>CM073571.1:27412686-27965186 GCA_037074715.1 Magnolia kwangsiensis | reverse complement strand
CACCTCTTAACCTTAGCTAGGAGGTTTAGCCTATCATGAACATGATTAGACTAAAATTTCTGAAAAAACATAAACAGACGAGTAAAGAAAGAGAAAAACTCTTTTGAAAACAGCTTCACTCCATTCTCTCTCTGGCGATGCCTCCACGGCTACCTGATGGATGCCCCACGTCCAGATGATCCCACCCCCCCCCCCCCCCCCCCCCCCCCCCCCCTCCCCGCCTTCTCTCTCTCTCTTTTCTCTCCATTTATAAGAAAAAAGAGTCGGTTCAGTGAAAAGTCCATGCTTGAGAAGGAAAAATCAGTTTACGACAGCAAGTGCGTTAAGCAGTAGAGAAAACGCAACAGTCCTGCTTTTGGATGTGGTTTTTGGCAAAAGGAGTACCGAAAACACGGTTTGACTCCATAGTGGTGGTTGTGGCTACCCTCTGGAGCTTGTGGACTGTTTAGATCAGTCGTACGATCAAAGATGGTGGGCCACAACCACCTGAAAAATCAGATCTCCCGGTACGTGCATAAAGCTTACGCGGAAATGCTGACGTGTTCGGTGGGCCCCATAGTGATGTGTTTGGAAGAATCCACCCCGTCCATTGGATTTTTGGAGAAACACCAATCAGGACGGGGTAGTTTTGGTCGGTTCTGGTGTGGCCAGCTGTACCAACTTAACTCACCATTCATCCTGCGTTTTTTGACAATCCACGTGCGTTCACATGTATGGGCCAAAAAGGGTACCTAGGCGAGGGTCATACCCCACCTCTGAGTGCTTTGATCGGTTCAGATCGTCCAATGGGACGATAATAGTGGCCCACTGGGAATCGTCCGTGCGGACGCTAGCGTAAAACAGTTTTCCATTTTTTTAAAACAGAGAGATCGGGTCAAAGACCCTTTGATTGGATTCTTAATCTGGAACGTTGCAGGTGTGCACCGGTGTACATGGGGTCCATGTGATGTTTATGGTAAATCCGCACCATCGATTCACTTTTTCATCTAATTTGAGGGGTTGAGACCGAATTTGAAGCATATCCAAATATCAAGGGGGGCCCAAATCAGGATTTTAGGGTCTGATCTGTCCGTTGGGCCACTTACACAAGGATACAATGGCTGGAATTTTATTTGTACGGTTAATTTATGGTCTTCAAGTCATATGTGAATTTTCAAGCCGAACGGATGGTGAGAACCATGTGATCTTACATTCTGAACGATTTTCAGGCTCGTTTTACGTGAGTAGCCTAATTTTCTCAGATCTTTGGCGTGTAATTTCTTCGATCTCGGTCCCCTGAGGTCTATTACTTACCTTGGTGATTTATGAGCATAAATTCATGCTTTTAGTATCCTTTTTCATTCTAAGCTCCTAAATACATCCTGCATTACAAACACGATTAAAAATAGGACATTAAACATTATCATGTGCATAAAATCAGGTAATAATTGGAGTCTAATATGTAATATTTGACCCTCAACAGGAAGCCACTGGGCAGTAGCGATCTGTGTTAGAACTAGGTTAAGCTATGCTAAGATAAATGTAAAGTAGATATATGTGTTTGGTGTAGGGTCCTGAGCTCTACTTTGATTGCTCCTTTTTATTGAGGCGAAAAAACCTTCGTTGGGTTTTCCTATTGATGATGGATCTTTTACACTTTCTGGATATGGGAATCTACTGAATGAATCTGGAACAACTGGTATCTTGGATCTCTTCTCAGAGTCGATCCCTTCGATGGGAGATGTTCGTGGCCCACCAATTGGATTCAATCATCAGGTATGGGAACATTAAGATTCATCTAATGAAGACAATCAGGCTAAGATCAGGACAACTCATCTAGTGGCCACTTCGAGGTGTTGGATGGTCCAAATCAAACCACCTCCTACATTTAACTATTCTCCGAATGGTTTGGAGTGTTGGAGGGATTCAACACTAAAATGGGTATAGCTGGATCTTCCATCTAGTTATCCTATTCTTTATTCTGATTGAACCACTGGTTGAGACCGGATCATCCGACTACTGTGTTTGTCTCTCCAGACATAGGTCCAATCCGTAGTCGGATTCACTTAGAGATCGGCCCAATCCTCCAATATTCAGAACATTCTCGAACGCTACAGAGTCTCTGAACATCTCTAGGAAGATCTCCTATTTTAGAAGGATTGTAGGAGATGGCTTCGTTGCGGGTATCATCACCAAATATGTGATAAGATCCGTTCTCACAGCAAGTCTTTAATAGTCTAGGGGTGCACACAGTTTGATTCAGTCCGGTTTTGGGGTGAAATCAGAACCGAACCGTTCCTTACGGTTCTAAAATTTTTTGAACCGGAACTGGACCATTAACATCCTAGAACTAAACCAGAACCGGACCGTGAAAATCGGTTCTGTTCCGGATCGGTTCCATGGTTCTAGGCTTTTTTTAATTTAGCCCAATTGTATATTCTATTTTATAATTTACCCCATGTTCATTCATGTTGTGATCCATTTAATGAATGGTTTAGATATTGTATATGATGTGAAAAAATACATTTATGAAAACAATCAAAGGGTGCATTGTAAACCATAAATCTTGAGTCAAATATACAACTAAAATTTATTGTAAACTCACGGTTTCAGGTTCGGTTACTCGGATCGGATCCATAGTTCGGATTCACGGTTCAGTTCGGTTCTACAAACCCCAAAACTGGAACCGAACCAAACTAAACGGTTCTTTAATCTTTAATACTAGAACCGGAACCGGTGCACTTTAGAACCGGACTAAACCGGACCGTTTAGCCAGTTCCGGTCTGATTCTACGAGTCTACCGGTTCAATGTGCACCCCTATTATAGTCGTATTGAGCACGCTACTTATTAATTGGCATAAACATGGGCTTGGGGCATCGAATAATTTGTTCTCCTAACATCAAATGTAATAATTTGTACCTTTGCATTAATAATTAAATGCATATAATCACAGAGAGATCAAATGAAAATACTCTCAAGCAAGAGTAGGATTTTTTCCGATATTAGTCCCATGGTGTCAACCCATAGCAACGTATTACAAGTTGGAGCAATAAAAAATAGGTGTAAATGCATTGCCTTTAAATTTTAGAGTTGAACGCGAGCGCCAAAATAGGTGTAAGCACCTTTGCCTTTGAATTTTGGAGTTGAATGCGAGCCATTACGGTAAAGTTGGTAAGTGAGAATAGGTTTCTTATAGTTGGCCACAATAGCATAGCGTACGGAGTAGTCTAATCGCGTGCCCATCTCAGCATGTGGCTCTAGTAGAGCCACATATGCTGGGATCCCGAGACGGAGGCAAAGTAGGTTTTCTAAGAAGATTGAGAATTCGTCCTCCACGGGCGGTGAAAGAAAGAACCCATTGTGCAGATTACCAAAACATGGCTCAACTGTATGAAATGGCAACAAGTGTACAATGATACAATCTGCAAAAATGCAAGCCACATGCCTTGTGATTTCCATGTAAAAATCAGGCGATTCAAAACACGGGATCTAAATACCTTGGCCGTCGATGTCGTACATGTGGCACACATGCAGGACATCCAGGCCGTTCATTTTGGGCCTTACTTAGAATGGGGTGTGCCCCAAACAACACACGGGTGGCCTCCAGTTGGGCGACTTGAGGATTAAAACTGGGCAGTTAGCAAAAGTTACAACCCACTGTCGAGGCTCCAATTGGCTGTTAGATGAACAATCCACAGTAGAATAAAATAGATGAGCAGTCCGGATCGTTCCCACGTGCCACGTTCGCTGATATAGAGCGGTTGGAGACTTGAATACGACCACTTAACAATGGATTCTTGCCCCGAATCATATAAGCCAATGGTAAAGTTAGTGATGTAGAGCTGTTCACTTTCATGTTTAGGATGGATCAAAGAAGGCTTGAACAGTGAAAGTTATCAAGACCATCAGAATCTTAAAACAAGCATACTTCGCAAGCCAAAATAAGTCACCGGATGTACCATATATGAGTTTTAAGTAAGACAAGTTACTTTATCCAACTAACCTGTTTATGCCGAGTTTCCCACACCAAATTTGTGAGATTCCATGAAATTGGTGGTTGAATTTTCTATTCATTTTTGTTTTTACTATTTTTAGTCCGCTTTGATTTGATTGTAACTTTTAATCCGTTAGGCTTTAAGAGTTATGTTTAACATGAAAAGTGTCTATAAAAATTAGAAGAATAATGTGGTTAAGCCACATAGACACTTTCTATAAATATTAAATTTACTATTTATAACAAGTTATGAGAATTTTAGAATGTGTTAGTTGTAGTTTAATTCCAAATTTTCTTGCCATGCTTGGTACGTATCCCTATTTAAAGGATTGTAGATTTGTTTATTTCAACTAATCAATCAAATTATTTCAAACTTTTTAGAAATATTTTTATTTCCTTCAACTCATGAATTCAACGTGTTTTCGAGAAGCCAAGGGAAGTTCCATGGATTCGGAACAGTTAACCCTGAGGAAGATGGTACTCAACCTCGTGTCCCTCTTTGCGTCAGTTAGCCACGAAGCCCTAATGATTATTGTTGCACAGAGCAAGCAAGTGTGAGATCTGGATCGTTCATTTGTTGGTCCCTGCTACGATCACACCCGTTAGATAGCTACAGCTAGGAAACGTCCAATCAACAGTTTATATTCAACGTGCAACGGTCCTGCAACAGGAGCTACCATCACATGACCGTTTGAAAATAGGCCTCGACAGATGAACAGTCCAGATCTCACGTGCACCTAGAATGAGTGGATATAAGATTTTGGCACTGTTGTATAGTTGTTCATGCGGAATCCTCACCATGCATCATCCAGGGCACTCCGTATTGGATGGGCCATAGCCCTATAATCACACAAATTGAATTCTTTAGGAGGAATTTTTTCCATTAGAAAATGAATAGTTGAAAAAATCTAACAATGATATTTTGCTAGTTCATTTTTTGAACCACTTTACCTTGACCCTGTTTGAATTCATAGGAAGGCAAAAAACAGGAAAGGGAACATGTCGTTCCTCTTAAAATCACTTTCCATGGTTTGTCAGACCTTTAGTTTATTTATTTATTTAAAAAATTTTATATATATATATATATATATATATATATATATATATATATATAAAGCTGGGTTTCGTCTTTAGAAGCTTTGTGGAGCTAAATCCATCCTGTCCATCAATTTCTAAAGCTCATCGGAGGACAGGAGTTCCAAAAATTCAGGCAAATCTAAAACTTACCACACAGCTGGTAATAGAAATATATAATTAAAGCATATCATGATGTTTATATGCTATCCAAATTGTTCACAAGGTTATTACCACTAGGATAAACTATAGGCACAAATATCATCTGAATCTAGAGCTTTTGTGGCCCCCACTAATAGCCCAATGTTGGCCGTTCAATGCCCACTGTTTTGTATGGCATGATCTACCTGAGTTTTAGATCTACCTAATTTTGGATCCTGGTCTAATTGTGAGATTGAGAATTGATGGATGGAGTGGATTTCTGGCGGGCTTATCTATGGGTCATATATCCTACCATAAGAACTTCCAATGGATGGGTTACATCTGAATCTGTGGGAACCTCATTTCCTACTTTGTAAAAAGCATGGGAGAGGAGATCACATTTCTTAAGAAACCTCATTTCTATAAAACCATAAGAAAGGGAATATAGTTTTCCTTGTTTATTTTCATAATGTTTTTCAAGAAAATGTGAACTTATTTTCATTTTTCACTTTGTAAAAGATTTTTTTTCTAAAAAAATAAATCCTGATAGTTAATATATTATATTAGCATATTTAAGAACGCATGGGACACAAGAAAATGAACAACTATACATGTTGTGGGGCACTGAAGTTAATTTATAATACATGTGGCACATGTGAGGTGCTTTAAGCAGTATTATGGTGCATGACATAACAACACATTAGCACATTGACACCTATAGTACATATATAGAGCAATTGAAGATGGAGAAAGGAACCTATGTTACATTAGCATGTGGGATGGATGGGGTAGATGGTGGCACATTTAGATTCTCTTAAAAGCTTATTTTCCTTCCATTGAAAGAAAATGCTTTTTTTATGTATGGAAATGGGAAAATTGGTTTATTGATTTTTCAACAAAAAAAAGGTAAGTAGAAAACAGTGTTTCTCACAAATTCTCATAAAAAGACTTCACAAATAAGGAAAAGTTAGTTTCATGATAAAAAAATTTCCGTTCCTTTCCTTTTCATGAATCCCAATAAACCCTAAAAAGAGCAATTTCCGCCAACAAAGTTTTTTTTTTTTTTTTTTTAAGTTTCATAAAGTTTAAGCATGAATTCACCACAATCCATCTTTAAATCCATAACATATGTTACATGTGCCAATTTATCAAAAATATTATTACTCTTCTTTATACCCCACCCATGTTGCTATGACAAATGTGCTAATGTGCCACATGTACTATCATCCATTTTCTTTTACGCCCCACGTGTAAAGTGTCCCAAACGTGTTGTGGATTATATGTGCCACTATCCATTTTCTCTTGCGCCGCACATGTACCACCATTCATCCCTTACACCCCACATGTGCAAAGTACTCTACATGTGCCGATGCACGTAACAAATGTGCCACCATCCATCTTCTCTTGCATCACATATGTTAATGTTCCACATGTACTACCATGCATATCTTTTCAATGCATGTCTTATGCCACATGTATTATCATACAAGCTGAAGCACCTCACATGTACCATATGTGTCATAATTCAACTTGCATCCCACATGATCCGCATGTGTTAGTGTGCCACATGTGCCCCATTCATCTTCTCTTCAGCCCTAGATGTGCAAACGTGCCACATGCGCCATCATGCCCCACATGCGCCAATATGCTACATATGCCATTGTCCATCGTTAGTTGCTCCATATGTATCAATGTGTTGATGTGCTCATGTGCGCGAGTAATGTCATCCTTCTTCAAGTCCTAACATGTGTTAAATGTGCCAATGTATGCTTTGTGCATGAGTGTCATTGTTCAGCATTAGGGACCTTCATGTGTACAAGCCAGCTTCAAGCACCCCACATATGTTGCGCATGTCACATGTGCAGCTGTCCATCTCCAAGTAACCTACATGTGTCGCATATGCTACCTAGCACATGTAAATGACTACTTCCAATTTTGCCCAAAAGCTTTTTGTTTTACCAAATAAAAAATTGGAACTAGAGAAAAAATCTTATTGAAAAACAAACAAAGAAGATGATGTTTTCTTTGTCATGATTTTCTAAAAGTAAAATTTCTTGGTAAACATTATTTCCGTTCCCATGCTGCAATGAATCTAGAAAGCCTATACTTTCATGAGTCCAAACAGTACCTTGGCTTTATGGCAAGCACTTATTTTGAGGAAACTATAATAACTGAAACATTATTTTTATTGTTTGTTTTCCAACAATGTTTTTCTATAAATTTATGATTTATTTTTAAATTTATTGTTTGGCAAAACAATAATAATAATAATAATAATAATAATCTTGAAAAAAAATTCTAAATAATAATAGCATGTGCCACATTAGCGCATGTGGAAGCATAGAAAAGGAAATAGTATTTATTGAGAAACTTTATTTTTAGGAAACAATAAAAGGAAACGAAAACATTGTTTACCTTCTTTGTTTTCAACTTTTTTGAAAAGGATTCTAATAGTGATTGCCATGTGACAGATAGTAAATACCACACGTGTGGGTTTCTTGGAGACGGACAGTAGCACATGTAGCATACCTAATCTATATGAGGAGGGATTGAAAGCATGGAAGCACTTAAAGCTGCACATTGTTGCATTTAAGACATTTGACACTTGAAAATTGATGATAACACACATTGATACATTGGAGTATATGGTGCAACTAAAGATAGACAATGACACATGTAGTATATTGGCGCATGTGGGGCACTATGGCACATATGGCTCATTGGTGTATTTGGGCACTATAGCACAACCGGCACATTGGCATATGTGGTACATGTGTCACATTAACACGTGGGGTGTAAGAGAAGATGGATAACATCACATGTGACACATTAGTACATTAACACGTGGGTCACAAGGGAAGATGGATGGTGGCACGAGTAGCTTATTGGAACATGTAGTGGAGTGGTGGCATGTGGCATACTTGCTGGCACATTTTTACATCTGGCACATATGAAGCCGTTGAAGGTGGATGGTGACACGATAGGGTTTAACTCTTGAAAAAAAAAATTTCCTTCCACAGTAAAAACATACATTTTTTAAGAGTGGTAGGAAAATAAATTTGTTCATTTTTTAGCAAAAAAATTAATAATATATATATATATATTATTTTTCATAAATTTTTACAAAAAGATATGCTTGACAAAGAATGGAAAGTTAGCATCTTGGGAAATAATGTTTCCTTTTCTTTCCATTTCCCATTAAATTAACTTTTCTAAGTTCTTAAATTGTTTCTTTGTCACAATTTGTTGCAACATTATTTTTCATTTCTGTTTTTTTTACCAACCAATCTTTAAGAAAGACAATTTTCCATAGTAGAAGAAAAATGAATTTCGAACAATTAAATCTATATATGCCACCATTTATCTTTAATCACTTTACATGTCTCACATTGGCCAATGTTTCACTTTCCATCTTATGTTATGCGGCAGATGTTACTTGTTGGTAAAAGAAGAATTTGGATAGTTAAGGCATGTTATAGTTACAACAGTTGTTTTAAAGATAGATTTGCCCATACACAAAGATTCTTGATGCACTGGGTTCCAACAAACATTCCCCTAAGATACAACAGTTCTCCTCAAAGATTAATAGCATCGATCGGCTTCACTCATGATCTCAGCTAAACAAACTCAAGAATGCTCATACTAATTTGTCCAAATAGAAGTTACAAAAAGAACTTAAAGAAAAATCAGATAAAAGAATAAAATTTTCGAATAGTCATCTCAAAGGAAAAGAGAAAACTTTATAAATAAAAAGTAGGTAGCCGTTGTGGTTCAAGACACATGTGAACGACGTAATAAATGCATGTCAGCCATGTGGAGAAAACAAAAGTACGATCAAAGACATACCACATTACATCGCACCGCACCATGTCATGAGTACGGTTTGTGTGCATTATATACCATTGTTTTCCAATACAAAAGATTAGCAAGGAGTTTTAATATAAAAGCTTACTTTTCTTAACAATTTTTTCATGTAAGACTAAACTAAATATAATTAAGACAAATAAGTTAACAAAAGAAAACAAAAAATCAAATCTTTATTTCTTTTTTATTCTAACACTGCTATCTATTTTTAAGCACCCTCATATGTTAAATGTGCAATTTACCATGTGTGCCACTTTTAAGCTTAATCACCACCCAAATGTGCTTATCATCTTTAAATGTCACATGTGTTAGTTTAGCACATGATAACAAGTGTTAGAAGCAAAAAATATTTTACCAAAAAAGGAATTTGAAAACTAGCTCGAAAAATTTTAGAAAAATCTTATTTAAAAATAAATGAAAGAAAAATAAAATAAAAAATCAATGTCTCCTTTCTCGAAATTCCCTAGAAATAAGGTTTTTCTAATAACATTATTTCAATTCCCTTGATTTTTATGAATCCAATCCGGTCCTGATGAAGGAACCCCAACTAAGGGCTAGGATTGTCCAATGAGTGTTGACTTGGGTATGCCCATCCAAGTTAGGGCCTCCTTGATGATAGGTTTGGATCGAGTTCACTCTTGCCACATGTGGTGACTATGTGCATGTGAGGTGGAGAATGATCTCCCAGCTATACGTGACAAAGCACAACTGTTCTTTAGGTCAGGCCACCCTGATGCGCTCAGGCCGCATATCAAGCTTGATGAACAGGCATTCACAAATAATACACGCGGCTATTTTAACTCAAGCGGAAAATCCAGCTAGATTGTGGAAGCTTAAACAATCCCAACCGACAAAGATTGCGCGCGACAGGAAGTTAGGTGCGGGCTCATTGTGACGTTTGTGAGATATTCACCCCATTTATCATTTTCCTTTTCCTGTATCACGGTAGGATATGGGCCCTAAAATAAAACGGATTTAAAATTCATGTGGCTGTATGATAGATAACAGTGTGGATCGAATGCCCACCACCCACCATTGAAACATCAATGAGGTGATAGAAGTTTTGGATTATGCTAATATTTTTGTGTTTTTAATTCATCCCAGCAAGAACCACCTTGTGAAAACTGTATGACTAGTATATAAACCTCACGGTGGGCCTAAGGATATTTTAATGGTAGTTATTTTACTGCCAACTTTCCTTGTCATGCAACTACTTAAGTTTTAGATCTGCCTCATTTATGAGAGCCCTGTCTTAACATGATTTGACAAAATAAATAAATACGATGGATTTCTAAGAAATGTCACAGTGGGGACTACCAAGTCTTGCCACAGGCAATCTATGTGTCTTGCAGACATTTGTTTGTTGAAATAGGACCACGAGGTATTTATCTTTGTTAACTGTCGAATAAATGGACACTGATCCCATAGCTAGACAATTATTATTTGAAGATACACCTACGCTGGGACCCATAATTTGAATAGTTTACTTTTGACTTAATTCCAGGTGGGGTATGCGATTTCTAAATAGTTTTTGAGTCCTGAATATTATCCATGAGTCGAAGATTTTATCTGACAGAGCCTTGTCGCAGACGACTCATTCATCAAGTGGGCCAAAAACATGTATTTTATGATCTGTACCGTAGGTCTTATTACTATTCTTTCATGTTTTTCATTAAAGATTGTGCCCAGCCTGAGAAGCAAACCTTCTCAATTTCTGGACCAGGACATGTTCATGCCGACCCTACTTGATGACTGGCAAGGATTTCTGGCACATGTTTCGTTCGTACGTGCACGCCAGACCCCTTTGAAGTCACATGCGCGTCCCGACGGCAGGATTCTTTTTTAATAGTAGCAAAGGAAAAGGATCCTGGTACTGTTGTGAGTGGATTAGGCCCTGACTGGGGCCCACCTTGATGTGTGTGTTGTATATCCATATTGTCCATCAGTTTTTTCAGCTCATTTTTAGGGATGGTTCAAAAAATTGAACAGATCTAAATATCAAGTGGACCACATCACAGGAAACAGTGGTCATTGAATGCCCACCGTTAAAAAATTCCTCCATTTACCCTAATGTTTATTTTTCATCCAACCAGTTGATAAGGTCACACAAACTTAGTACGAAGGAAAAATATAAATATGAGCTTGACCCAAAACTTTTTTGCTCCCAAGAAGTTTTGAATGGTTGGCATTGAATCCTTACTGTGTGGTCTACTTGAGATTTGGATCGGCTTCATTTCTGGGACCATACCCTTAAATAAGCTGAAAAAACTGATGGACGGAGTGGATATACAACATATAAATTAAGGTGGGCCCCACGGTCAGGGTATCAACCACAAATCTGTCTCCCGGGCCTCACCTAATCCGCTCCCAAAACAGTTTAACAGGGCCGAGCAGCCGAAAAAGACGGATCTGATTGGCACGCTTTACCGGGGCCCACTTATACGCATTAGCTGGCTGAGCACCGCTAAAAGAGTTCGAGGGCATCACATTTTTAACTACTCGTCTTCCACATGAGCCAGCATGTGGCACGTGGGAGTCATCCAAGCGGTTCACCACTGGTGCCCCACTTTGTAGATCCTCTGACCTAACAATCACGCTCGTATGTATGTCAGGTTGGAAATAACTGTACCAAAGAAACGAACTCTAAAAAGAAATTGACTAAATGGCCACATTCAACATATAAATCTGGCCTAGATATTAGTAAATCATCATAATTTCCAACAAAAACCATCTCCATTGTTGGACTGGTCTCGTGAACGGTTCGGATTGATTACACGTATGATGTTTCAGCACGTGTGACAGAGAGAGTACAGAGTGCAGCGGCCGGAGTTCAGTTACAATTATTCCGGCTGTTCTGTATGCATGTGGGGAGGCCCTGCAGTTCAGTGTCAAGCACGTGCGTTCTTATCTGACTGCTCTGAAGTCGGACCATGCTTGTGTGAGAAAATAATTTTCTTTTTCTTTTTAAATAAAAATGGGATATTTACCGACTAACATTGTGATTAGAAATTCAGCTTTTTTTAGGAATGAAATTACAAAAATGCCCTAGCTTAATATTTTCTTTGAGTAGTAAAAGTTGAGAATTTTGGGGTTCACATGGTATTTGTATAAAATCTAATCCGTCCATCATAAGCAGCCTACCATGTTGATCACGTGAACCAAAATTTTGAATAATCAAATCATCAGAAAGGCTATACTTGAATTTGAATGTCTTTGAACGGTGTATATTATCTTTTATATTTTGGCCCACATTTTGATTGGATCCTCCGTATTTTTATTTTCTAATAATCATGGTAGGATGCATCTCTTGGACAGGTTGAGCATCGGACACATACCATGTGGGCCCCACAGTTCTCAATTCTCTTAAAAAAGTAATAAATGAGGATAGTTTAGTAATTTCTCCTGTTATAAAGCTAGCCTAGGAATTTTGCATTAATAGAGGGTATTTGATAAATTCCGATTTCCCAAGGAGTTTTGCAGCAAAAATGAGTGTGTACACTCAGTGCGTACACAGATTCGGTGCGCACATTCTCAATTCGTGGATTGGAATCTCAACGGGCATTGGGATTTCCGAAAATTCAATTTTAAAATGCTCACAAAATGCTGCAAGCTGTCTGTAAATGGCGGAGAGTGAGAGCATCGGCTCTCTTGATGAATCATGCATGCTCCATAAAGAGGGAGGATGTGCAACTGGAACTATTTTACAGTCATTAATGATTCAGAACATTGGTGTACTGGGCCCCACCATTGATGAGTGGTGCTCCAAAAACCTCATTAATAGAGAAATCCTAGCCTTTCAAGTTACTAGTGCCACCCAGAATAGATAGTTAGAGGATATGTGCAACATCAGTCCACACTCAAACAAGAAGGCCAAGTTTGGGGAACCGGTCATGCGGGCTTTTCAGAAATGGCCCATCCATGGCAAGGTTTGTTGTACTCTATATTATTTTATTTTTATTTT
This sequence comes from Magnolia kwangsiensis, assembly GCA_037074715.1. NCBI lineage: Eukaryota > Viridiplantae > Streptophyta > Magnoliopsida > Magnoliales > Magnoliaceae > Magnolia > Magnolia kwangsiensis. The sequence goes on along the minus strand of CM073571.1, from coordinate 27,952,172 downwards.
TTTTCAAAAGAATGAATTAGAAAAAAACATGTGCCATTACACAAGAAGTACACTTCACGCATAAGATCTACTAAGATATTTAAAAAGCATGCCATGGAAATGACAGCAGTCATTGGTTAGATAACACATGCCATCTAAGCCTATAAATAGCGAAGGATCTGATCAACTAGCAATGTTCTCATACCAACTCAATAAAACAAAAAAATTGACCATTTATGTTTTTTAGCATAATTAAACATTTATGTTTCTTAGTGTAGTCTAATAGCATAATCTTACATTAAGAATGGCAGTAATCTAGTAACTACGAATGGTTCTTTTTTCAGAAATGTGCTTTGAAGTTAGTCATAGAGGTCAACGGTAAGTGCTTCTTTTTTGTTTGTCTTTAAATTTAAAAGTCCTTCTGTACAAAAGGCAACGCGAACCCATTTTCAAAAGACAATCCCTACCCTTGGGTGATTGTTTGGTTATTTTTAAACAGCTTGTGAGTGGCTGACTAGGTGACCACTTTTTTCTGACCTTGGTTATATACAGTCTAACTTGATGTATTGAGCCGCATAATAGTTGGTTCTAATATGCATGCATATATCACAAGTGATTGAATTTTAAAACCAAAAGACAATAAAGTCCAGCGGAGCAACGGTCTCAAACCATTGAAATGGGAGAATACGATGGTAGAGGATCCAATGATCTCTTTTGTAGTTATCACGGGCATGCACACACGCATGTCCCCCGAAAATGATCACAAATAGGGAAAGTGTGTATGGAGAACTTGAGCACACGAATCTCCGAAACTACTTGAAAGTGAGTTCTTGGATGCATCATTTTGAAATTGCTGCTAGGTTCCAGTGACACTGTTTGGATGATGGGAGATGTGTGCGTACAGGAGTTGGTGGATGCTGTGGGTAGATGTTGCAGAAAACGTGAATAAAGCATAAAAAAATACTGTGTATGCATTGGTACATGCATGCATGTACATACTCCCGTGCATGCATGCATGCATGACTATGTGTTTGCACGAAGATACGTGTAAGAGAAATTTTCTCTTGGTTAAGGGCGTGGAATACGTGTCAAGATTCAGGCCATTCATCAGGTATACACTGTGAACGTTCAATGAAAAAATAATAATATTGGTATGCTGACCAGGCAAGTCTAACTTGTAAGAGAAAAATGGACGGTTAGAAATAGAATTTCAACAGTCGAGATTCAACATAAATACGTGGCTAGGTATAACCCTGAATTTCTGTACATTGCATGTTCACAGCATGCACTGCCTGCCCGTTCCTGACATGCTTGCCTTCCTCTCGGGTCTGTGGCACGTGTTCCGCCCTCTCATGCCAGGGGCATCTCATTTCACTTTTCTCCTTTCCAGAATGCCCATAAAGGAAGTACGTTCCAGTGGGCTTACTGCATGGAAATTGGAAACCTTGGAATTTGCATAGTTTCATCCGGATTGGTTGGCATTCGCATCCCCTATCTGAACCGTCCAACAGGTCCTTTTCTTCTACTACCGATAAAAAATCATAGCAATCAGATGCTTCTAAACATCAGTCAGTGGACCTATCTTCCACGAACAATCTTCCTCGTCATTTTACATTCCAATAACTGGATAGTTTGGTCATCTAATCAGTGTATTTTTCTTTCAAGAAAACTTACGAAGAGTGCACTGGTCAATGTTCGGTCAGAATAGGTGATGTGGATGGCATCCAATCAGGAGCCGATTAGGTTTTTTTTTTTGGCAAACACGAACTCGGTGAACCCTCAATGTGAGGGCATTTCATTGGCCAGTGGACACTTGCCAGACACACAGATACCAACTTTCAAAATATTGCCAGGTCGGATATGTACTCAACCTTTCTCTAACAAATATACGCGGGTGAATGAAATGGCGCTATATGAAAAATACCTAATCCGCTTCCCACCGAACCCAAACGAAACTATGTGAATGGAAAAGTTCCTATACACTTAGCTGATTGGATCATTACTCCATATTTAAGATACTCTCGAGGTAAAGATTTTGTTCTTAGCACCAACAAAATAAAAAAGAGAGAGAAAGGAAAAGAAAGGACTTTGTTCTCTCTTCTGCCATTTGCTTAATGCTTAAGGAAATGTTAAGGCCACTTCACATGACGAGAGATCGAGCGCATGTGTCAACATGGTAACTGCATGTAGGGGGTTGGGGTGGTTATCAGGCGCACACCACCATGAACATGCTCCGTCCCGAAAATCAGCAAGGTCTGCTCATTAGGTGGACCGCAATGTTCCACCAATATAGATTGGTGGTCCCCACTTAAGACAGTCGCTCATCTGTCGTGTTGTCCACACCTTGAGAGAAGGTAACTCGGTGGCGGGTGGCCTTTCTTGTCTAGAAAGTATTGGAAGCCCCGATTGATTATTCAGAAGCAGAAACGAGCTTCTTGAGAAATTTGGAGTTTGGCTGTTTTAGACAATGCGGGAATGGGCACGTATGTTGAGGAAGAAAGGTGTCCATAGTCATTCGCCCCTATGGATTGTATATGCCTGGGCTGGTTTAGTGTTGCTCGTTTCTCCTTAAGCTTCTTTATTAATTTGTATAATTTTGGATTCGGGTTGTTGTGAGTTTATAGGATAGGTGTGGCATTTTTTTTCTATTTTTTGTGTGGTACTCGCCTGAAAACCTGTAAAATGAATTTTGTTTTTCAACAAAATTATGAGTGATGTACTCCCACCTTTATATATATATATATATATATATATATATATATATATATATATATATATATATATATATATATATATCCGCATGTTCCATATGCTGCACACAGGTGCCATGAAAGGCCAGTGTGTCATTGTTTCTTCCATTGCATATACTGTAGCACTCACCAGCTGATATTTCTTCTTCACCTACCACAACTTGAATTACATTCACATGTAAGTAGTTTTTTTCATGGGAGCACACTCCTGCAGTGTATAGATAACAAAAAAAAAAAAAAGTGTACACCTAAGCCAAGGCAGGCTCTTACCTAAACCCTCACAAATCTATACACAGCTACGGTATGTTCTACACGCGCTTTATGGATGCCTGAACCTGCTTACATCATACAGACTACCTATTCCAGATCGATATCCATTACCATGTGTCTCTTTACCTCTCTAGGAATCTCTTAGTAGCTAAAAATGTTCCAATTGCTGCAAACCATTACCAATCCTCGCAAAACTATGCGCTATTGAGTTTTTTTTTTTTTTTTTTAACACACACCACATCCACTGCGGGGTTGCTCTAGTAGAATATATAATGAGATGAGATTACCTTTTTATTTATTTTATTTATTTATTTTAAGATGAGAGGACACCATCTGGAACTTTGTTAATATAAATAAGAATATACACATATTCATTTAGGCAGGCTCCACAAAAAAACAACCGACCTCAACCATGCAACAACCAAAAATACAGCACCAACAAGAAAACAATACAAAACAACTTAAAGCCAACAGCAAACCATCCAAACATGTCAAACCAAATTTAAGCAGGGCTGCCTTGAGTCAAACAGCTACAGCTACCAAAACAGGCCTTCTGCTGCTCTATATCCAATAACGCCCGCAGCCCACCGCTGTTATCGATCCGGCTCTACATCAATCGCGACAACCTCAGCATCTACAACGGACGACTGCGCAGATCGGTAATAGGTCTGAAGGAGAATCAACTCTAACAGAATGACAAGCACAACATTCTACAAAGACCAATTGCCACGGAGATCTTTCTTTCCACCCATAGAAACCATATGCTTCAGTGTGGTGATCATTTCCTTTATCTTACATAATCAATCTGTGAGAATTTTTAAGTTGCTTTCAATGTGAATGTTGTTCATTTCGGAATCCATCTATTATAGCATCTCTACCGTAACTTCAGTGAAATGTTAAAATCATTCACTCTATGGAATCTCTGCAAACACCTCCACTCCGCTTTCCTTTGGATTTCTTCTCGATGATCCATCCACATTTAGTTTAACCCATTTCAACTCTGGCTTATACCATGTAGATATCACCAAGCTATTCTCAAGCTTTGGATTCATCGCCACACCCGTTGCCTTGAAAGCAATTGCATCAGAGAAAAGATTCTCCTTGACTGGGGAGATCGTCTCACCTATTTTCCTCATCCATATGTATACCTCCCTTATGGTAGCTGCGGTATTAACCCTCTAGCTTTCAAACTTATATTGGTTTTTTCGGGGGGTAAATTACATGGGCTTAAAACCTACATGTGAGTTGTTTTTCTTTCATTAAATAAAGATAACTGATCTACAAGGCGAGTTTATCTTTTCCATCACTAAAAGAATATAGTGTCGAATCCAACTTTCAGGCCGAATCTAAAGCAGTAGTGGACGGGGCTGTATTTATGTTTGGAGCATGGGTTCGGTAGAGTAGAAGTGGAAAGTGACTTGTTAGCGGTGGTGGCCTTGTAATCCAATGAAGGTCAAGTCCCGTGGAATATTATCTACTGCTGGAAGAAACGTTTTGATTCTATTCAGGGCGTTGCCCACGTCTCGATTGAGCATATTTCGAGGGAGGCCAATAGCGTGGCGGACTGCATGGCTTACTTGGGTAGCACCTCTCAGTCGGCAACGGAATTTCCTGCGGTTCGGGCCCTTCCTCTTCTTATCCGAGGAGCGCTTGTCCTAGACCGGTCGGTCTTGGGGTGTTTAGGGAGAGATAATCACAGGTTTGAGGTTTACGATAGGCTAGCCCAGCGTCCTTTTTGTGTCCGCCCGAATGAATTGCATCTGTATAGTTGCCTCAAAGATTCAATAAAATCTCTCTTTTATTTTTAATTTGAAAAAAAAAAAAAAAAGAAGAAGAAGAAGAAGAAAAAGAAAAAGAAGAAAACCAGTTGCATTTATTTTCACCTTCTTTTTTATTTTTGAAAGGTTCAAACAGATATATTCAACTTTTGTCTATGAAAATGTTGTTTTTACTTTCGCTTTTGCCAATGAAACTGTTGTATATTTTCAATGGCAAGTTGCTAATGAAAACTAGGTTACAAGTATGCCTCCAACTGGCTGCAGGTGGTCAGCTAGACAGAGAAACCCCTTCCTTTCCAGGACAACGTACGATACCGTCATAGTACACGATATTTCAAGTTGTTGTCGACCTTCCATCACCAGGTGGCGTATATTCATGTCAAGGTCACATTGATGAAACGATTCTAGCCATGCATTGGAAGCTATCGATGTGTGGTTAAAAGTAAAACTGTTATTACTCCAAAATATTCAACAAGATAAGTCAACTGATGGAGACCATTGGATCAGTGGCGGGCCACAGTTTAGAAGGTCCAGATTGCCTTACATGCATGCAAGTTTATGGTGAATGAAACATTACAGCTTACAAAGTAGTGGTGAACTAGCTGCAGTCTGGCCCACTTGCCAAAAGCAGGAAAGAAGTAGTTTGCCAAAAAGAGTGCGTTTGGCTGAATATTGAATTAGACTTAAATATTAAGCCAAACACAAACCCAGATGCAAAATACGATAAGATGGAATTAGATTTTGGTAATATTGCGATAAATGGCATCCAAACATGTCAATTTGGTATCAGAGCGAGGTTTTCCCTCGGGCCGATGGCAAACAACGAAGGTATGAATCAAAATCCTGTGGACGATGATCCAGGGATTCGTTATCTTTCGGAAAGAATGGAAGCTTTCCATCGGGAGAGTCAGTTGACCATGCAAGGGCTGCAGGCAACCCTCGACCGTCTTGCGGATGCGCTACTTCCGCCTCGAGCCCTAGGCGGTGCTCCACCACCTATGGTCGCTCCACCACCCGTGGTTGCTGTACGACGTGACCCTGATTATCGCAGAGCACTACCAGCGGTAAATCGTAGGGCTACACCAGATGATTCTAGTTCCAGCGACGAGGACATTAATGAGGGTTTTGATCGACGACCAATCCATGGAGGCGATCGTCTAAATCGTGCTGAAAGAGACTATCGAGGTAAGGCTGAACTTTCTAGTTTTAACGGTTTATTACGTATCGAAGATTTTCTCGATTGGCTAGCCGAAGTAGAGAGATATTTTGATTATATGGATGTGTCAGACCATAAAAGGGTGAAGTTGGTAGCGTTTAAATTAAAATCTGGTGCTTTTGCATGGTGGGAACAATTGCAACTCTCACGAGCCCGCCAAAACAAGGCGCCCATCGCATCATGGCCTCGAATGAGACGTCTTCTTCATTCACGATTTCTCCCTAGTGATTATAAACAGATATTATTCCAGCAATACCAGAATTGCCGACAAGGAAATCGAACTGTTACAGATTACACTGAAGAATTCCAGCGGTTGGCTACACGAAACGATTTGTCAGAATCTGAGTCACAGAAAGTGGCACGATTTATAGGTGGATTGCGACCGGTAATTCAGGATCGAGTTCAGATGTACCCAGTCGGGACAGTAGATGAAGCAGTTCAATTGGCAGGAAGGGCAGAAACACAGCTTGCAAGAGCTCCTGCTCGTCCCTATCCTTCAAATCGACCCCCTATGACAGGTCCCACACAGGATTCAGTGCTGGCTCGAGGAAAAGATCCGGTAGGAGAACGTCCTCAACCTCCTCCACCCGCGAACTGTGATACGGGGAGCGGACCATCCAGACCTCAACGGGCAGCACCCACAACAGCGGGCCCGAGTAGGATTCCGAATCCTTATGCTCGGCCAAGGCCGAACAATTGTTACCGCTGTGGCCAACCAGGCCACTTATCAAACACTTGTCCTCAACGTCCGGCAGCGCACTTGACTATAAACGAAGGGGGCACTGAAGATGAGGCCGTGGAAGAGGATCATGGTTTTGATGAATATGAACAAACCACTGAAGAAATAGCAGGTGGCGATGAAGTGACAGGCGAATATCGCGGCGAATCTCTCGTTGTGAGGCGACTACTGTATACCCCACGAAAGGAATTACATCCACAGCGGCACAATGTATTTCGTACTCGGTGCACTGTCAGCGGAAAGGTCTGTGATGTGATCATAGACATTGGTAGCAGCGAGAACATCGTCTCAAGAGTGATGGTGGATAAGTTGCAGCTACCAACGACGAAACATCCTTTCCCGTACTCAATAGGCTGGATAAAAAAAGTGAACGAGACCAAGGTAACTGAACAATGCACTATCTCGTTTTCAATTGGTAAACATTATAAGGATCAGATACTTTGTGACGTGGTTGACATGGAAGCCTGCCATATGCTACTCAGTCGACCCTGGCAGTCGGACCGTGATGCGACCCATCGGGGGCGAGATAATGTCTGCATATTCGTCAAGGATAGTCGAAAAATAATCCTTGCCCCTATGGCACCAGAGAACCACCCTGAAGCCTCTAAAGTGGAGGGGAGTTCTCTCTTGACCATTCGGGATTTCATAGAGGAGTCCAAGGAAACCGGCGAGGTATATGCCGTAGTGGTGAAGGGCGAGAAGGAGGAACCCTCAAACATTCCTCCAAGCTTAAGACTGTTACTAAACGAATTCAAAGAAGTCTGGCTTGAAGATTTACCTGATGGATTGCCCCCCATGAGAGACATCCAACATCACATAGACCTCGTCCCTGGGGCTAGCCTGCCCAATCGCCCTCATTATCGGATGAGTCCGAAGGAGTGTGAGATACTTCAGGGGCAAGTGGAGGAATTGATCCGTAAGGGTCTATTGAGAGAGAGCATGAGCCCATGTGCTATATCAGCATTATTAACGCCAAAAAGATAGAAGCTGGCGCATGTGTGTCGACAGCCGAGCAATTAACAAAATTACTATTAAATATCGGTTTCCAATACCACGGTTGGACGACATGCTCGATATGTTAGAAGGGGCTAAAGTGTTCTCTAAACTCGATCTAAAGAGTGGGTACCATCAGATTCGTATTTGACCCAGCGATGAATGAAAAACGGCATTCAAGACAAAGGAAGGGTTATATGAGTGGCTAGTCATGCCTTTCGGCCTATCGAACGCACCAAGTACGTTTATGCATTTGATGAATCAAGTTCTAAGACCGTTCACTGGCCGATTTGTGGTAGTATATTTTGATGACATATTGATATATAGCCAGGATGAGGCGGAGCATAAGAAGCATCTCAGGCAGGTGCTGCAGGTCCTACAAGATAACAAGTTGTACCTCAACTTGAAAAAGTATAGTTTTTTAACTAACAGCCTGTTGTTTTTAGGATTTGTTGTAACGTCCACAGGAATTCGAGTGGACGATGAAAAGGTGCGAGCTATTAGGGAATGGCCGATCCCGACAAACATTCATGAGGTGAGGAGTTTTCACGGATTGACGACTTTCTATCGTTGATTTGTGCGAGATTTTAGCACCATAGTCGCGCCAATAACGGACTGCATGAAAAAAGGGCCGTTCTAGTGGACCGATAAAGCTGATAAGAGCTTTCATGAGATCAAGCATCGTTTGTCTACAACACCGATCTTGGTGCTTCCTAATTTTGATAAATTATTTGAGGTGGAGTGTGACGCTTCATATGTCGGAATATGAGGAGTATTATCACAGGAAGGCAGGCCGGTGGCCTTCTATAGCGAGAAGCTCAGTGAAGCCCGAAAGAAGTGGTCGACTTACGAGCTTGAGTTGTACGCAGTTGTTCAGGCGCTGTGACATTGGCGGCATTATCTGATTCAGAGGGAGTTTGTTCTGTACACCGACCATCAGGCATTAAAGTTTATTAATAGTCAGACTAACGTGAATCGTGTGCATGCTAGATGGGTTTCATTTTTACAGGAATTTACGTTTGTTCTGAAGCATAAGTCAGGTCAGCAGAATAAGGTGGCTGATGCACTTAGCCGTCGTGCGTCACTACTTGTTACGGTGAGCAATGAGGTGGTCGGCTTTGACTGTCTCAAGGAGCTATATGCCGAGGATGAAGACTTCAAAGATTCCTGGTTGAAGTGCCAAGAAGGTCACCCCAGTGACTTTTATATACAGGATGGTTTTCTCTTCAAAGGGAATCGATTGTGTATCCCCCAAAGTTCTCTAAGGGAGCAGATTATTCAGGAACTACATGGAGGTGGCCTCGGTGAACACCTTGGGCGAGACAAGACGCGAGCTCTTGTGGAAAAGCGGTATTACTGGCCGCAATTAGTACGTGATGTGGGAAGAGCCGTACAACGTTGTCATACTTGTCAGACCTCCAAGGGACAATCTCAGAATACGGGCCTCTACACCCCGTTACCTGTGCCTGACGGTCCTTGGGAGGATTTATCAATGGACTTCGTACTTGGTCTTCCACGAACACAACGCAGCATGGATTCGGTGTTCGTAGTGGTCGATCGTTTCTCCAAGATGGCGCACTTTATCCCATGCAAGAAGACCCTTGATGCAACACATGTGGTGAATTTATTCTTCAAGGAGGTCGTACGGATACACGGGGTCCCTAAGACCATTACTTCTGATCGTGACACGAAGTTTATTAGCCACTTTTGGCAGACTTTGTGGACTCGATTCGATACACGACTTCAATTCAGCAGTGCTTACCACCCACAGACTGATGGGCAGACCGAAGTTGTGAATCGCACTTTGGAAAACCTCCTTCGATGTATTTCAGGAGAGAAACCGAAGCAGTGGGATTTGGCCTTGTCTCAAGCGGAGTTTACATTCAACAACATGGTGAACCGCTCGACAGGAAAATCTCCGTTCCAGGTTATTTACGGACGAGTACCTCGCCACACACTAGACTTGGTCCCTCTGCCCAAGCTCCCAGGCATGAGTATTGCAGCAGAACATATGGCAGACAGGATCATGGGTATTCATGCAGAGGTGCAGACTAAGCTACATGCCTCGAACGAAAAGTACAAGGCACAAGCGGACAAGCATCGTCGACGGTGGGCGACCAGGTAATGGTCCATTTGCGAAAAGAAAGATTTCCGACCGGGATGTACAACAAGCTGAAGAATAAGAAGATTGGACCGGTACCGATCATCCGAAAGATCAATGACAATGCTTATGTTGTTGATCTTCCAGATGACATGGCGATCTCACGGACTTTCAACGTTGCGGACCTGACCGAGTATCATGAACCAGCGCAGGAGGAGAACTCGAGGACGAGTTCTTTTCAAGTGGAGGGGACTGATGTAGAGCGGGTCGCGGACAATTTCATGGCTAAGATGGATCAGAAAAGACACGGTCGGCGACAGAAGTGATCCGGACCATCGGACCTTAGATCGGGCGTATCTCACAATTCGGAATGAGTTATCCGACGTAAAATATATGATTTTGGGGTAGAACGAGCTACTTTAGCCAACCAACCCTGCTATGCCGGGTTGCGCAGCCCGGATTTGCGAAAAACTCCCTGATCGATGGTCGTTTCCTCGTTTTAATTTTGTTTTTACTATAAATAGTAAGTTTTAGTTTGAGTATAACTTTTCATCCGTTGGGCTTTAGGAGTTGTGTCCAACATGAAAAGTGCTTAGGATAATTAGGAGAACAGTTTGTTGAAGCCAAATAGGACACTTACTATTTTTGGCCGAAAACCTTGCGCACTAGTAGACATCGTGACCGTCTATAAATAGTAAGTTTACTATTTATAGTAAGTTGCGAATTCTAGGAGTTTTAGTTGTAGTATGAGTCTGATTTCTTTCATGTTGCTTGGTTCCCTTATTTAAAGGGGTGTAAACTCGTTTTTAATTATTCTAATCAATTTCGAATTTATTAGAATTATTTCTATTTTCCTGCTTTCTTTCCTCGTGGATTCGAGAAGTCTCTGTGAGGAGTCCAGAGAAGCTTCGTGGATTCGGAGTAGTTATCCTTGAGGAAGACGGTGATCGACCTCATCACGTTCATCCCTGCGTCATTGTTGTTGATGTCTTAAATCGACTTAGCAAGAGGGTCTATCGGAATTTCTTTAGATGGTTGCTAAATTATTTGGGTACCTATTTGATGCCATTGAAGATAAGTTCAATGTCATCAAAACTTAAGTTCAATGCCATTAAGACTAATTGAAGTGCAATTGAAAAAATCTGATTTGTCATGTTGTCTCTAGAATGTTTTGATGTTAGTTTGATGTTATCGATGGTCTGTCAGTGCCATTGAAGTGTCATCAAACGAATTGCGCAGAGTTATGCAAATTTACGTATCTGCGGGATTTGTTTCTGATTTCGAATGTGATTTTTCCTAAGGCAATACATAGGCATGTAATTGGGGTAGAAGTGTATCTCAAAGCTTTTTAATTCATTCATAGAGTTTTAATGGGTGTAGCTTTGATTGATTTGAGGATTGTTCAAATCAGGTAATCTCTCTATCTCTTATAATTTCTATTTTTATAATAATATTTGAGATGCAAGACAAATAATCACTTGCTCTAAAAGCTCAAACTGTTAGAATATGGCGAATTAATCTATTTATCTTATAGCTCAGGCCCCACATCTTATGGGTTAGGACCTTGTCCGAACCCCCTTCGTGGGCCCCAAATCACATGGGTATCACTTCACACGGGCCGCCCACCCCGAGTGTGTCCCCGCATACCACAAGCTATCTCACTCAAGTCTAGTGTAAAATGCACATTAATTACCCCTGGTGAGTAGTCTCGAAAACGAGACCTCCTCCATGGGCCCCGCCCATCCTGAGTGTGCCCCTACATCCCACAGGCGACCCCACTCAAGCCCGGTGTAAAAATACCCCTACATTAATTTTTAACTTTGTGCCGCAGTTTTTTTATGAAAGAGTTTTTTCACGTAAAATTTCGAATATTTGTTATTGTGGTTGATTGAAATGATTGAATTACTTCTCTTAATTATCTATGTGTGATTTGGCGGTTGCCTAACCAAGGTAGCACTAATATTAGAGTTTTTGTTTTTTTTAAATTCAATTGTATCAAAATGTCAATAGCACATGGCACAAGCGACAAGTGATGATGTCTTTGCCACACAAATGCGGAAGTGGGGCACGTGTGTCAGATCCTGATTATTCACTGTGTTGTGATCCTTGTGGAGATGCTTGACCAGAAAAAGAAAAGAAACAAAAAAAAAAGGCCTCCTGCGAAGTTGGTCCGTTGAGCTTTTTCTTTCCTTTTAACAGTCCAACCTGATGAGTGGAAAGCTTGTGCTGTGATAGGGCTTGTTCATTGTGGACCCCACCTTATCAACAACCAAGATCTCACATGAATGAAAGGCTAGCTGTGTGGTCTAGGATCGAAGATGTGAATCATCCTACCGTAGGCCAGGCTCCATTTATGAGTGCACCGGCCTGATTTTTGGTGCAGGATATGTTAGTGGTATGGTCCAACTAATGAATGGACTGGGTCTTACACACGCGTACATGGTGCTACGTGTTCTATGAGGCCCAGCATTCATCTCGCATGAACGCATAAACTCACTAATCCCTCGGGCGAATTTATTAAACTGCACACGTGCATCTATATCAGTAGACCTGCCGACACATTCGTGTGTAGAAAATTGTGGCCCGACATCTCAGGATTAAAGAGAGCCACGTGCCAATCTCAGACACGGCCATGCAAAGCATGTTTGTTAGGCAGCGTACACACTCGACCATCCACCTCTGACAGTGACACATGGACCAATTAAATCCCACGACAACCATAATGGCAGGGTCACCACACAATCTTCGTATGCAGAACATCTAAGAGGTGACAAGGTGGCAACCCACCATTATATCCAGAAACCAGCCCATTCTACTCTTCAGGTGGGCCACCCTTGTAAGAAAATAATGAATGGTTTAGAAGTTGCCACTGCACCTTGTTTGCTATAATCGTGTGACCCACGTAATGAGTAGACCAACCTAGGTTTTTCATCTCTACATCTTCGCAGCTTGGGAAACGCATGCATTGCTTATACATTTCCCACCTCTGTAGCAAGATTTCAAAATTCACATTTATTGTACCGTGTATTCACCACCAAAAACTAGGTCAAATGGCATTATTTCCCGCCGTTTTGGGCTGATGCATATACCTGTATCTTGCACCTTGATCGGTGGATACCAAGTTTTAAAGTATTAGTAATGGTTATGGCTGGGGTTATCTTCTTCTTTTGTTATGTTTTTATCTTGTCCTGTTATGGTTTTTAATCTCTAGTTATGGTTTTTGATCTCTCAAGAACTACAATTAGTAATAGTAAATAGTTATGTGTTACGTGGTTAGGGCCTCTTTGGGCGGTGAGATTAGGTGGGATTAGGTGGGATGGGATTCAAAAAACATAATTATTACTGATGGCAGGGATTGTCTCCTGTTGATCAATGCTATGCTTTGTTGATAATACATTGGTACATTATATGGATATACACGCCATCATTTAAAATTATTGAGAATAACACACGTGTTGTATCTAAATTGTTCATTTGTTTTGTAACCTCATTTTATGACATGGCCTAAAAAATGAGGTAGATCCAAAACTTATATGTGGCCCCAAAGAAGTTTTCAATGGTAAGTATTCAATCTCTATTGCTTTCTATGGTGGGGTCTACTTGAGCTTTAGATTTACTTGATTTTTTAGCCCAAGCTCTAAAATAATCTTGATAAATGGGTGGATGGTGTGGATACAGCCCACACATCATATTGGGACTTACACAACTTGCTAACATTGAGTGAAATTGGCACAGGACCAATGCAATTCCATTAAATATAATTCCAAGCTTTTCCATTCTTCCCAAACACGGAGTGGAATTGGCACAGAACTAGATGAATCCCACCACCCAAGCAAGCCCTTATGGTTTAGATTTTTTATTAAAAAAAAAAAAAAAACGTTTAAAGTATTGGCAAAAATCAGTAAACATTGCCGCTCGTATCAGTCCCCAGCCTGAAACAGCTTGATACGGTGTTAATACAGGATTATATTGGTGGTGCACGCTACAATACTTGATACACCCATGATATGCAATAACAGCTGTTATGAAAGTGTTAAGACCGTTACATAAAGGTAATGGAACAACAATACGGATTGTATTGTATTAACCGTAGTAATAATTATATAACAAGCCTAGGATTATATGGGTGGTGCATGCCATGATAACTGATAACGGAACCCTGAAGACTGTGTCACACAAGTAATGGAGCAAGTGTCACATGACTGTGACGTAATAATAATTATATAATGACCATAGGATTATATCAGTGGTGCACGCTATGATACCTGATACGCCCATGATGTGTAGTAACGCTAAAGACCGTTACACAAAAATAAAGGTGGAAAGTGTTATATGTTACGGGATGGTAATAGCCATATATAATAATTATTATATAATGACCATAGGATTATATTGGTGGTGCACACTATGATACCTGAAACAACCATGAAAAGCCTATTACGTAGATCAGTGAATAAATCTCTTGACAAGGCCCTCGATAACTTTTTTTTGAGGTAGTTTGGAAGGAAGCTACAAAAGAAATTGGGTCAAGTAGTCGAAATTATGTATTCGTATGCAAGAAGCAGGGCTGGGCATCATATGCACAGATGATGTAATGCGTGCATTCAGAGCTAAGATGGGCTGGAATATGTTGTAGGGAATATCGCTTTGGGCAAACTATTTCTCAACTAAATATTTCAGGAAACTCATCATCAAAAAAGGATTGATAGGGTCAGTCTCCTCCCCTGGCTGGAAGGAAATTCTCAGATCATTGTCATTTACCCTACAACACTCTAGATGGCTTGTTAGTGAAGGAGACATCAATTTTTGATTCATGAATTGGACGGGTTACAGGTTTTTAGCTATAGTTGCAGAGGGGCCTATTCGGCATCATCTCCTTGATGCCCTGGTCTGAGAATTCTTCTCCCCAGCCGGGCGAGGTGCGTCTCTGACGCCCACCTTATTATTCCAGCATCAGCGTTTCAGACCATATCTCCCAGTGCTATTGCTCTTTAAGGAAGAGCAGAAGGTTGATCTGGGACCTCTCACCCTTAGGGAAATTCTCCCTTAAATCAGCTTGGAACAGGTCCAGACAGCACCAGCCAATTAAACTATGGTCTAAGTGGATTTGGAATAAATTCCTCCCCCTAAAAATGGCGATTTTTGCTTCGAAATTCATCCATATATAGTGTTGTCCCTGTTGACGTGGCGATGCAGAATGTAGGTGTCCCTATGGCGTCAAGATGTGAATGCTGCTCTAAGCTCCCTCCCCTAGTCCACCCCTCTCAGCTCCCTTCATCTTCCTCCACTCGGGTTTCAGGGTTCTCGACCTTAGTCCCAGTCAACCCAGCAACCGGTCCTCCTACAATCAGGTCCCCCAGGAGCCATCAGCCAAGCTCTGTTTCAGACCAGCCCGCTCAAGCAGTGGAGGATTCTGACCACCTGTTTTGTCAAGGTTGCATAGCAAGGTCAATCTAGAGCTTTTTCTACAAACTGTTTGATATCCCCTTCATCAAAAACCAATCTCTCATCCTCAGGTTTCAACAATGCTGCAAAGGCAAGTATCAAATCTAGATTCAAGATTCTTATAGGCATCGCCCCTTCCTTCATCATCTGGGAAACTTGACTAAGTAGAAACTCAGCCCGGTTCGAGGGCCAAGCCATGTCAACTAGATTGATCATTCTAAAAGTCTCGAATTGGCTAAGAGAGATTCGCACCTCCATTCCAATCCCTGACAAGAATTCCCTGTACGAAACCATCACCCTCTAACTTCTAAAAACAAACAGTCACTATCCGCCTGTTGGAGGGATACCTATTTTCGTCAGATGGGCCAAGCCACCAAAAGACTGGCCAAAGCTTAACATTGATGAATCTTCGAGAGGTAATCCGGGCCATAGTGGTGGCGGGGGAGTCTGTAGGGATTGCCAAGGCCAATTCATTTTTCCCTTCTGAAGAAGCTATGGGATAGCATCAAACACAGCAGCGGAAGCTTAGGCCATGTTAGACAGGTTGATCATTTGCTCTAACCTTGGTCTAGTCAATATTGCAGTGGAATCAGATTCCAAGCTCATAGCAGAAGCAGCAGGGGATCCTTCAGCCCCCATGGGAAAAATTCAACAAAAAAGGCGGAGTCTAAATCTATCTTTCAACCACATTTTTCGAGAAGAGAATTTGGTGGCAGATACATTGGTGAGGCATGCTAGTGAAGGGTGCCCAGATAGAATATACAATTCCTGCTCTCTCCTTCCAAGGTTAGTCAAGGGATTGTTAATTCTTGATAACGCTGGATTAGGATCTTTTAGAAATCCTTGATGGTGGTTCATTCTCAAGTTTAGGCCCACAGGTCTTTCAGCTCGTTCAGAGAGGCTACTGATCGCTTCTTTTCCCTTTATTTAGATTGTTCAGTATATTTAGCTCAATTAGAAGTTACATGATAGGTGAGGCATGATATGTGAGGCCATCTCTTTTTGTTAGGACCCACCTGAAGGGCTGTATATTTCTGTGATTAATGAAATCGTGGCAAGAGACTACTTCTTTTTTTTAAGAAAAAAAGTATGCACACTACGAAAGCTGATATGCCCATTATGTGTAGTAACGGCTGTTATGAAACTGTAAATACTGTTACATAAAAATAATAGGGGCAACCATTACACGTTATAAAATCGTAATAATCATAGAAATAACCTTGCAACAACCATATAACAAATACAAATTTTTCCATAATAAATAAATAACAGTCCTTTATTACCCATATCATAAAATTAATAACGATGGATTTTACGACCGACTGCTACCATTATAAAATATCTTCGATACATTAATTTAAAATGTTAACATATACCTACCTGTTTGTAACTAGCCATACCTATTGATTGGGCACTATTCTTTGAACTTCGGGAGGTTTGAAGATATGCACGGAAAGCAATGGGCTTTTTACGGAATGCGATGTCCCATGCCAAGAATTGTACTGGTCCACATTCAGTGTAGATATTATTGGGATTAATAGTCTCGAAAAGCCATTTTATAATCAGAAAAAAAAAAAAAAAAAAAAAAAAAAAAAACAGTGAGAGAGAGAGAGAGAGAGAGAGATGGGGCATTTTGGACCGTTGAGATGTATGGAAGTTTAGGAATAGACATCACCAACCTATTGGAAAGGCACATTGATCCTTGGGCAAGAATACCGTCAGAAGTGGTCCATTTAATCATCTGACCGTTAGCATCTCAGTTCCATAAAATGAGATTTGTTGTCAAACCAAAAGATACAAGAAAATACAATTGAAATTGATACGTACGTCTAAAAATTGCCATCGGGAAGTTCCAACTCTTTCTCTCTAGCTTACATCAGCAGCATCGCCAGACTCCACCATGATCGGATCTTTTCAGATATATATCTGACTTGATGAGCGTACCACCTCGATTTTGTTTTATGACGTCTTTAGTGCGCGATACTTGACCAACGATCCAGATCTCTAAGATTCATGTCATCCGACTCTGAGAACGTCGTCTTGCATGGTAGCTGTGATGTGGATCCTACATTTTAGCAGGACAAGTCTGTACTTGCTTTTCAGTTTTTCTCCTTTATTGTTAAAGAAAGGGCAAATTTGGAAAAGGAAAAAAAGGAAGTAACCGCATTTCACTGTTATATATTCGACCAAGGACCGCATGGGTCATCACTGAAACCAGTTATGTCGCCCTGTATTCTGCTGATTCGGCTCGTATTAGGCCGGTACAGAGATACACCTATATAGTTTATGGATGAAACCGTGTCATACATGTCGGTTTCGGTTGATACTTTAAGTTTTCTTTTTTAGGGTTTCAGGAGAGAGTTTTTAAAGAAAGGGGCTGAACTGAGATAGGAGAAAATGAGAGAGGGCATTTGGTGTTGATGTCTGAAATCATGGAGGCAATGGCACAACTAGTCGTGTGGCGGGGTTAGCCGTGACCTTTTTTTTTTCTTTCTTTTTTTTAAAGGCATTTCATTGAAAGAGGAGAAAATACACATTCGGGAGGAATCTCCACAAAATTTGGAGACCCCTCCTATCATAAGAAATAAAGGAAAAACTAGAAGCTATGAAGAGATCCCCAACTGATCCGCCTTGACTATATTTTTCGTCATTTTGCTGGACGAAACACACCCAACCTTGTTTTATCCGGGAGAATCTGGACCTAATGGGGTTAGCCGTGACCTAATGGGGCGTTTGGTGCATGGGTTTAATTGGGATTAAGTGGGAGTGGGTTTTAAAATTCCATGGATGGTTGCAATGTCTTCTTTGAGACTCACATAAGATATAAGTTGTGAAGCTTCTTCTTGGAATCAGTGCCGAGACAAGGGTTTATGCAATCCTACTTTGGGCTTTGTGTAGCTAGTGGTCGATGCTACATGGACCTCACCATAATGTATTTGTTTTATCCATGTCATTCATCTATTTTGAAATATAATTTTAGGGCTTGATCCCAAAAACGAGATAGATATAAATCTCAAGTATAACACACCATGGGAAAATAGTAGTGATTGAATTACACTATTAAAAACCTCCTAAGGCCAACTGTGCAGTCCACTTGAGATTTGGATCAAACTCATTTTTGGGCTCATACTATAAAATGACATGGAAGAATAGGTGGATGGCAGGGATGAAACACATACATCATGGTGGGGCCCACTGAGCACCGACCGATAGTGGCAAGATGAGTAGCCAATCTATTTCCCAAACATGAAGTAGGATAGCCTCTAAGCCATGGGATTAGACAACAATCATTGACACAGGATAATCATTACATTTTGGTAATTTCATCCCACTTAAACCCATCTAATCTCATGCTCCAAACACCCCCTAAGAGGTCGTTTGGCACCGTGGATTGGAGGGGATTGGAGGGGGTTTCAAATCCCCTGGTTGTTTGGCAACATAAAGTAATCGGGGTTTCCAATCCCTTCTTTGAGGGAGTTTGTAATCCATGGTGAGAACTTGGATTACACCTAAATTCTATCGGTGTAACATGTGTGTCACTATACACTATCATTTTATTGGGCACAAAGCCCACTAATGATAATCAGCACCATCCAAACATTGTCCATGTAAATCAGCACTGTCCAAATATTGTTCATGTAAATCAACAATTAAAAATCGTTGGTTAGTCACTCAGACATGATCTTGTGCTTGTGGCCCATCCGAGACTAGGAATTTCATCGTTTTCGGGCAAAGCATATATCTCAGCAAGCTTATCGCAACCATTGTATCAAAAATTGCATATCTCACTAATTAGAGATATTAAAGTTAATTTAGTAATTAAATTCAAACCCCTAAAAATATACCATGGATAGGTACTTTTGGATTAAAGTTATTCACACTCCAGGGTGCCAAACACACTGAGAGGATTACAAATCCAGGGGGTTTCTAATCCTGGGGGTTCCGAATCCAAGGGTTCCAAATCCACGCTCCCAAATAGGCCCCAAGTCTCCTCAGCCATGGCATCACTAGCCCTAATTAGGTTGAAAATGCCTTGGCCTTTACCTTAATGGGAGGACCAGCCTTGTTAAATGTTTAAAATATAACTTAAGGTAAGATTTTTATTATTATTTTTTAAATCTCCTGTTAATGAAAATTAAAAATTACTATCATAAAAATAATTTGGATCATTTAAATATGAACCATGTCAAACAAGTGTCTTTAAATTACATTTGCATGGTACTATAAAGAAAATTAATAATTGCTAGTGGATGTATAAATTAAACAAAGAAATACATATGTAAAATTAAGCAGTACAAAATACATTTGAGGGTTAGAAGTTTCTTTCAAAACTTTTGTGTGTGTGTGTGTCTATGTGTGTGGGAAAAGGTACTATGCACTCGACCTCACGATGAGCTCCCATGAGGTCAAGCTGTGTGGGCCCCACCGTGATTCATGTCGACCATCAACACCGTGCATTTGATGGGTACCGTTTAAATTATTCGATATCCCAAAAATCAACCGTATACGGAACTCAAGTGGGCTATACCATCTAAAATCATGTGAAACACCGTTAAAACATATAAAAGCACTTGGTGGGGCCGACATGAGTTTTGAATGCTGCTGAAACTTGGTCTGAACCCTCATACAAGTGGGACACACATAATGGATGGGTTGGATTTGCAAACCACATCTTTTGTGGGCCCCAAAAATGATTATGAATGTTTTAATGGTGCACGGCCCCTCTCCACTTCCGTAAGTGGTGTGGCCAACACAAGTCATGGATTGACTTGATTTTTGAGACCTAGACCCACGATGGAATGGCGCATCTGACTGATGGGGTAGATGTTCGAAAGGCATCACGGTGGGGCCTACACAGCTCGACCTTTTCCCTATATATATTGCAAGTGAATATATAAAATGAAACAAAAAACTAAAGCAAAATCAAATGTTACAAAGCACATTTGGTAGCTAAAAGTTTCTCTTAAAACTATGGAGGAAAAAAAAAACAACAACAACAACGATGAAATATGAAATCTATTGGTTGACATTTCAAGATATGTGTTAATATAACTTCAATAGTTGGAAAGGGTTGGATGCTTTAACAGATGGACATGAAAAATATATTCTTAAATGACAATAATCCAAGAGATTTGAATATTGTAAAAATACAAATCATGTGTATAAGCTTAGGTAGAGACCTGTGATATAAAATAAGCAGTTAGATTTTAGTTTACAGAGGTTAAAGAATTCTTTCTTTCAAACGGTTTTATTTTATCTTTTACAGATGCATGCACCATTGTAAAGCGTTCTATAAAGAAATAATTATATATATTGTCTATGTAGTTGATTTGATCATTATAGACAATGTTTCAAGAGTTGTATAAAAGTTTTTAAAAAAAATCTCTCAAATCGGTGATGAAGGATTTGAAAGACTTATAGTATTTTTTAATATTGAAATAATAAGAGATAAAAAGAGACATTTTAATTCTTCAAAAAAATGGACTTGCAAAATTTAACTTACTAGGGACAAAATCAATTGCAACACCACTTGAAGTTAATCATAACTTGTCAAGAGATAAATGCGAGCTACTTACATGTGCATGTGATTTTCGAGGGATAGTTATTAACTGAATACACCTATTCATTATTTACCCATATTTAACATATCTAGTTGTGGTTCTCGGTTAGTTTATGCAAGAGCCGAGGAAGCTAGATATAGATGC
This sequence comes from Magnolia kwangsiensis, assembly GCA_037074715.1. Classification (NCBI taxonomy): domain Eukaryota; kingdom Viridiplantae; phylum Streptophyta; class Magnoliopsida; order Magnoliales; family Magnoliaceae; genus Magnolia; species Magnolia kwangsiensis. Next base: position 27,931,196 of record CM073571.1, on the reverse strand, counting down.
AATGACCGTACCTTAAGACATGTCAATGCAACTTTTAATAAACGTATGTTTTAAATATTGTGCATCAACAAGCTTGCATGATATTGCGATGCAAATTGATTCAGGCGCTCATCTACACATCATTATGCTTTCATTTCAATCTTAGTTAGGAAAGCATGTTATGAAAAAGCAAGCAACAAACTCACTCTCACATTGTCTGCTATAGAGGTCGGATATCGAACTATGGAGTAGTGACATATAAAAGCATGTGGTTGATACAATTATTAAGAAACCTTGGAAAAGAATTTAACTATCTCGTTCAAACATGAGTGGTAGTGTTAGCTTGATTATACTAGCACCGAATTCGACATTTCATGCCTATACAAAGCATGCATGTAGAGGTTCATTATCACTTTATTCATCATGAACAAAAAGCTAGAGTTTACTCATGTTTTTAAAAGTGACCAAGTAATATGCATCACTGAAGCAATAAGTACAAATAAGTTCAATTTCTTCAAAAAAAAAAGTTTGTGAATAATAAATACAAGTGAAATTTGACAATAAGGAGTGTTAAGAATAAGTTCTTATTTAATTAGAATGCTTACTTATCAAGTGAGTTTTGGTTAAGTCAAATTAAAAAAGTGGTTATGGAAAATATTTCTTTCTTAAATTTGTAAGTTCGAAGAATTAGGAAGTCTTTTTTCTATATATACATAAGAACTGGCTAATATGTACATTATACATATTTAAAATCTCTCCTCTCTCTTTTAGTTTTTGTATCATTAGTTTTTTTTTTTTTTCTCTTTTTCTTCATTGTACACTCGTTTCTTTTATGTTTTTCTTTTTTCCTCTTCATCGATGCTAAGATCCTCTTCTCCCTAGTTTGCTTGTGTAATTTTGTATTAACTTGACCTTAGAAGTTTAGGCTACCCAGCTCTTTGCCACCCCTAATTTAGGATGCACTTGGATGCCGTGGGAATAGATGTGGGCCTAATTGGTTACTGCACAAAAATCAATAGGTGGACGACTATCCCTTCCACCATAAAATAAATCATAAAGTATCTATTTATAATGAAGCACGGAGATTTAAGCATCCAATGCATATAAAAAATAAATAAAAATTAAAAAAGAAAAGCCCCACATGATAAAGGAAATCATCTTACAGATATTCAGGCACAAGATAGCAATCATATTCTTTTATCATCCTTCCCACCATAGCTGGTACCTTCACCACGATGTGCTTTCTCTATTCTCTTATGGGTCGCCATTCAATAAGGCCCCTCTAGTGAGGAGCAGGACACGTATCAGAGATGTGACCATTCATCAAGTTATGCGCACTTTGAAAATGCCATGTACCCAAAGTCAGTGTAGAACACTAACCAAGTTATCAAGTGAGCATGCAAGAATGGAACTTGTACTGTTGGACTTCTTATCACCCATTTCTCTCATACATGTTTGACCTGCCTATAATCAGTGGACCACCATTATTTTTTGTCAATGGCATGTGGATAACCTTTCCTACCTGATGAATGGCCCAGAGCTCTTACATGTGTTGGGCTCCCTCACATGAGGGGGCCCTCATTGAATCATCACCCTTCTCTAACAGTCCTAGTACCTTCTTCATCGTAGCTCACTTGGAGAGGAGGGAGGAGAGATGGGCACCATTACATGTTGATGTACTCCATGGTTGATAAATACACCCTCTCTCTCTCTCTCTCTCTCTCTCTCTCTCTCTCTCTCTCTCCTCTCTCTCTCTCTCTCTCTCTCTCTCTCTCTCTCTCTCTCTCTCTCTCTCTCTCTCTACACATTGTAAGACTAGTACAACTTCGTACTTTTTTATTACCAAAATGTGGAAAAGGGATGCGTTTTTGCAAGTTATGTGGGTGTAAATATTGACTCTCCTTGTCTTGTGATTGTGGTTTTTGCAGCCTTTGGGAGGTGCTTTGGCTTTATACCTGCTGCTATTATTACGTTGTGGAATCAAGAAATGCAAGAATTCGATGATAGAAAGACACCCTATTAAAAAATGACTTCTATAGGAACATTGAATACTGATATATAGACCCACTTTGATTGCTTTACGATACACCCATTTGTACTATTTCATTTTCTGACCTGCAGGATGACTACACGTGGGCAATATAAATTGATGATCAAAACCGTTGATTTGATAGTCCCTACTGTCTGATCAGGGATGATTTTAAAGGATTTCCAGAATGTTGAATTACAACTTGTTGATCGATGGACTAAAATTTGACAGTTAATGAGAAATACAGCAACGGTTTGGATTCAACATATCAAATGGAAAAAGAAAAGTTCAACCAAGTGTTGGAATCATTCTCCAGGCGACTTTTGGAAAGTCCCTCATCCAAAGTGAGGCCCATCAGATCAATAGCCTCGATCATTGGACTTTGGTCCCACATTCAAGGAATCTTGTCCATCAGCTAACTCTAGTTTTCCGGACGTGCAGGACCCCTATCATACCTCCGTTCTTCTTTTTATGTTAATAGCTTTTCTCTAGAAATGAAATAAGTGATGGATGACTGGATTTGATGAATCATGACTTGGGAGTTATTTGATACTCTGAAGTCCAAGAAGCTCGATACACAGGATCACTCGGAAATTGTACCAGTATCATATATTAACTCAAACTAAACTAAACAGTGGAACACACTGATCCGTGGCACCAAAATCAGATTAGTTGAGGAACCTCAACTACTAATTAGTTGAAATTTGTAAGTTGAAATGGACCACTTGATTAATTATTTCACTTTTAACCATCCAATAAACTGTCCACCAATCTGATAGTCAGATAATAAAATCAGAATGATGTTTGGTTCGTTATACATCTAAATCACAACTCATAATTTAGCCATTTGATTTTGAACTACCTGTATTTCATGTACGTAATTCTTAAGTAATTTCTAAAATCCTGCTTGTCATCCTTCACACCTTGCCAGAGTCATTAATGCCGTGTTAGTGGTTTACAAAGAAAAATCAGGTGTAACCCAAAAATAGATTCTAAGGGGTCTAGTTTTAGGTTCGGATCCAAGGTTTCGTTTTACTATTTTAATTCTATAGGACCCTAAACCAAGAACCGAACCAAACTGACCATTTTAATCTTCAATTCTACAGGACCCTAAACCAAGAACTGAACCAAACTGACCGTTTTAATCTTCGGAGCCGAAACTAGATTTAGTGCGCTTTAAAACCAGACCATACCGTACATGCAGTCTGGTCAGTTACGATCAGGTTTACCGGTTCCACTGGTTCCATGTACACCCCTAAATCTAATAGTCAAATTTAAGTAGATAATCTTAATTTCAGTTCATGATGCATGCATACACGGACCCATAATTTTGAATTTTTGTATGCCATGTATGCAATTTGCAATTAACTTTTAAATGCGTGCGTACCATCTGACACCCTCGGCAAGAGTATCCAAGCTTTCCTTTACTTTCACAACTGTTGCAGCAGTACAACCGCCAATATATAAAATAATCATAACACTGTTAAATTGCAATCTCATAAGTCAAAATTTAAAAGAATATGTAAAATTTTAAAGAAAAATCATATAACAGTAATAACATCCCACAACCGGCGTTAACATTCTTATTGCCGTTGTAACGGTTAAAACCAAACAATGTAACGGCGTAGGTGAGGCCCACTCAGATTGGGTACACTTGTTTTGAGAAAGCGACCTTTTGCCACTTAATTCATACACGTGGCACATGGGTAGTAAATCCAGTCAACCATCTAGTGGGTCCTCTTCATGGATGGCTACGATAATTGCCTGGGACTTCCACGAAGAGAACCAAGTAGATTGACGGCCTAGATGGGGTGGCCCACCCGTGATATCGGTATTGAGGTAAGATACGCTTCTCGTTTCACTGGGCCGAGCCAAAACCTCCAGTTATAGGGGAAACAGTTGAAAGATAACAAAGAGAAAGCGTTGTTTGATCTCGAAATGATTCGAGCAATGCTGCCGAAGTAATGTAGCGACTAAGGTATAAAACGTGTCGATCTATCCTTGTGCTTTCCAGATCTCATTTTTCATGTGTATTTCTCAGGAGGTTTACTCCCTGACTATTATACCGTTTGAGATTGAACTGAGAGATCGAAACTGTCCGCATTGTTACCTTAAGGGATTTCACTTTAATGCCATGAACACTGGTATCCGGGCCCGATTTGCTTCTGGGCCTATTCAAGATTATGATTTCCCCCCCTTCTTCAAGACGAACAAAGGAGAGAGAGAGAGAGAGAGAGAGAGAGAGAGAGAGAGAGCAGTGACTGTACATACGGTAGCTTACCTGGCATTAATGCTGGCCAGGTAAGCTGCAGCATGTCGGACGACATATGCTACGTCCTAGCTCTTCCCTTGTAAATACAGGTCATTCTCCATGAAAACTGACCAAGTACATTTTCTGCAATATGTTGAAGAAACCTTACCCGATCGTGCGATGATTGGGCCAGGGGTTGCTTTGGGGACTTAAGACCGTTGGAAGTTAGCCTCAGATGGGTCTTTTATAAAGGTAAGGTTTTCGTAGCCTTGCAAGCTGGCTTAGCTTTTCTTCATGGATTATATAATCTAACTCTTTTCCAGAGCTCTTGTTTTGGTGAGCCACATCTAAATATCTTGGAGATCTCGTCCATCGAAGCTAAATTCAAACAGTATCAGCAGAGGCTGGGTCATCTTTCAATTGTATACTGATGAATTAAGGACACAATCTAGCTTTGCCCTATATATATATATATATATATATATATATATATATATATATATATATATATATATATATATATTTCTGGACTGAGTTTCAAGAACAGATTCCATATAGAAGATTTCCATCAGCAAATCGGGACCATCCAAAAATTGGTCCCTACTGTGAATGGCCCACTGTATAAAACCACACTGAACACGCAATCCCTACTGATTGATTCGTAACATTCAAACAGATGGTTAAAAATGAAATAGGGCCAATGGTTCACATTGATATGGGAAAAGTAATCGAATTGGATGGCTAGGATTCTCCAATCAGCCGTACATTTTTGTACAGTAAGGCATCTATAGTAGGGGCCACCATTTTTGTGCAACTCCTTAAACTAATTTAATCTCTACTGCTAACTGCTAAGGTGAGCTCAACCCTAACCGATAACCGATGGTTGAAGAAACTACATCCAACCGTTGATCGAAACATGCAACGGAAATATCATTCTTACGTTTATATCCTGATCCATCAGGTGGGCCATGCCTGACCTTGGAATTTTTTTAGCCTGCTTGAATTAAGAGTCCAAACTCCTCAAATGTAACATTTCTCATCGTTTGCAGAGACAAAAGAAGTGTGGTAATCAATTTCCTTTCCTCAAATTTCTCAAAAAAGGGTGATTCCTATTTTCTTGAAAAAACAAACGTATAAAATGGAGATTTCCAACGTAGAGAGCTCTCACTCTTTTTTAACATTTACATGCCCACATTTCTATGGATATCGAGAATTCTAAAATAAATAGATTTTTTTATGGCTCATTTGATAGCTTGTTTTTTATATGAATTAAAATCTAAATTAAAATTACCAGTGCATCCATGTGATTTGAAATCTAGTGTCTAGCAACTTATAAATGGAATTCGGCAATCTATAATTGGAATGCATTTGAATTATGTGGTATAAATTTATAGAAATTTAAATTTAATTAAGTAAATTAAATTTAATATTTCAAATTAGCATATATATATGTGTGTGTGTGTGTGTGTGATATTTGATAGGATGATCGTAATAAGCTCAAAGCTTTGACTAAAAATGAAGGAATTTCAAGCCAGGAGTGGCTCCAAATTATGTAAAGATCCCAAGTAACACAACTCACCAATATTTTTAATTGCCCATTAGATAGCCAAGGTTTGGACAATTTAAATCATTTTATAGGTATGATTTTAGTAGTGCAGCCAATAATTTAATTGTTTAGAGGTATCATTAATACCAAATGCACCACTAATTAACAACCCAGTAACATTTTTATCACTCACAATTCTAGCTCCTATTTTTAAATTGAAAACTAATAAAAGCATTTCAGGCCAAATAAAAATAAAACAAGAAGGATTTTAAAACACACTAAAAAGTAGCTTTCCGCTTATAACCAGTTTCATTTGCCATTGATTGGATGGTGGCAAATGCTACGAAAAGTGCATTTACAATTTATTACTGCGAATACCACCAAACAAACGGTGCCAAATGACACCTAAGATTCTTTTTTAATAAATGTCCACTTAATAGAAGAGAGAAAAAAATGATGAACTGGTCTAAATCGAAATTACCCACTTGAACCAATGAACAAGCCACCGGCCTTATTTCGAGCCAGGTGTGCTCACTATATATAAACCCCACCAGATAAGTGGGCCATACCTCACACATGTGTCACGGGCAAACGCTTCATTTCCCAGCATTTCCCAAAGTAGCACCTTGTTAAGGGCATGTTCCACTGTCTTGATTGATAATGGTGGGAGAAGTAGTAGTAAAGAAACAAAGACGAAATTGAAAGCTATTCACATTTCACACCAAACCATGGAAATGCTACTTTCTTGAGAAGAATGGAAAAGCTACTTTGTCTGTTTTCCTTGTTTAACATACATGTGAGTGATGTGCATTCGATGAAATTACATGCCATGGATTTATGAGGTTTTCCGTCTGTTAGCCAACGATTCTGGATTTGTGCATGCACATGCATGCTTTTTATGCATGTATGTACGTATGTGTTTTTTGGTACCGGTGGTATGCATGTATGTGATGGTTTTATAACTCAAGATACTATTAATGTGAGTCCACTGTACTGGAGGAAAATGCTTCCACTCTCTCTTGTTAAGGTAGTGGACCTTTCTCCAATTCGTTTGGGGCCCACCAATCGAAGGTTCCCAGAGTGGGCAGGTCATTGCCCAAAAGCTTCAGCAATCAGGAGAATCGTGGCCGTTGAACGGTTAAAAATGCACTTATTGGACGGTTAGATTGTAGATTGGTCTTTTTTATCTTTTGGGTCGGACCACCCATGGTGGGCCCCACAATTGTTTTTTGCAGGTTTCATCATTAAATTTCTTTGTGCGCATGGATACTGCAGGTGTACTCACACGCGCACGTGCGCACTAGCGTGGGACTCACGAACACCTATGACGTTCGACCCCATGCAGATATCATCCCCACCGTTCATTGGTTCAAATCATCAAAGTCCTCTTTACCATGGCTAGAAATATGTATCCATGAGAGGATCTCTCGACGTGTTGTCGGTCCACAACTTTTACGGATCACCCAAACCAACGTGTCATTATAACGGTTAGGTTGATCTAATAGGTTCAAATTTCGAGGTAAGGCCCATCCAAGCAACGGCTGGGATTAAGTGGGTCAGATTGATGGAATTTGCACCAGTTGGACTGTACAAATCGTTTATGCACCACACTTCAATGCATCTTTTATAAATAGTATTATTCATCTGCCCTCTTCTCTTTCTCTCACTCACAACCGTACTCAACCAGAGGAGATGCGTTGTATCCTTGGGTTTTCTGTTTCTATAAGTGGGGCCCGTGAGTGGCCCACCCCATCAATGAACTCCTAGGCTGGAAGATCGTAGCCATCAATTCTAACTTTTCCAGTTGAAGGCGGAGAATAGAACCTTCTACTTTCAGCCCACCAATGAAAGGAAGGGTTAGGATTTTCCAATCAAAACTGGATTTTGGATTGTAACCCATCCATTGCTGGGCCAATCACGTCTAGGTCTGAATCTACAAACCAAAGGTCACCGTTCTTCATATCCGAATTAGAATGCATATCCCCAGACAGAGGTCGATGCAATTCCTCTGTCTGATCTTCACCTCTATCTATTTTTTTTAGTTATATATATATATATCGAGAAATCCACGCGCACCTCTACACGCATCCCAAGTGTGGGAATCTGATCCACATATAAGATGATTCCCACCGTTCAAAACCAAGGCTGGTCCACTAATCATGAAGGGCAGACACGTGTACGGGTATTTCCCATCTGATTCAAGCCAGAATGCCCTAATTTTTGGGCCAGATCATCCACAGCAGGAACCAGCACATCCACATGTGGCCGCGTGTGCAGGTGCGTGCGGGGAAGGCTTTTCCAGAAAGGCCCTTTTATAACGTACAGGATAGTGAAAGCATCTCCTTCTCATACCGTTCATTTGGGGATGATGAAACGCAATAAAAACTAGTGGGCCACTCTAGGGTTAGGGTTAGGGTTAGGGCTTCGTCGGAATGTAGTCCTGAAATTAGGGTTATAGAAAATAATGCGGATGATGTGGCCAGCACCGAAAACATGGGACATGTTAGACCCTTCTCATTTGTTGTCCTCTCCACCTCACTTCTTTTATCCTTTTCTTACACGCCATGTCCATGACTCATGACATGTCATCTCCGCATGTCATGGCTCGGTTTTTAAATCCCAAGGATTCTCCGCTCCTCAGTCTCATCACCCCTCGTGTCCGTACGATTGGACCCCACGCTCTAGTAATCTATACCGTACGTAAGATGATCCCAGCCGTGGATGTGCTGTGTCCAGAAACTATCCGTGGTGGGACAAAATTAATAGTTGATGGATAATAGGAACGGTCAATTTTCACGAGGAAAAGCCTAAAGATTTTATGGATGATTTTTTTCAAATCGGGATTTTTTTTTGGATGAAGAAAATTGATAATGGGGCCCATCAAACCAACGGTCTGGATAATTAAATCAAGAGCCTCACTTGCGTAGACTGGGGAGCTTGGTATAGACTATACACGTCCTGAGGCTCAGGACCTTACACATGCATACATAGAAAAGAGATAGAATAAAGACTCTCTCTCTCCTTTCTCTCTCCTCTCTCTCTATCTCTCTCTTCTCTCTCTCTTTTTGAAACCCTAAAATGGTAGGGTTTCGCTTGCGTTCTCGACCGAATTTGATCTAATACGCTTCGACTCCTCTATCCGATTTCATCCGTTCAGCTCCTTTGCCAAATGATCTCTCCTACGTCGCACTTCTCTCGGTCGGCCGCGATGGACTGTAGCTAGCTCTAGAAGGATCCTTTCAGCTGATATTCACCTGAAAATAAAAAGAGGTATGTTTTTTTTCGTAATTACAACAAAACCAGAAATCGATAATACGATTTTGAATTCTCATCTCTCTCTCTCTCTCTCTCTCTCTCTCTCTCTCTCTCCGTTGTTATTCTTTTTTCAACTCTCTCTCCGTTGTTATTCTTTTTTTTGAAAATTTCCTTTTTTTGATAAATTTTGAGTTTTGAATTTATGTAATCTTTTTTATTCAGCTTCTTATTTACAAACTAATCGATGACATTTGTGTGTTATGATCGGTCTTTTCTTTTTTAATCCTAGAATTAGAGTTTAGGGTTTCTAACTCGAAGAATCTTTTCTCAAAAAACCCTAATTTTTTTCATGTTTTCGGTCTCCGGACTCGTGATTTTATGATACAAGGAGGAGTTTTAGAGGTGGGTTTTTGTTTTTTAGATTTGTGGTTCTTTGGTAATTTATGGGGAAAGGAAGTGGCACATTTCGTGGCTTCTGGGGTAAAGAAATGGTGCCTTTTGTGGCTGGAAGTGCCATATTTTTTGAATAATCTGTGCCATTTGTTTGTTTTTCGGATTCCAGCGTGTGATTTTATGTTGTAATTTGGTGTTCTTAGAAGTGGGTTTCGGTAAATCATGGATCCCGTGGGGTCATTTTAGGAAAGGTCACATTCTTTTTTCATGTTGCATGTTCTAGCTTCTGAAAGTAAGTCCAAATTCTTTTGTTTTTGGTACTCCATTTGTGATTTTATGACGTGAATCAAAATTTCACAAATATTTTCGGCTCAATTGCAGGTTGTATCTTCCATCTTCTTGAGAAAAGCAAGTATTCTTTTTTTAGTTTTTGTTGTTGTTGGAAGTGATGGCTTTCGAGAATGATCCTTAAATTGTGTTTTGTTTTCGATATTAGTCATGTGATTTTATGAAGTAATTGGGATTTTTCAGATGCGGGGTTTCTTTCTCTTTCCTTCCTTTCTCTTGTGAGTAATGAGAACATAGAAGCATTCTTTTTTCATGTTTGAAGTGTTATATTTTGTGATAAGTAATAGTGTGCTTCAGTTTTAGTCTTTCATGTGTGATTTTATGTTGAATTGTGGGTGCTTTGCAATGATGTTTCCACTAAATTGTTGATTCTTCATAGATAATTAGAGAAGAGATACACTCCGTTGCATGTAGAAAGTGCTTCTTTTCAGGATAGACCCTAACTGTGTTCGTTTTGGACTAAAACACATGATTTTATGATGTAAATTTCAATTTTAGGAGTGGGTTTTAACTGAATCATCCACCAACTCAATCAGAAATGGTGAGAAAACCAAATATTTTCATTTCATGTTGGAAGTGCTATCTTTTGTAATGTGAACCCAATTGCTTATCCTTTTTTCTTTTTTCCTTTTTTCTTCTTTTTTTTTTTTGGCATGTGACTATGCTGAAACTGTGATGTTTTAGGAGTCGGCAATTTACTAAATTGTGGGTTTTATGATCAATCACAAGTAAAGCACAATAATTTCTTTTCATGTCAATGCACTATCGAGTTCATGTAAACCTCAATACATCTTTGTTTTAGATTTCGACATGTTATTTTATGTTGTGGTGAGAATGTTTTAGATGTGGGGTTTTCATTTATTCATTGATTCTATCATCAATCTCGAGATAAAGAAGCTATTCTTTGAACATACTAAGTGCTTATTTTGCTAATAAACCCTGTATGTGTTTGTTTCCAGACTCAGATGTGTGATTTTATGTTGTTATTGGAGTTTTTTTAGATATGTGAAGAAAAAAAAAAAAAAGAGGCAATTCTTTTGTTGGAACTTGGAAGTACTATATTTGTGAATGAACGTTATACATTTTTGTTTCTGGGCTTCAGTGTGTATTTTTTGCTAAAGTGTAGCTGATAGTTGTTTTTCTTTTCCTCCTTATCATCAGCTAATAGCTGAATTCTCTCATAGATATGAGGGAAAATCATATTTTCCATATGGGAAGTTCTATTTTACAAGTAAACTGTAATGCGCATGTTCTAGGACTTGACATGTATTTTATTGTTGAAAGGCAGATTGTGGATTATATCATAAGGTTATGGAAAAGTAAGCATTTTTTTCCTGGAGTATTTTTTTTGTTTATTTTCTGTGAATAAACTCCTTTGAATTTGATCTCTTTTGTGAATGAACTATCAATAAAAACGGCTTCTATGAATAAACTCTATGCTACAGTTTCTATCAAAAATCGTGACAGTATGAAACATTTTCATTCCATGTATGAAGTCTTTTTTCAAAATAAATCATATATATCTTTGTTCTTTGCGTTATTGCTGCAATTTCTTAGTGGATTCTTAGCAAAATCATGATTTTGTTTTAACTGGTCAGAAAAGTGAAGCATGTGTTCTTCTCTTTATTGGCAGTGCTATCTTTCGCAAATAATATTTGAGATAGATGTGTGATTTTATGATTTAGTTAGCTCAATCATTCACTCTGTCATAGATCATGAGAAAGGGAAACACTTTTCTTTTTCATGTAGGGTGTGCTATCATTGTCGGACGGAGATATTATTCTGTTAGGTTTTTGAGATGGAAACTGTTATAGAGGAGTGCAATTGCGAAAGAAGTGAGCCTGTTCCGCTTTCTATGTCTAGTCGGTCGCTTATTGAATCGAGATCTATTGAGATTCGCGGTGCTGATGACAAGCAAGAGGCTGGCAAATGTTCACATTTTTCTATTCGGTAAGACTGTGGACAATTGTTTATTTAGTTTATGAAGAATTGTTTTCCTTTTTCTTGAATGCAGTGAGCTTAAGTGGGAAAACTGAATTATAGGTTAATGCTAATATCCATCATCAACACATTGCTGTAAACTGATAGGCGATTGGTTGATACAGCTGTGCATCTCTTCTTCATGAAGCAAAATGGTTATGGGTTTCATTGAGCTTCTTGATAAATTTAATTTATGATGTTGTGTTCATCCTTTGCATGCTAGGAGTAGGGATCTATTGGTAGCTTTTTCATAATCTACTATACTTCTTATTGTTTTCATGTCTTTTAGTTTTGTCATTGCTATGTACTTTGCTAAAACATGAGTTTCATATTTGGCTTCCTGAATTCATGGTATGATGACATTCTTCTTTGTCCAGTTAGACATCATGCATGGTGGCAGGCTGAAATTATCCTGAGCGTTGAGAGCACTGACTTAATTTTTTTTGTTAAAGCACTAATGTGAGCATGAATAGTTCTTGAACAGAAGTTTCTCTAATAAGTTGTCTTTATCATGAATGCAGCGGATATGTTGCGGAGATCCGTAAAAGGGATTGGAAGGTTTCTTGGCCATTTTCTACACCTGATGACTCGAATGAGCATGCAAACTGGTTGCCTCCTCTACACGTAAATGAATTCAGATGGTGGCGTTGCCAAAACTGCCTGCGAACGACTGGTGCTACCTGCACTGCTAGAGAACTTGGAGCAGTCGTGAATTATCTTAGCAATCAAGTTGGAGTTGACAGCATTTGTTTTCAAGAGAATGCTGTCACTGCTTCTCATGATGATGCACCGACGCTGTTGTCTGGTTTTCAACAACTATCTGAAATCAACATTTCTGAAGGAAGAAAAGTTAACGAGGATACGTGTATTAATGTGAGTAGTGGTGAATCTTGCCAGCTAATATGTAGTGATGGGAAAGTAAAGGAAAGGACCACTTTGCATCCACTGGGAGAAGGTAGGTTAGAGGATATTTTTCAATCTCCTGACCCACTCTTCCATAATGCAGCCAAAGAAGCTAGTTTGCTTGATTCATCTCTTTTGTCTTCTGCAGATATCCAAGCATCTAGCAATGGTAGTGGCAGTGGTGAAGAAAATGTGAACCAGATAACTCAACAAACAGCTTGTGGTAGAACAAAATTCGAACCATGTCATGAAGGAGAAAGGACAACAACACAGACAAGTAAATCTTCAGTTGATTTTAAAAAAGACAATCTTCAGCATAACATAATATCACCTGTTAAGCCAGTTTTTCATGATATTAATGCTTCAGATGCAATTACTGTCGAAGTGAAAGGAAATGAGTTGAGTGGGTGCAGTAAAAAAGGCTTCGGAAGGGGTAAAGTTTCTGATGCTGGGCTTGATATTGAGATCCCTTTATTCACGGATAGTGGTGGCACTGGATCTAGTCACAAGGATGATCTAGGGCTTAGCAGGAGCAATTTAGTCAAGATGAAGGAACAACATCAGAAAGCAATGGAATGTTTTGGGTTTCCCAAGGAAGTAGAAATTGGTACTCAAAATGACGGTTCTGTAAATGCTGTCGAGGGTCCTAGAAGCAAGCTCGATTCCATGGCATTAGACGAGAGTGACTATGAAATTTCCAAAGATAAAGAGAATACGATCACCAGCGAAACTCATGATCAACACAGTGAGAGTCAACTTGGTACTTCAAATGAAGTTTTACGAAGGATAAAATCTCGGAAGGTGCGCTTGTTAACTGATATCATAAAAAGTGAAGTGTCAGTCGTATCTGGAAAAAACCGTAGTTCCAACAGAGATAAGGAAGCAACTCACACTGACACAGCAGCTGGCCAATCTAAAACAGCACCAGATGCATCCAACGATGTAGATCTACATCCTGGTCTTGGAAATCGTATGTCTATCCGAGAAAATGATTTGAAGACTATCGTAGGTAAGAAGCGAACCAAGACGCATCAAGTTGAAGGTAAGAGGACTTCCCTGATGAGTTGGCTAAAGGATGTGGCTGGAAAAGTTAAGGTTCATAAAGGATATGCTGAAAAGAAACACAACAACAGTGCAATTGTTAATTCTAAATCAACACCAGATGCATCTACAAGGATTGGTCTGCATTCTGATCTTGAAAGTTCCATGTCTTCACCAAGAAATGACGCAAAGATTATTTTGGGTAAGAAGCAAAAGAAGAAGACCCAAGTTGGAGATGGGCAGTCTTTAATGACTTGGAAAAATGGTGTGTCTCGGAAAATTAAGAAAAATACTGAAAATGTGGAGACCGAGCACATTGGCGCAGAAATTTGTGATTCTAAATCAGAACGGGATGCTGTTTTTGGCAGAGGTCCCCATCCAGGTGGTCTCAAAGGTCATGGTCCTGCCTTTAGAAAGGCTATTATGAATAAGAAGCGAAATAAGAGCCCTCGAGTTGAAGATGGGAAACCTTCCCTAAAACGCCGGCCAAAGGTATCGAATTTACTTCTGTTATTGCTAAGACCAGACCTCAACCTTTGCTTTTCACATTCTTGCTTTCGAAACTCATTTTCTTGAATGCTTTGTTTTGTTTACATATTTCGATGCTAGTTAACTGGAGCTGTTATCTTGTTATCTACTGGTTATTTTTCTCGATGCTAATTAATAATTTCAGCATCTGACATCTATGTAAAGCAGACTCTGTGGTAGCTCCCATATCAAATGTCTGTTAACTACGGAGAGAACTCCTAGTCTCTGCATTCAGTGTAAAATCATCCTTTTCATTTGTATTAATGAGAGAATGTTTGTGCAACTGCATCTAGTTCCTGATGGTTCACTACTTTTGAAACGTTTTTTATAGGCTAAGTAGATTTTTAGTAGATTTTTTTTCATTAACAAAAATCCTGTTATTGATAAAGAAAGATAAGTTTTTTCTCCTAATTTATTATGTTCTTGACAGATATCCAAAAGCCACTGTTGCGGTGGTTCTAGTTTTATGCTATTCTTCTTTGCTCAGGACTTGGTCATCCTACAGTCCAGCTTTTTAAATAAGTGCAACTTTCAAAATATGATACGGATCATTTTGTTGTTTTAATCGTGACTATAAGTGAAAGTTGCACTTATTTAGCAGATCTGCATCCATAATTTATGGAATAATAGTAAGAGATGAGAATCAACCTTAGAGCTGTCAATGGGGCCTGGGATTGGTTTCGGCCTGGATTTTGAACTGGTCGGTCTGGTCCTATTCAAACTATTGCTTTTTCTTGGCCCTGGTCTGGCCGATTGACAACCCTAGCCAAACTATGGTACCCTGAGATTTTATGACTGATACCTATCTTGTGGGTTGTGCCATTTGTGTCTCACAACCTCTTTCCTTGCTTATGGAAAAGGACATTTCTGTAGCATGTGGGCACTAAGGTAGCATTTGGGTGTACCACCAAATCCCCGAGCAGCCCTTGATGCCCTCTGGTGTATGGGGCAGTGCTGCAAGCACAACCACATTTCCTAAGTTGGCTAGCATTTTCCTGCTTTTTCTGTTCCAAATCTTGGTTGAGATAAGAAGAGGAAGATCTTATTTTTGTCCCAATCACAATTTTGTCACTAGCATATCCTGTTGGCATGGAAATCACAAGCACCGAAACATGCCCCAGAAAATTGGGGGGATGTGTTTCAAACATATAGGATTCTACAAAACTTGAATCTTGGTTGAGATAAGAGTCACGCCTGGGGTCTGTGCTCAATGGTATTTCTGCCTGCATTTGAATTTTGGTGCCAAAGCTAGATTTCATAATTAGATGTGATCAAGATGGTGATCATATTGATCCTTCTTATATCAGATTGTATTCAGTTATTACATGCAGTTTTTTTTTACCGTCTGCAGTTTTTTTTTTGGTTCATGGTGCATCATAAGCACATTGGCAGTTGGTTGTTCAGATGATGCACTTTGTGATATAAACTCGTGTCTACTTTCAGCAAATGGTTTTGATGATACAAATTATTTATGGTTGTTAGTTAATATGTATCACGTTTTTCTACTCTTATGCTTGCATATAAGCACACATGAATGTGATTGTGCATGTATTTTGTAATGCGTGCATGCATGAAGTAATGTTGTGCATATATACAGACACATGGACCTCTTCTCATCTCTGGGGACATGCATACAGTTTTTTCTTTTGGTAATCATTAATACCAGATAAACAAGCACAACAGACTGATGTTGGCTGCAGAAAAGTCATGGTAAGTCACTGTTGAAGAGAAAGGTCAATAACAATCTTTAAAAAAAAAAAACCAACAGAATTTATGTGCTCAGCTCTGGAAAACTAGCATTAATTGCATTTGCTTCTCTACAACAAAATCAGCTTGAATGTGCAAAAAGGATAGTGTCTATGGATAGTAAAAATTGATGTATTTCTTTCAGGATTCCTCTGTTGCACCCAATTACAAGACCATTCCTGATTTGGCAAGGCATAAGAAAGCTTCAAAGAAACAGGATGCTCAAAGAACAAACAAGATGCCTGAACAAGAAACCTTAGACGACATCCCAATGGATATTGTCGAACTCATGGCGAAAAATCAGCATGAAAGATGTCTGTTAAATGCCGAAGATGCTGCTGAGAGCAGGTATAAAATGTCAGAAGCAACCGCAGGCATGAAGGGCAGTGCCAATGCAATGGATTCTATTGAAGTACTTGGGAAAGAGGTGCAGAACTTGCTTCATGAGAAAACTTATTCCATACAAAAACCTCCGCCTAATACTGCTGGTGGTGGCTTGTGTATTACTCGCACGAATGGGCACCCTCCTGATATCACTGGAAATTACAGCAGTGGCCATTTGAATTTCAACCAAGTGGAACAATCTCATGCCTCTACAAAATTTTCAGCAGTTTCACATTTTCAAGAAAAGCCTTCAAGCAGAGTTCATTTTCCAGTTTCTGATTCTGGTAGAAACGCTGATAAATGGTCTCTTGCTTGTATGCAATTCTTAGAAGCATGCCATTCTAATCAAAACATTTCCCAAGAGAATATATGCAGACCAGCGCATTACAGTGGGTCCCATGGCAGTGGATCCTTGATACCATCAAAGACGATGCCTTTTGATATTAATGTTGCTCCCAAGGTTGATGAATTGTACGATGCAGACATGTTTTCTAATGCTCCAGATCTGTTGCCTAGAAGAACTAAGAATGCAAATGGCCATGCGGATCATGGCCTGACACCCATGAACACAGATCTTGCTCCTCATCTACAAAAGCGGAAAGGGAAGGTTGTCTCCGACATGAACAAGGGCGCTCTTCCGGGGCATGCATTATCTTGCACAGAGAAAGGAAATGAGTATCGTCCAACAATGATGGGACCAGTGGATTTATACACAAATGATGCCATTTCAGCAATGCATTTGCTGAGGCTAATGGATCAAGGGGCTTGCTCAAGTACCCCTATTGATATATCTACGGATGGAAAGCAAGACACGTTCCTTAAGCAGCATCAGTTTCCACAAAATCGCTACCACAACTTCCTTGGTCTGGAGGATGGAACATTTGAAGGCACTGAGCCATTTGAATTCTTCAATCAAAATCACCAGCTGGGAAATTCAAGCAAGCTTTTCTCCCCACTTCTGAAGTCGGGGACATTTGGGCCTTCTGTGCAGGATGTTGCACACAAGCCCAAGGATTATGGAGGACCCTTTGGGTTTACAGGTGAGTTTTCTGGTAAAGAAATTTATTCTTCTCCCAAAACTCATGGGAAAGAGAAAACAAAAAGCACTCGCACACCGACACAAACTAGAGGCCGCCCGAGGTCGCATGGGTCTGTTTTGCAAGATGGGAATTTGGGTAAAGGTCGTAAGTCTGTTACAGTCCATCGCACGAAGAAAAGGTTGCTGTCTGCTGCAGATTCTACACTGCAATCCAAGAACACTCTGATAAATGGACCACTGATGGCGCATGTTGGAGTGATGGCTAACAAGAAGGATGAAATAGCTTTAGCTGTGGAAAACATGAGCACAACTGGGATCTGTTCTGTTAACAGAAACCCTGCTGAATTTAGCATTCCGGGAGTGGACAATATGTATATGATTGGAAGTGAAGATCTAAGGTCTATGAGTATGATTCCACCCAAGGATGTATTGCGCCTAACAAATCCTGATGGGCATAAGCGGCGGAGGATGATGAAGCTGACTGCTATACAAGGACGCTGAACTGTTGGCGATATGGGGGGCCGTTCTTGGATCAAAATGTGATGGGCCAGCGTCGGCAGGAGTCATCAATGAGGTTGTGCTCAACTCGTTTAAAGAAGAGTTACCTCATATGCTCTGTATGTTTGCTCTGATAGGACACACTAGTCAATGTTGCACTAGCACCCACTAACTGCAGATCTATTCACATGAAATGAGATTATAACTGATTTGACTCTTTGGCTCTCTATTCCATAGGGCATGCTGTGAGTTTGAAGCTGTGGAATACAAAGCTGACCACATACAAGGTAAATATAGCACATACATGTAGAGGAATTATAGGATACAGGATTTTTCACATGTGGGGCCCATTGCTGTTTATATGGCGGACCCAACTGTGTTGGAAGAACCTAATGCTTCGATTCATGACCTCGATGAGTCACTATAATTCCTCCATACATATATACTTTAACCTTAAGTGGGACTTCTATGGGTAGATTCCTCGACTTTTGGTTTCTTACAGTGGCATTGTGCTCTCTCTGTCTCTCTCTTTCTCAAGGACTTCAGAAGCCAGTCTGGTGAAAGTAAATGGCCACAATGCCATTGTCTTGCTTGAGGCTTTTCCCTGATCCGTCGTGGTGCAATCCATTTCGAATTTCAAATATGAAGCTCTGCATGTTCTCCCCTCAGCAACTGGGTCTTAATGTCGCTTACTGGAAGTGACAAGAAGTGGGAGATAGAGCAGATGAAGAAAGGTCAGAAAAAAGTAGATGGTAAGCTATATTAGAACTCATGTGAATTAGTAAATACATAGATAATTTCTCTGAAATACATGCAAGTTGAAAATAAGTTTTATGTTGAATGTCAGATTGTGGAAATAAATAGAACCGTTGAAATATATTCGTTCGTGATATTTGTCACCATGGGAGTACAACAATGTCGGCTGTGATTTGAAGTGAAGCTATCAAATGAATGTCTTTCTGCTGTTTCTACTGTTTGAGTATCGTGTAACCGTATTTAATGTAAGGAGAACACTGGCCTGAGTACATGTAGTTAGGCAGGGTGTGGCTACAACTTCTGTGGGGTGAACAGCTTCATGTGTACAAGATTGACACCATCCATCAGGTGGGCGACCTAGTGTTCGGCCTTGACTATAAACTTCACACTGGTCCAAAACTCAAGCGGGCCTCACCATAGGAAAGAGTGTAAAATCGTACCTATAACCTCTAAATTCATGTGGCCCCACCTAGTTTCAGAACTTCACGATTTTTGGACTAACCTTCATCCTGGAGATTCACATCAGATGAACGGATTGGATGACATAAATAATCTATGGTGGGCCCCACACTGAACCAATGATGGGTGTCCCATCCAACTCCTTCCCATGGTGCGGCCTGCCTGTTCTTTTCACCAACTGATTTTTTATTTCTAGGGTGATCATGCAGCAGAGCGCCTGATGGACTGTGTGGATCACATGCATGTTGTCCCCAGTGTGCTGCACAGTTACTAGTAGGCACGCCCCTGCCTGACTACATGTAGTCAGGCTATCACAGTTCTTAATGTAATCTCTCATCATTGTTTCCTTGTTCCTTTCCTTAATCATATTAACCTAATATTAATAGAACAGGAAATTACAGTCCAAGGCATTTTAAAAAGCAAAATGCATCATCATTTTGCATTTTCATTGGTTAGACCGGGACTTTTGTGAGCAGTAAGTTGCTATTGTAGTCTTTCAATCTTCTTGCAGATGGGATCATGTTGCTAGATGGGGTCCACCCCAGAGTTGCTTGATGACATTCCTTTTCCATTTTTGATATCTTTATGCATGACTGAGTTGACTTGCCGGGGTTACATCAATCGACAGCAAGGTTTAATGCCCGACTTGTTTGTCTGAATTGAGTAACTCAATTGAGCCATAAACTTGGCTGGACGGCCGGTCATGGGAATCAGGATTGCAATCTAGGCCCAATCTCCGGGCTGGGCTAGGGTGGGCCTCAGTAATGAATGGCCTGCCCTGGCCAGTTGGCTCAGCTCAATCATCAAGTAGGTCACTGTCATACGAAAGAAATGGACGATTAAAGATGCTTGTGAGCTGTTCCACGAAAGAAATGGACGATTAAAGATGCTCGTGAGCTGTTCCAGTGGTTCCACATATATGTATGTGTCGTTTACAGGCACTCTTGGATGATGGTTATGTTCCAACTATCAGGAACATTTGTATAATGGGACTGGAGTGGATGAATGGAAAACTCCTAAAAATTCTTAGATTAGACCATTTTAAATCCTTCATCATTTCACTCTTTTCATTGCAGGGTTGGCCTTAGGCAAGGGCAAGGCCTTTTTACCCCTATTAGGGACAGGGCAGACTGGCCATGGCTAAAGGGCTAGGGTCAACCCCGGCCATGATGTACCCACACCTTATGCACGAGTTGGATGGTTTACCCATCACAGTGGACCGACACAGTGAAAATAATAAATAATAAAAAATAAATGCCCATTTATATGTGGTGGAGCCCACCTGAATGAAGGCTGGATTCATGTCAGTACACACACTCCATGTTAGCCACCCCCGCTAGGGATCGATACCAAGACCTCTGCCAGTTGATCTATGGATCTGGGTGTATCTATCTTGTTTGTTAAATCTGAAATCTGAATCTAAAGTTTGTATCTGAATATATTACCATAAGAAATAATTGTGATTGAATCCCTACAATTAAAAAGTTCATGGATTTCACCAAAACAACCACACAAATATTGTATTGATCCAAAACTTTTGTGCACACAGGAAATTTTAAATAGTCAATCACCGTTGTTACCTATACTATGGTACATCTATGATTTGGAGTTGCTTTATTTTTTGGATTATATCCTAAAATGAGCTTTTAATATGGATGGATGGTGTGGATGTAGTCACATACATCACAGTAGGCCCCACGATCAGGGATCCCACCCACCTCGGTGGATCTGGGGTCGCACTTAATCCACTCCGGACGCTGGGGATTTCCTGCGAAAGCCTTTCGGAGGAAGTTCCTATGTTGCAAACCTAAATGGGGCCTACCGTGATGTTTGTGAGAAATTCACCCCGTTCATCTGTTTTGTGAGATCATTTTAGGACTTGAGGCCAAAAATGAACCAAACCCAATACTCAAATGGGCCAAAAACGTGAGTATTTAACCTTCAAAATTGAAATATTCGTTGGGCAACAAAAGTTTTGAATCAGGTTAATACCTGTGGTTTCAGTTGTGGTTTAGATTGATCGTTTTTGTGTTAGTTCACAATTCTTAATTCAACAGTTGTGATATATATTTATCTATTTTTTGAGATTGAATGGATTTGTATTTAACAATGATTAACCATAAATTATTTTTAAAAATATATATTTAATATTTATTATTGAAAATTTCCATAGCATTGCATTAGGTAGAGGTGTACACAAGCTCGGCCACTAGCTGATCCTAGCTCGAACTCGGCTCGGCTCGGTCCTTGAGCTTGACTGGCCAGCTCGGCTCAGTTCGGTCAACAGCTCAGGCCCGTTCAAGTCAAGATGGAGCCTTTGTGGCATTTTCTCAAACACATGGAGTACACCTACAAAATGTAAAACTGCCACATTAGTTTATAGGTATTTTATCAAATACTCGGTAGGCAACAAAAAAAATCAAGAAACAATGGTATTTGTTTAATATCCATACACTTCTCGCCACCAGTTGACACTTCGTTGAGTCATTTTATCAAACACTTGCTAAGCAACATCAATGTCACTATAACCGAGTCATCGATCTGGTTGAATTTGAGTTCGATTCGAGTTGTGGTTCAATCCGAGTTGACCTCGGGCAAGATCCAACGTGGCTCAAAAATTTTTCAAGCTTAAAAAATCAACTCAAAACTCAATTTCGCACCAAGTCAAATCGAGTCGAGCGAGCTAACTTAGTTCGTGTACAGTTCTAGCATCAGGTCACTTGAACAATTCAATTTGATCTGTCCACCGAGTCCATTGCGATGTTATGAAAAAAATCGCACCAATCATCATTGTTTTGGCCCTTTCTTCTTTTATCCATTCTTTTTCCAGGATATGGATGAGATGATTCGTCTAAAAAAGTGATTCTCTGAAATCATAAATAGTATATAACAGTCCTGGCAAAAAGATGGATGAAATTGTTGATTGGACCAATCTTGGCCATCCAATCAACGGTTACTGGTCATATGGTTAAAATTGTCAGATGGGTGTTATGTTTTAAAGGCACAAATCTTTGAAGAATCCAGAGTAATGGATTAGACAAGAGTGTCTTAATGTAACTACTAGCACTGTAACTTAAATCCTTTGGAGCATCTTTCTATTATATTAATAGTTTTTAAAGAAAATTTGCATCACAATCTGTCTAGCTGATCGAAGGTCAGGATTGTCTAATTAATCTAATATTCAAGAAATGGATTCGGATTCGGTAGTGTGCCCTCCAGTAACCAGATCTCAATGCCAGTCAGTGCCGGAAAAGTTTTACTGGCCCCTAATGTAGAGCGAGTCGCGGACAATTTCATGGCCAAGATGGTTCAGAAAGGCACGGTCGACGACAGAAGTGATCCCGACCATCAGACCTTAGATCGGGCGTATCTCGCAATCTGGAATGAGTTATCCGATGTAAAATATATGATTTTGGGATAATACGAGCTACTTTAGCCAACCAACCCCGCTATGCCGGGTTGCGCAGCCCGGATTTGTGAGAAACCTCTTGATCGACGATCGTTTTTCCGTTTTAATTTCATTTTTACTATAAATAGTAAGTTTTAGTTTGCTTATAACTTTTATCCGTTGGGCTTTAAGAGTTGTGTCCAACATGAAAAGTGCTTAGAATAATTAGGAGAACGGTTTGGTGAAGCCAAATAGGACACTTACTATTTTTGACCGAAAACCTTGCACACTAGTAGACATCACGACCGTCTATAAATAATAAGTTTAGTAAGTCACGTATTCTAGGAGTTTTAGTTGTAGTTTGAGTCAGATTTCTTTCCTGTTGCTTAGTTCTCTTATTTAAAGGGGTGTAATGTCGTTTTTATTCATTCATCAATCAATTTTGAATTTTATTAGAATATATTTTTATTCACTTGCTTTCTTTCCTCGTGAATTCAAAAAGTCTATATAAGGAGTCCAAAGAAGCTCCGTGGATTCAGAGTAGTTATCCTTGAGGAAGATGGTGATCGACCTCATCACGTTCATCCCTGCGTCAGCCCCACCTTGATATATATGTTTTATCCACACTGCCTATCCATTTTTTACCGCTCATTTTAAGGCATATTGCTAAAACTAAGGTGCATCTAAATCTCAGGTAGACCACACCACAAGAGACAGTGGTGATTGAATGCCCACCGTTAAAAAGTTCCTAGGCCCACTATAATGTATATTTGCCATCCAACCTGTGGATTAGGTCACACATATCTGGATGAAGGGAAAATACAAATATCAACTTGATCCAAAACTTTTGTAGCCCATAAGAAGTTTTTAGTGGTGGGTGTTTAATCACCACTGTTTCCTGTGGTGTGGTCCATCTGAGATTTGGATCTGCCTCGGTTTTTGGATAATGCCCTAAAATTAGCTGGAAAAATGGATGGACAGCATGGATAAAACACATACATCGTTGTGGGGCCCACAGCACCAACCTTGGTAGACCACTTGTACCATAGTTGTACCATAATTGTTTTTTCACGCACGTTAAGTATCTGCAATGCTGAGGCCAGGTAGTTGCGCTGTTCATATATAGTTAGACCCTTCTAAAAGGTTGGTCTACCTTAGCTAGAGCACAGAAAAAGTAAATGATCCTAGCCACTAGATAACTATTTACATTTAAGTCCATTTTTCCAATGGTTAAGATCAACTTCACAGAAAAATAGCACCATCCATGGCTTATCGACGTTCCAAATGGGCTAGATGGGCTGGTTGATTAACTTACCAGGTTTGCTTCTAGATTCAAGCCTACCCAACCTGACCTGCCCATATAGGTTATTAATGGGTTGGGCCTGGAGTTGGATTCGGGATGGATTTTGAACTGTTTTGGGCTAGGCGTATTCAAAATATTGATTTTCGTTGACAGCCCTAACGCTAACTACTCTATGATACAGTATCGTACATGTAAAGGGATTATGATATGGCTCAATATTAGTGGTAGTTTAATATAAATAAGTAATAACTATTTATTATCGTAATTATTGTAGTAAGATTTGACAGGTCCGGTATCGTGTCTCAAAGGATCACTCGATCTGCCTTCCTTGCAGTGTTTTATCCACACCTCCATTCATTTTGCAAGATTATTTTAGGGCTTGAGCCTAAAAATGGAGTGGATCTAAAGCTTAAGTAGACCACACCAAAGGGAAGTAAAGCATGCCAACCATTGAAACCACTGTTTTTTATGGCATGGTTGGCTTGTGCTCTAAATCTATTTCATTTTGGGCTTATACCTTAAAATGATCTAAGAAAATGAATAGACTGTTGGGAATTTATATAGATTAAGATAATATCTGTCTAATGTGGAAACGAAAAAATCACTATGATCAGAACTTAAGAACAGGCTGAAGCACGTCTGAAAATGTTGTCCTTAATGCGTTATTTGCCCCTACTCAAGTGAATTGAGTATGCTGATAAGTTACAAGCAAACAGCTTTTAGGATACGACAAGCCTGGTGTGGGTCTGCGTTCAGCAAACACGAAGGCCCACCAAATGGAACTCTTATACACACTATCTGGCAGAATTACAATAAAAGGAAAAAATCTCAAAGAAAAATAAGAGAATGATTTTGTGATTTAAGACCACTGCACTGGTCAGATTCTTCAGCCCCTGGTTCAGTTGAACCGTTCTTAGACCACACTTTTGGTCTATTCTTCAAGCAATGGTTCTGATTACCTTGCTATACTGCTGATGTTTTTGGTCTGTAAGAGAGAAACTGTTGTAATTCGTATTGAGATTGCTGGAGTGCTGTGAGATGGTTTGGAAACTCATCCAGGGCCTCTTTTTATAAACTTAAGATGGCTGGGAATTATGGTTCAGGGACATAAATTTCACTAGCCGTTTTATGGCTGTTGAATACAAACCATTTTATAGCTGTTGTGAGAGAACTGGCTAACCGTTTTATAATTGTTGGGCTAGCCGTTTTCTAGCTATTGGTAACAGTTTCTATAATAAAGGTCATAGCTGTTACACATTTGTGCAACAGGTATATTTCCAACCATATATAATTAGAGGGACTCTCATTCAGTCCTCTAGTTTTCATCCAGCCACCTATCTGCCTTAGCCTCTTTGTCGTACTTGTCTCGCTCCGGTTCGCGAAGGGAACGACCTTATGCGCCCGTGCGAAGTGCAAAGTACGCCACTAGCAGCTCTAGCGCCACACTGCCTCACATACCCACGCTCTCGCAACGAGTCCGAGCCCGAGCGCGAGCACGTGCGCGGTGTTCCAGTGCTACGCACTAGAACACGCAAGTTTCATTCTCCTTTGGACCATATGTGTAAGTATTATAATATTCCATATCTTTCATATAAAGTATTTTTTCTTCTCCTCTTTTTACAATGTGAGACTATTTTCAAAAACCCACAAAAGGTATTTTTCAAACAACTTTTATATATTATATATTATTTTATTTAAAATATTTTTTATTTAAAATCAATATTTTTCAACATAGACAAGTTAGACTAAACACATATGATGGTGTGGGCTATAGGGTTTTTACTTTCTTTTTTCTTTTTCATTTTATTTTTTTTTATGCGGGGGCTTGTTCCTCACGCACTTACATCACAATAGGATTTCACCTCATAAGATGAGTTGTAGATAAGTAAGGTCAATTGAGTCCGATCTAATTCCAATGAATTACAGGTGAACCTTAGGTGTGATGAATGTTAAGTGAGTTGGGTTGGTCCAAAGTTCAGTGGATCATAACACAGAAAACTGTGAGAATAATGATCTCCACCATTGAAACCTTTTTGGCCTATAGTGATGTTTATTTGTCATCCAACTTATTTATAAGATCATACATATATAGAGGAAGGAAAAACATAAATATAAGTTTGATATAAAACTTTTGTGGCCCTGAGAATTTTTCAACGGTGGCTTCGGATATACTTCATTTTTCAGCTAAAGTATTAGAATCATATGATAAAATGGATGGACGGATGGGATAAAATGCATAAATTAGCTCACGGATTACTCAGTACGCAGTCCACTTCCCTAAACCATAGCCCGCACCTCCAACTCGACCCAGTTCCTAGCTATAACTGTTTGATTGTACATGATACACGTGAATAACAAAAAGTAAATATCACTTTTCACCTTATTTGAAAATACTAGAGTAATTTCACCTCGAAAATTAAACAAAAGTGTGGACTTAAACATATGGACCCCACCGCAATGTATATGATATATCCACACTGTCCATCTATTTTATTAGAACATTTTGGAGCATAAACCAAAAAATGAGACAAATGCAACACTTAAATGACTCACACGAAAGAAAACAGTGGCCTTAATTTTTCCACCATTGAAAGTTATTTTCTTTACTAGGCCCATATTGAGATTTTTTTTCATCATCTAACCTGCTCATAGGGTCACACGGACATGAATAAGGGGAAAACACAAATATCAGCTTGATTCAAAATTTTTAAGAGCCCCAAGAAGTTTATAATGGTAAGTGTTTGATTCCCGTTGTTTCTTGTGGTGTGTCTGCTTGAGCTTTAGATTTGCCTCATTTTTTTTCTCATGCCATAAATTCGGCTGGCATAACAAATGAGCGGTGTGGATAAGTAACATACATCTCAATGGGCTTCACATTCTTGTTATAAATTTCTCAATGTAAGTGTTAAAAAAATAAGTTGTGACATTTGCTACGGTAAAGATGTGATAATTACGTAGGTCAATAATTATTGCACTTGAGCCCAAAAATCAAACAGGCCCCAGCCTCTCTCCCTCTCTAAAACCCATCTCTCCTACTTCATTTTTTCCCCAAATATCTCAAAAACCCCATCTTTCCAGGTACGTTTGCCCCCTTCTGATCTAATCTACTCGTTAATGCACGTATTGTGCGGTTTCAAGCACCCCATCCAGCGTTTCTCTACTAAAATCGAGATGGCCCTGTTTTAATTTCTTTCTTTTTTTCATTATTTAAGGTAATTAATTTAGACATGGGAGCATGATTGTCTGCAAGTCGGTTTTCACGTCTCGTATAAGTCATAACCCAGTTCTTAGCTCTTCAAATTTTGTACTTTTTAATCTTTTTGGATTGAGTTTTAATTGGGTTTATGGTGTAGATTATATTAAAATAAAAAAATAAATAATAATAATAATAATAACTTTTAGCTGTTCTTGGGGCGGTGAAAATGTATCTTTTGGGGTCCTTGGTATGAATTTTTGGGGAATTTCTTTCTCCCCTCTTATCTCCACTCACGCGTTTGGCTTTTCTGCTGTTTATTATTTCACTTTTTCTCCCTTTTGTTGTGTGTGTGTGTGTTTTCTGTTCTTGCGTGTATTTTTTTTCTCGCTAATGGACGGTCAGGATATGATGGGCGGGTGCTACAGCCCATCCACAATGCACGTGGTAAACGTACACTAATTTTGGGCCTTCCATGCTGTGGGTCTCGTTGTGGATGTAGCGTAGCCTTAAAACGATACGGGTTGGACAAGCTTAGCCAATTGGACGGTTTAGATCATATGTCCACCAAGTGGCGGTTTAGATTTTCCGATCAGTGTTTTTTTTACTGGCTATATGGGATAGCATGGTAGTGGGGTCTTGCCCGGATTTCAGCTTCTACCAATAGTCGTTGTTTGATTTGCTTTTCTCAAGATTGGTTAAGACACTGGTGTTAGCATTTAGCCATCCACGTGGAGAAGCTGCGGACTGGAAATCTTATTTGAGTTGATTGTGCATGGGAAGTGTTCGATGAAATGCCTAATAGAAGAAGAAAATTACTCTCTTGAAATTTGTGTAGAATAGTAGTTACATGTGAAAATGGATTTCAGCTCCATCTTCTGGAAGTTCAAGCAAAGTAGCAAACTAATGCAATGAAGGTTTAAAGGTTTCAACATCCTTCTTACATATCTATGTAAAAGAAAATGTTTACATTTCTTGTAGCCTTCATCTTTCTGAAAATTTAACTATTGAAAAGCTTCACTGAGTATGTCTTCTAGGTGTTAGACGTGCTGAACACTTGAGGAGACCTTGACACTTAGAAGCTGGAAGTTGTTCCACATGTCCAGTTACACTGTCATGATACTTGCTAGGCCCCTCTCCTGTTTTAGAGACAAGGTTTTTAATAGTGTTGTAATGTAGGGGCATTTTCACATCGGGCTCGAGTGGGATAGCCTGTGGGATGCAAGGACACACTCAGGGTGGGCGGCCCGTGTGATGCGGTACCCATGTGATTTGGGACCCACGAGGGGGGTTTGGCCGAGGTCCTAACCCATAAGGGGATTGATTCGCCATGCTCTAATAGTTCGAACTTTTAGAGTAAGTGGTTAATTGTCCTACATCAAATTGGTATCAGAGCAAGAGGTCTCTGGTTCGAGACTCCTCACCGGGGTGATTAATGCCGGAGCATTTTCACATCGGGCTCGAGTGGGATAGCCTGTGAGATGCCCAGACACACTCGGGGTGGGCAGCCCGTGTGAGGCGGTACCTATGTGATTTGGGGCCCATGAGATATGGGGCGTGGGCTATGAGATAAGGTGATTGATTCACCATGCTCTAACAGTTCGAGCTTTTAGAGCAAATGATTAATTGTCCTGCATCAAGTTGTCAGTTGTTGTATTGGCTGGAACCAAAAAATGATACAATATGGGAGCATATTGGACAATGTGGACCCATATAGGATGAAATTTTTTCTATGCCCAAAACTTTTTGAAAAATTATAAGTACATTAGGAGAAATATCCATAATCTATCATATTTTTATGTTTTTTATTGTTTATTCAATGGTGCATCAGAACATTCTTTGATAAGAATGTTATTTGTTTGCTTGGCCTACTAATACTCAACCAAACAGGGCCTAATTGAACACAAATTGAGTTTTTTTTTTTTTTTTATGAGAGATAATGATGACTTTATTAAAATGAAAAGAAACCAAAGAGGGAATCAACCCGCTGAGATAGTGAGACGATTAACCCCCAAAACAGAACAGATTACAACCTTTAAGTTAACAGTATTAGGAGCCCACTCGACTATATACTGCTGCACTTTCTAGACTATGGATCCCACTGAGTTGGAAACACCATTGAAACATCTCCCGTTCCTTTCTTTCCACACCGACCACCAAACACAAATTGAGTATAATTTGATAGATTAGGAAAGATTAAGTCCCATTGTATTGGAATACAACAAAAAGAAGATGGAAAAAATGATAGTTTCCCCGTCTTATTTTTCCCAAATGGTTCATTCCGCTGCAATTCATTGAATATTGCTCAAATCTTGTGTTTTGATCCCTAAAATAAGCCTAGATCTAATATAAAATGAATATTTAAGCTCCTAGCAGACCTGATTGGGATTCAAGGATTCCAAATTTGTTGAGGCTGCCGCCATGCACCTAGCAGTAAAGGTAGTGGTGGACAAAACTGTGGTGGAAGGGGATTCAAGGAGTGCTATTAGGCGGCTGAGCTCGGAATCTGCCCGTGGGGAGTTGCAGATATGGTCTCAGAAGATGGAGAGCTTTTGAGAGATTGTCATATAGTCATCCAGCAGGTGGGGAGAGAGGCAAACAACATTGCTGATACTTAGGCGAAAGGAGCATCTAGAAGGGAGCTTCGGATTTATGATCTTAGAGCCACGCAGGTGGGGTAACAGCAGCAGTTAGACCCTGTTGAGGGTGTGGGTGTTGCTGTCATGTTGTGGTTTGATTGGTATTTGTTTGGGTTGGGTGTATAATTGGTAAGGTATTCAAAATCGGTTACGTAACAGCCGTTACGTAAAGGTAATGGTCAAAATTGTTAGGCGTTACGGGGTCGAAATGGCCGTAACAGCCGTTAAAGAAAAAACAAGCCGTAACAGCCCCGTAACGGTCCTGTAATAGTTTTTTCAAAAAACAAAAAAGGACCGTAACAGCCGATACGGGGGCCATAATGGCCGTTACTGCCCGTATCAGGTGCAGCTAGTATGCTACCCTGTTGTACTCTATGTTTCCTTGTTTAATAATGATAATAATAATAAAGAATTATGATCATTGCTTAAAAGGGGGATTTTAAGCTTCCTTCATGGTTGAAATGAAGAAACAAGTGAAAAAACAAAAGAAATTGAAATGGGCCTTTTATGACTGTATCTGCGTCATATCAGTTCTAATACAGGGTGTTTTGGCCTATCACAGCCAATATGGGCCAATACAGCCTTTTTATTAAAATAGACCACATAACCTTCGTATAGAATAATGGGGGTGGCTGATACAGTTATGATGTATCGAAACTGATTTTCAGAACCATGCATGGAGGTGTTATATGTGGCTTTCTGGCAGTTTTGTGCAGAACTTTAGGCTTTTGGTGTGCTGGGTCCCTCATAATGGAGTTCATTAAGAACTTGGTCTAGACTCCTATATTAGTTTGGCACCATTTTGAAAATGGTGGTGACTCATTCTCCTTACATGTGGCACTATTGTACAACTATCCAAACCATCAAATTGGGGATCCTACGGTGGATGATGCATGCCTCTAAAGTCATACAGATCAAGTAATCCTAACTGTCCAATTAATAGCTATCATATGGATGTTTAAAACTAAAATAGTGAGTGTTCCAAATTCAAAGAGAAAAATTAGGTGGTTAATATAATCGTCTCAATATTTGGATTATGCTCTACTCACATTTGGGCAAATGATTTGGTCAGTCAGGGTTGCCTTAGACTATGCCATTTTACAATTAGAGATTCACCACCATTTTTATTTTTATTTTTTGGTGCTAAACTAAATAGCAGACTAGCCTGAGAAAATTTGATGCCTCTTGCAAAGGGAATCCTGGACAACTAATATAGGTGGGGTTTTACTACCTTATGGGGGGCCATACTGATGAGTGAGTCAATCATAGTTGCACTGACTCAATCCGAAACTCAGCCAAGTCAAAGTGATTCGATGAGATTTTGAGCCTAGTCACTTGGAAATTCCCTCTTGAGAGTTACTGGGTTCTGGATCATGATTTGCCGAGTCACTTGCATGAAAAATACTTCTTCTTCTTCTTCTTTCAAGTCAAAAGGGGAAGGGAGTTTTGAACCTGCGACCCCTCTCAAGAAAGTGGAGGCCCTTGACTAGTGCACCAGGCACTATGAAGCTGTCTGTTTTTGCTATTCACAATGTTTATCACAAATGTAACTATTTCTTTAGTATTTATTACTAATCGAAATGTTTTTTATTTAGTTGTTTGATATTGAGTTGAGTAAAGACTAAGTCCTTGAATCAATCCAACCCTGGTGGACATTGAGTTGAGTTTTTGGGTTTTTGAACTATGGAGTCGATAGTTTCTAGGATTGAGGCATGGTGGCTTGGACTGATATGCACTTGAGTTTTGTCGCATACAGCTTATTGGTGGACATTCAAAGGAGAACTCCCACTATCAATCTTCGAGCTAACTAGGGGGGCCAACATTCCATAGAGGATTACTGATTCTCCTTTATGGAAATTCTAGGCCTTTCAGAAATATTAGATGATGTTGGGCCGTGCACACTTTCTGGAAGGGACCTCCAAGGCTGATAGTATGGCCAATAGGATTGTCTAGCTTCCTAGGGGTGTGTGTGTGTGTGCGTGTGTGTGTGTCTATATGTGGATCATGGCCCCATTTTATAGGTGACTGTCTGGTTGTCTTCTTATCTCATTTCATGCAAGGAACTTCTAACTTGGTAAGAAAAATAAAAAGATAATATCAGCCCATCTAATTGTTCTTTGATGATCCTTTTGTAGTATTTGCAAGCTTCCTGATTAGTTCTAAGATGGAGAGTGAGGAGGATCCGGTGAAGAAGGCACAAACGGTGGAAGCTCGGGCTAGAAACATTAGCCATAATGTCCGTTGCACTGAGTGTGGAAGCCAATCCATTGAAGACTCACAAGCAGATGTCGCCATTCTTCTCAGAAAGGTATTCTCTCCAGTTTCCTTTCAGCTCTTTGCTAGTGTAGAACGGTTACATGCTTGTTATGGGGAGGTCCTGATCATCTCTCTAAATGGTGTTGGTGTTTAAAAGTTTAATCAGGTGAACAAGCAAATTCACACATGAGACTAGTAATATCCTCAAAACCGAGGATATGCATATTATCCTAGGGTTTTCAGTTTGTGGGTTGACCAGGTAAGCCAAGAGAATGAGTTTTCTGTTTATTTCTTGTCCTTCCTTTGTCGAGAGAGCAACCAAATGAGTCTTGAGTTGACCCGGGAAACCAAGCCAAGTTACATTGAAGCCCGGAATACCAGGCTGAGACTGGGAGAGGCCTGGTTTTCACAATACAGACACCCAGTGAATGACCTGTTTTGGTTGACTTGAGGGAGTACCATGTTGACTATCCTGGTTTGCAAACTGTGGTTTGTACAAGTGGGCCTTGGTTCAGTGATCCAAAGTCCAGATTATTGGCTGTTGGGAAACTTCATGGATGAACATGCATCTAAACTCTCCCAGATTGGAGATTCTAGCCATCAAATCTTTGGCTTTCTTTTTTCTGTTGAATGTGTGGACCATAGCTATATTATCCTCTCTGTTTTTTTTTTTTTGGTGCATGGTCCATCTGCTGTTGGTACCATTAGATCAATGGCTTGGATCACTGAACGACAGACCGTCTCTATAAACTAAGCAATGAGATTACAATACATACACTTGGGTTGAGAATTATGCATTTCCTCTTCTAAAGAAGGATACAGAACAATATATTCTCCCAGTAGTCCTTGCAATATGCACAACACAGATGTGTAGATTTCAGTCGGAAGTTTAGAGCTTTCACATCTGCATTTTATGGCTTGTATCAAACTGGTATAGAAAGTATAGATGGTTGCAATCTGATTGCAAATGTCCATGAGATTGTATTACATTGGTTGGCTGGGCTTTTGAATGTTTTTTGTCTCTTTGCCCTTCCCAACTATTTTATTTTAAGATAACAGACTCATCAAGTGCCTTCCGGGTTGCAGGAGTTGTAGTGCCTCCATGGTATATGTGGATATCCAATCCTTTGGCCACATTGGTCCAATACTGAATGGACCATAGATGGAAATACACCTCTCTGTGATCTCTAGAATCCTAGCCACATACAAATAGACACCAAAGGACAAAAATAGGAATGGCCTGCATTCAGGAGAAAAAGTTGATTCATTAGATGGTTAGGATAGTCCAAGCAAGGGAATTTGTCTAGTGGTCAATCAATGGAGCCGGTAGATGGATGATTTGGATCAGAAATGGGGGCGCTGTAGCTCCATGCCTTGGGAACTGGGTCCCCCCACATTCACTAAGCATCATGTGTAAAGCATTTCTGACACATTGGCGCTTACTAGCATAGGTTTTCTAGTTTTGCATCCTAGCATTATGAGGTGTAAAATTGGTAATATGATCCAGTACATCATTTTCATATGTTTTTCAGGTATTGTCTGACATAAATCACCATAACAAAAGGGAGTTTTCATATTCCAGCAGACAATTATGATTGGTATGCATAATGCATGGACAAAGAAATTGTACACTTGGCAGGTGTGCAACTTGAATTAAACAGCCCAAGTAGTGGGAATGACTGTAGTATCAAATTTGATTATATGATCATGACCTCTGACTAATGTACATTTGCTTATCGAATTCATACATTGAATATTTTATGTTTTCCATTAGATGCCTCCCAGTCAGCCAGTTAAGATCATGCTGCCAGTTTAATATTCAAGCTGCGACCCATCTGTAGTGGGGCCCACTAACAGGGCGGTTTAATTTGAGGTTCAATGTATGCCACTGGTGCAACTTATATGTACACATGTAGGGAGTGTGACCATCTGCCATAGTGTCAGTCTCTCCACAATAAATCGATTTCTTTCCATATCTATATTGACATATTTGCAGTGTCATTGCAGCTGATTCGTGATGAAATCAAGTCTGGTAAGACAGATAAGGAGATATATAAAAAGCTTGAGGAGGATTTTGGAGAGACAGTACTCTATGCCCCACGTTTCGATCTGCAGACTGCAGGTTTATGGTTATCACCGGTCAGTTTATGAAGATAAATTTCTGATGAAGTACAGCTAATGTTCTCTGAATTAATGCAACAAGAACAGCCCATTTGTGAGGGGGGGAAAAGGAAAGTAAGAAAGAAAATAACGCCCTGGGTGTATGTGCCATGCGTACATCATCACTAATATTAGGAAGAGAGGAGAACCATTTTATGTACATTCAACTTGGTACTTAATATAGTTCTGGGGCCTGTTTGGATGGAGGGATAAGCCCAAGTAGTTTAGCTTTTATCCACGAGGATAAGAATCTGAAAATTCACTGTTTGGTTTACTCATATCATCATGGGCAGGAGCTTTCAAATTGATTTCCTTCCGTCTTATGATCAATATGAATTGGATGGGATTTATCACCAATCCCATTCATTAGGAGACACCCCATCCAAACAGGCCCTTAATGTGTGTTATGGATACAAGGGGACATGTATCATCATCTACCGTTAGACAGTACCACCTTGAAAACCCATCAAACTGATGCATGGATGCATACTTACATATGCATAGACGTGCATGCATACATTTGTACATATGTTTGTAAGTAATACTCGAACAATGTTTTATCTTAGATAAAATAATTATGCACTAGATACAAATACAAGGTTTTCTCTCAATAGCCATATTCACGAAGCTGACGCCTCTCTGAGGCAATTTCTTAAGAAACAGAATGTCCTCGTTGAACAGTTTCAAGTGCTTCACTTCTTCCACTAACTTTCACTGTCATAGATGAGTCTTCATGTAATCCATCGCCTTCATGTCACCTTGTGTCCACATGGACTGCATCTGAGTGTTGGGTTTTCTGTGGTAGCCATATCGAACATTGACACATGTTCACGTCTAAGTTTTCAATACTTTTCAGCTGCCGTTAGCACCAATTATATGGCATGGGGCTTTGTTTATGCTTTTGTTTTCCCCTCTCTATTAATACATGCATTTCACTGAAACATCTAATTACTTTTTGCTGATTTATGACAGTTGATAGTTGCCGGAGCGGCCGTAGGCGTTTGGGCTTATCAGAGGCACCGGCAGAGGACTAACGTGCACATCATGGCATTGAACCTTGTGAGAGGCGTCCCATTGACTCCAAAGGAGAAGCAGATGATGCTTGAACTCCTTACTCCCCCTCCACCCAGGAAGTGAGTACAATCATGACTCATTGTGCCATTTACTCATTGGCTCTTCAGCTGTCCTGTCTGCTATTACCCCATTTGAGTTTGCCAGAGCTCCCCCCTACACACTCCCTCCAAGGTGATCCCGGGCCCACTGACATGTCTCCTTATCCATGGTTCGGCATGTTTCAAGAGATCGAGAAGTTCAGGTTGCGTTTGGATGCACTTTTGAATGGAATACTGATAATTGGTTTAATTAAGTGGTAATTACAAGCCTGTTAGTCTGCTTGGTAATCAAATGAGTGGTGAGTCTCCAAATTCCAACTGCATTACTTTTGGGTGCATTTGGATGCCCAACTGGATCATTGCAATAATTCAATTACATATATAGAGTAAATGACAAAAAAAAAAATGGAGGTCAGAGCATTTTTGTTCTTTATGATGACTACTTCTAATTGTAATTTCTTGTGTTTGGATTTGGACATGAAACCAAATCAGTTGAC
The DNA here is from genome assembly GCA_037074715.1 of Magnolia kwangsiensis. NCBI lineage: Eukaryota > Viridiplantae > Streptophyta > Magnoliopsida > Magnoliales > Magnoliaceae > Magnolia > Magnolia kwangsiensis. The sequence goes on along the minus strand of CM073571.1, from coordinate 27,895,513 downwards.
TCAGCTTAGAATTTTCCACTAAATAAAGTTTTGCTGGAAGAATTTACAAATATTCATGAATTTTCCAATGAAACCCAAATGTTCTCTTCTTTATTATCAAAAATAAAATAAAATAAAATATTATCCGACTCTTGGTTGCTTAGTCTTCTGGAAAATTTCCCATAACTCAGTGAAGGGATCGGGTTAAGCTTAACTTGAACCAGGCCCATTTATTAAACAAGCCAAGAATTCTAATCCGCGCCCGTTATAATATATGGCTTAGGTTAGGTCTGAATCATCCGACTGAACCGACCTCACCTAGCAAACTCATGTTTAAGATTGAAGTATGAGGTAACTGCTATAAGGTATGTCCAAACCAGCACAAGTTGTGGATCCATGCATTATATTATCTTCTATCTTTTTGTTTTGGATTTGGGGTTGGTTTTCGGCAAGTGGGCTTTTAATGCCTACGTCCTCAGTTGATCTTGAAAACGACAATTCCAGTTGGGTTTCAAAAGGGCTGCAAAACCCTGTTTCCATCGAGGGTGGGGTTTTCATCTCTGAAGATGGTTTTTTTTTTTTTTTTGGTGGATCCAAACGGTCCCTTGGGCTGTTAAAAGTTTAGCACATAAGGTCACATTAATGATGTGATCCAACGATCGGGTGGGCTAACCAGATCATTGTGTAAGGTCACCTTAATGATGTGATCCAAATAAGTTATATATCTAAAGTTAATTTGGAAGTGGAGAAAACATATTAATTATATTGAGAAAGGTTCATAATTTATCCGAGCTGTCCATAATGTGGGCCCTTCTTTATTTTATGTCTCTCTTAAGAATCATTGATTGGACATTGGTAAGCATCTAATCAACGGTTGGGAAATTGGATGGCTCTGATTAAGTATATTGTTAGAGGATAGAAACTGATCCAACCCTCTGTGATGCAGCCTCCACCTTTGATGGACTATTGCCATTAATGAAAATCGATGGTCCATATTAACTGTTGTAAAAGGTTCCAGACATAACTCTCTGTTTTACTCTTGATCTGACCATGTCACATCTAGCAACTTGGATGATGCTACATGGTAGCGAGGTTCCAATAAGAGAAAAATGGAAGATATTTTTAACTGTTAACAGCTGAATTTAATAAGAACCTGAAAATTAGTAACTTAAAAAGGATAAGTCCAACTAACTATTATCGTGGGATGTATGTTACGAATCTCACTCATATGCCCGAGTCAACTATTTACCATACTAGCCCCATGACTAAAATGAGTATCATATGGCAGTCAACTATTGACCATACTAGCCCCATGACTAAAATGAGTATCGGCCAAAATACAGTCATTGCTAGTAACAAATTCAACTGATGCACTATAACATTGCATAGAAGTCTTTACGACGAAAACTACTTAAGAAGCTATAAGGTGACATAGCTATAAAGTGACATAGTAGCAACACCAAGTTGGTTGAGTTTCATGGTGCACAACACACGTTCAAGCAAGAAAGAAATAAAATCACCAACACGTGGCATAACAAGAAGAACCCTCATCCATATACTAGGTGCAGGATGTGTACACAACCAATAGCCAACTCATGACAAGTGACTAGCACACATGGCATTATAATGAGTCACGATTGTCTACGAGCCCAGATAGTTATTTCCACATCAACAGACATGAGGAGTAACTATGAAAATCTCTCTTTAACCACCACATCAAAGTTTGTTCTATAAATAGGAGGAAATTGAAGAGCTATAGACCCTTGCCAACCCAACACAACCAAACTCAATAGCGCAATGCTGCTTATTTTATTTTAGTTTAGTTTAGCTTAGCTTAGTGTAATCAAGTCCATCTACACTGCAACACTAGACTAGATTTAGCCTTGTAGTAGTGTAATCCATTCTGTTTATGCTACTACATGGGACTGACTTAATTTAGGAGTAGTGTAATTCCCTTCTATTTCTTTGTAGTGTAATTTCCTTCTTTTATGCCCAAGTCATTGGATCAAGAAAGGCCTTAGATCTAGAACCTTGCCGTGTCTGTTGCAGTCATTGGAGTGCCAATGATTATTTTTTGTAAGTTTTTTATTCTCTTTTATTAATGCAATTACACGTTCCTTCTACTCTTACACTTTGTTAATCGATTAATTATTGTTATCACGACAAGAAAAAGTCATTTTAGCTAAAAGGTGAAAATAACCCATTAGAAAGAGGAACCCTAATCTTTATAAATCACTTGATTTCTTTTATAGGTGATTGAATTGCTTAGTTCTTAGTCATAGAAGACCGCTCATGGTGTCTCTATTTATCTCAGTGCTTAGGGTCGAAGGCATTCAGTTCGGATCGAGCCATATTAGGCTTTGTCACGCTCAACTTTACGTGCACATATTAACAACTGAATTTCGAGCCAAACACTCTCAAGAATCACATTGATGGTGATTGATTTTTACCATTTGATCAATAGTAAGGAAAAAGAAACAATGGATCCAGACTCTGTTAGCGGGCTGCACTTATCCTCGGGAATCACTTTAACATGACAATTAGAACCATCAAATGAATGGAGAGAGAGAGAGAGATGCAATATCCGATCCTACATATAATTTTTAGAATTGAAGAAGCAACATCTTGTCACGAATTGCCTTGTTGATGGCTTATTCTATCCTTCTGTCATGAATTGCCTTGTTAATGGCTTATATATTCTCTCCTTTCTCATTTTGTTCATTCTCTCCTCTCTCATGCTTTTTCAAAAAGCAACAATCCTTTATGAATTCATCATCAGAGGCTTAATTCAAGCTTCCTCGTTTTCCTCTGCCTACTTTGCCCTTCCTATTTTCTTTACAAGCCTTAAATATTCTAGAATACAAGTTATAAAAGTCAATTTTTCACTAAAAATGAAGAAATCTACTGAAATAACTAAAGTTTTCTTTTTCATTTCTTTTAGCACCTTCTTTAGTACTAGCGTACCTATACAAATATCATGGCCCTTATTCTTTAGTTCCTGCATCTTGGTGGAGGGAACAATATAAGAAGATGATGGGCCACATGGTCATTCCTATGGGGGCCTTCATTAGTTCTAATAAAGAGATAGCAAAAAATTGAAATATCACAAACAACAAGTAATAAAGATTTATCTAAAGAGCTGAGGCATATTACAGTCTCTGTCTTAAAGATGAATTTGCCACCATAAGGAAGATCCTTGATGTGGTTTTAGCAACTTTTCCTCTAAGATACAACAACTCTCCTCCATGATGAATGACTTAGATCAGGCACATACCCGATACGAACCCAAGCTTGCTCTTTCCAATTTACCTAAAAGAAATAATGCAGAGAGAAAAACCTAGAGAAAGCAAAAGAAATATTTCTATGTAGAATGAGAAGACAATAAACCTTTATAAAGAGCTATGAGATAGTCATTAGTCACAAGATGCATGTAAGGCGATGCATTAATGACATGTCAATGCATGACGACTCATTTATTGTTGTGTCAGTGCATGGCGACTCTCTGCCCACATGTACATGCATGACGTTACATGTGAAGAGAAAAATAAAAGTGTACGAGTCAAAGACACTAAACCACACCGGATCGCACCACGCCGCAGTTGTGACCCCTACGCGTGCGTGTGCAAGTTTGCTCTAATTGCATACTTTTAGTTCGAATACAAACAATAAGTGAAGGATTCTAAAATAGAAGCTTTCTCTTCTCACTTCCTTTCCAGTGTGGGACTAAAACAACATTAGAAAACAAATGGGAATAATCAACACTAAAAGATAAAATAGGAAAAAGGACAAAATTGAAACAAAATAATAAGTTTTTTTTAATTATTAAATTCATTTTTTTCTAACAATCCCCCACAATTTAAAATTTATGAAAAATGGTAAAGATGGTCAAAGAGAACCAATTAGACAAATCAATGAAACAAAGTGCATCAACAACGATATCTTAAAGATTTGAACCCTACCTAGTGCAAACATGTTTGGTTTTCTGAGTGGTAATAATATGAGTTTCGAATTAACCCCCATAATGATAATCCAAACACATTCACATAACATTTTTTAGTAACTTAAATTTCTTAAGCCAACACGTTACAGTCGTGTGTTTTATTCTAAATTCATAAGTGCTCTAGAGAATGTTCCAATTCTCATAAGTAATCACACTTTTACACTTATATAGGTGAGTCCATAAAGAATGTAACTATAGTTAGGCACCCCAGTATATCACAATTATGGAATTCATTACGGACATAGTCCAACCTTCCTTACTACAGGTCATGGCACCGTCACATTATAAGAATGGGGCACTCAATTTTATAATGTGCAATGCTGATATCGAATTACTCAAAGCAACTCGTTGTTACCCAGTAAACCTAGTTCTTAAGATCTCTAGTCATATACGTTAGGTTTCCATTGCTAGTTATTTTTTAGATGGGATTCGGCCTCATTCCCTTCCATGTATTCATCACTAACTCTCTGACTAGTGCTTCAGTTAGTAGATTAATTAGATTATCCTTAGACTTTATAAAGTTAATTGTAATTATCTCATTCTCAATTAATTGCTTGACTAAGTTATACCTCAAACATAGATGTCTGGATTTTCATTATGGGTCCAGTTGTTTGCCTTAGCTGTAGCAACTTAACTATCATAATGCAATGCAATTTCCACAATGGATTTATAACCCACATGGGTATCTCTCAAAGCAGATTCTTCAGTCATTTAGCTTTTTTACCTGCAGTTGTAAGAGGAATAAACATGAACTTCATCATGAACTTAGATATACGAGTCTACTTCTTAGACATTTAAGAAACTGTAACTCATCCAAGAGTAAACATATAACCACTCGTGGGCTTAGATTCAATTAATTTAATATCCAATTTGCATCATTGTACTCCTCTAGCACAGCTAGATATCTAGTATTGTACCTAAGATCATAGTTGTAAGCCTTTTTCAATTATCTTAGTACTTTATTCACAACATTCTAATGATCTTCTCCATAGTTACTAGTGTATCTACTTAGCTTATCAATTGCATATGCAATATCGGGTCTAATGCAGTTAATTAGATATATTAAATGCCCAATAACACTATACTACTCAAGTTGCAATACATTATTACCCTCATTTTTACACAATTTCATACAAGGATCAAAATGAGTGCTCACAGGTACATAATTAAGAATATTATATTTTTTTAGGATTTTCTCAACATAATATAATTGAGATAAAGTGATTCCATTAAAATCTTTCACAATTTTGATTCTGATAATCACACCAACATTTTTCAACTCTTTCATGTCAAATCAAAAACATAAGAAGGATTTTGCTCTCATTTACCACTTCAATGTTAATACCAAAAAATAATACATCATCCAAATATAAGCGTATAATAATGTATGCATTCTCAAATAATTTACTATATACACATTTGTCAAATTCGTTGATCTGAAAATCATTTGACAAGAAAACTTGATTAAACTTTCCATGCCATTGCTTTGGTGCTTGCTTAAAGCCATAAAGAAATTTAACTAACTTGCACACTTTATTTCATAACTAGTTACTACAAACACTTTGGGTTTATCCATGTAAATTTCTTCTTCCTTTTTTTCTTTATTTATAAATATACTTTTCACATCCATTTGGTGAATCACGAAGTTATGAATGGAAGCAATTGTTATCAATACACGTATGATAGTGATTTCAGTAATAGTTGAATATGTAGCAAATGAGTCAATACATTTATTTTTCTTATACCCTTTAGCCACAAGTATAGCTCTTAATTTTTCAATAAACCTATCTAGTCTAAGCTTAATCTTAAAACCTTATTTAAAACTTATGGCTACCTTCGGACAGGTCTATCAATTTCTAAGTGTGATTGTGCAAGATAGAGTCTATTCATTATTAATGATTTCTTTCTAAAAAGTTGCATTAGAAAAGCACATTATCGTTGCATATGCAGTGGAATCATCTTTTACTAGAAAGGTGTAAAAGTTTTGTTCAAATCTAGTCTCTTCTCTAGCCCCTTACTTCTTTTGAGTTTCATAGTCTCATCAATTATGTCATCCTCTACACCAATCCTTATAACTGAGTCTGCTACTTCTACGAAAGAGGTGGCCTTAGATCTAATTGGAAATATATTTTCAAAGAATTTGGCATCTAAGGGTTCTGTGATAAAGTTGACTTGTATATGGTTATGAGACTTCAACACCAAGAATTTATATCCCTTATTATTTTGTGCATATACAATGAATGCACAATCAAAAGTTTTATCTAATAATTTTATTTTCTTTGATAAAGATAGTCATATCTTAACTAGGCGCACTTTAAGATACCTCTAATTTAGAGTTTTGTTCTTCCATAATTCACAAGGAGTTTTATCTGAATACTTATATACAAGGTACGCAGTTAAGAATGTGACATATAATAAAGAAGGCTTTTCTCGATTAGTTAGATGAAAAATCAAAACTTTTTTACACACGCACACACCCCACACACTCACGCTGGTGGAATTTCACCACCCATAGTGTACCCACCGTGATATGTGTCTAGCATCAAGACCATGCATTTGATATCTCAAAAATCAGCTATATATGGAACTTAGGTGGGGCATACCATCTAAAACCGCATGAAGACATGCCTAAAACACTTAGTGGGGCCCCCCTGAGTTCTAGATGCGGCTGAAATTTGGTCTGACCCCTCATCCAAGTGAGACACATATAATGGATGGGCTGGATTTGTGAACCACATCTAGGTGAGCTCAATAAATGATTATAAATGTTTATTGGGAGGGTAACTCTGGTCAACTGTTGTAGGTGGTGTGCCCCACCCAGCTCATGGATTGACTTGATTTTTAAACCCGTGGCCCACCTTCTAATGATACATTTGGCTGATTGGGGTAGATGTTCAACACACATCATGGTGGGGCCCACCCAACTCGACCTCAAGGTACATATAGTACAATTTCCCATGTAAAAGAACAAAACGAAACAAAAATAAAAATGCCAAGTCAAAGATACACCATGCTTTACACAATCATAGCCGCCGTTCTCATGTGTGTAAGGTTGCTTTCATAATATATTCTCAATACAAACAATAAGTAAATAAGTAAATGATTCTAACATATATATATATATATATATATATAGAGAGAGAGAGAGAGAGGAACACTGAGCTACGCACTGGTTCCAACGTCATTACGTGCGAACCTTCCTATCAACTGTCAGATAAGGTAGATGGTCTGGATGAAAGTGTTTTTAGCGCGAGCTTAAGAAAGTCAGAGTTTCCTTCGCTCCACGCCTCTTCACCCACTCTTCGAATGATGCAGCGGAAGCCTTTTCACATAAAATTCTTCCGCTGAAATGCTAGGTGGGTCCCACCAAAATGTTAGTGATAAATCCACACCGTCCATACATTTTTAAAAATAATTTTATAGTATAAACCCAAAACTGATGTAGATCCAATTCTCAAGTAGGCCACACGGTGTTGATTGAACTCTCATCATTAAAAACTTCCTGGGGCTACCAAAATTTTGGATCAAGCTGATATTTGTTTTCTTTCCATCATCTAGGTCTACATGACCTAATCTACAGGTTGGATGTCAAATAAATATCACGGTGAGCCCTAAAAAATATTTAACGGTGAGAATCATTATCACCGCTACTTCCAGTGGTGTGGTCCACTTGAGATTTGGATCTGCCTCAGTTTTGGGATAATACCCTGAAATGATAAGAAAAAATAGATGTACGTGGTAGATTTCTCAAAAACATAATGGTGGGCCCCACCTAGATTTTCAACAAACTTTGCAAATTACGTGCGTTATTAAGGACGGATTTGATTTCATGTGAAAGCCTTTCGCAAGAAGTTCCTGCGCAAGGATGCTAGGTGGAGCCCACCACCATGTTTTTGGAAAATTTACTCTGTTCATCCGTTTGTCGAGCTCATTTTAAGAAAATCAATCAAAAACGAGGTGGTTCCAAAACTAAAGTGGGCCACATGAGAGGGAAAATTGGGAAAAGAAATACCTACCATTAAAACCTTCCTGGGCTCCATCTTGATGTTTATATGCCATTAAAACCATTTATAAGGTCATTAACACAAGGATGAAGTGAAAATACAATATATATATATATATATATATATATATATATATATATATATATATATATATATATATATATATATATCCTAAAAAAAAGCTTTTATGGTCACAAAAATGTTTCAATGGTTCTCACTGAATCCTTACCGTTTCCTCTCGTGTGGCCCAGTCGAGTCTTGGATCCACCTCATTTTTTGTCGTTTATCCTAAAATTAGCTTGCAAAACGGATGAACGAAGTATATTTTCCAAAAACATTATGGTGGCCACACCCAGCATCCTTACCTAGGGACTTCTTGCCAAAGGCTTTCGTAGGAAATTCGCATCACGACTAAGTAGCTGACGCGGATTGGATACTGGCAGAGGTCGAGTAGCCAGAATCGCTACTGGAGTGACATCACCAAGTTTTGTGTGCCCCACATGATGTATGTGTTGTATCCCCACCGTCCATACATTGGGAGAGATCATTTTAGGATATGATCCAAAGAACGAGGGAGATCCGAGGCTGGGGTGGACCCCACCATAGAAAACATTGGTGAGAGTGACGCCCACCGTTGAAACCTTCAAAAGGTCCACCATAATTTTTATTTGAGATCCAATCTGTTCATATGTTAACGCAGACATGAAAGAAGGGAAAACATAAATATTAGCTTTATCGAGAACTTTTGTGGCACTCAGAACTTTTTAATGGTGGGCATCACTCTCCCCACTATTTTCTGTGGTGGGGTTCACTAGATCTTTGGATCTAACTCGTTCTTTGGATCATGCCCTAATATGATCTCTCCAAATGGATGGGCGGTGTAGATACAAAACATACATCATGGTGTGACCCACAGAATTTGGTGACATTCACTTCATTAGGGGGTCTGTTACTCAACCTATCAACAGTTAATCAGTGCATGAGGTTTCAATGGTGGGCATCACTCTCACCACCGCTTTCTATGGTGGGGTCCACCCTAACCCTGGATCTACCTCGTTCTTTGGACCATATCCTAAAACAATCTCTCCAAATGTATGGACAATGGAGATATAACACATACATCATGTGGGGCACATAGAACTTGGTGATGTCACTTCAGTAGCGACTCTGGCTGCTCAACCTCTATCAGTATCCAATCCGCGTCAGCTACTCAACCTCTGTCGAGGACGCGGATTTCCTGCAAAAGCCTAAGTGGGGCCACTGTCATATTTTTAAGAAATCCTATCCGTCCATCCATTTTTTGAGTTCATTTTAAGATATGAGACCAAAAATGAATGGTATCCAATTATCAAGTGGGCCGAAAACATGATAATTGAATGTCCACAGTTGAAATATTTGTGGGTCTAAAAAAGTTTTGAATCATGCTATTATTTGTGTTTTCAGTTCATCCCAGTACAAATGACGTTATTAACGGTATGGATGGCATGTAAACATCACTATCAAACTTAGGGAGGTTTCAACGGTAAAAATTTCCCTAACTACCTTTTCCTTTAGTGCGGCCTACTTGAGTCTTTTATCCTGATAAATTTTGGTCTTATTCCCTAAAATGATCTCAAAAATGCATGGATAGAGAGGATTTCTCACAAATATGACAGTTGGCCCACTTGGGTTCCCAGTGCAGGAACTTGCTTTCGCAGGAAATCCGCATCCCTCTGTCAGTATCCGGAAACGGATCGGCTACTCCCCCTGCCACTGGCCTGGTGGTTGGTAGTCGGTGCTCTGTGGGCCTCACTATAATGTATGTATTTCAACCATTCCGTTCATCCATTTTTACAGGTCATTTTATATATTCGTCCCAAAAATGAGAGGGATATAAATCTCAAGTGGACCCCACCACAGGAAAATAATAGTTATTGGATATTCACCATTAAAATCCTCCTAAGGCCCACTGTACCTTTTATTTGACATCCAATTTGTTAATTAGGTCATACAGGCCTAGATGAAGGGAAAAAACCAAAATCAGCTTGATCAAAAACTTTTATGGCCCCTAAAAGGTTTTTAATGGCCAATGCTCATTCAACACTGTTTCCTATAATGTGGTCCACTTGAGATTGGGATATACTTAAATTTTCCTCTCATACCATAAAATGATATGAAAAAATAGATGGATGGCATGGATGAAACACATATATCATGGTGGGTCCACAGAGCACCGACCATCCAGCCATTGGCTGGTGGGAGGGGGAGTAGCCAATCCGTTCCCTCGGAATCCAGTCTGCATCCCTTAATGATGCACGCATTTGCAAAGTTTGTTGGAATTTTAGGTGGGGCCCACCATGATGTTTTTGAGAAATCTACCCCGTCCATCCATTTTTCCTTATCATTTTAAGGCATAATCCCAAAACTGAGGTAGGTCCAAATCTCAAGTGAACCACACCACAGGAAGCAGCAGTGATAATCATTCTCACCATTAAATATTTTTTAGGGCCCATCGTGATATTTATTTGACATCCAACCTGTATATTAGGTCATATAGATCTGGATGATAGAAAAAAAAAAAAAAAAAGCAAATATCAATTTGATCCAAAATTTTGGTAGCCTCAAGAAGCTTTTAATGGTGAGAGTTCAATCAACACTCTATGGCCCACTTGAGAATTTAATCTACCTCAGTTTTCGATTCATACTATAAAATTATTTTGAAAAATGTATGGACGACGTGGATTTATCACTAACATCTTAGTGGGACCCACTAGCATTCCCGTGAAAGAATTTTATGTGAAAAGGCTTTCTCTCCATCCTTACGAGAGTGGGTAAACAGGCATGCGAAGAAGGAAACTTGCTTTTTTAAGTTCACGCTAAGAGCGCCTTCATCCTGAACGTCTACTTTATTATACGCTTGATAGAAAAGTTCGCACACAATAACGTGCAAACTGGTGTATAGTTGAGAATTCGTGTGTGTATATATATATATATATATATATATATATATATATATATATATATATATATATACAGAGAGAGAGAGAGAGAGAGAGAGAGAGAGAGAGAGAGAGAGAGTCATGGTCCCCTATGCACCTATGCATGTGTGCATCTTTGCACACGTGCCATGGGTGTCTAATCTGAACGGTCCATGTGATGCGGAATCCCATGAAACCCCTGTGACAAATTTTCACCCCAATTTAAAATTTTGGTTGGCCATAGCAAAGAGAAATACAAATCAAGGGAGGCAACTATTTTCATTTTTCATAGCCCATCAAACTTTTAAATCAAAGTAAAACTTGAGCCGGGAGGGTTTCACGAGGTACTGCTTCACATGAACGTCTCATGTTTTAGATCCACATGGGTTCTCAAAAAAGTTAGTACGTAGTACGTACAAACTAGTTTGCTGGTGAGCATTACCAGGTGAGCATTACCATGTGTGTATATATATATTCACTTTCTTTTCATTTTCAAGTGGGTTAAAATAACGTTGAAAAAGACAAAGATGCACGAATGGACACCCAACACGTAAGATCGAATCAAAATAAGAAAAAGACAAAGTTAAAATAAAAATAAATACTATAATAATTATTAAATATTCTTTTGTTTCCTAACAACATCAGCAGGATTCCATGCATCCAAGTTTCCTTCCATTCCCTAGGCAAGGTAGCAGAGGAATGACGTGACATAAACGAGCCCACCCATTGGACAACTGTTGTGTGTGAAACTTTATGATGTGAAGAAAGCCCATCATCGAATTTGACCATGTGGGCTGATCGGGATCGTTAATCCTGATTTCCCGGTGTGGATGGACCAAACAAACGTGAAAACGTCAATGGTTTAGCGTTCAATGAGCAGAAATGGATTGAAACGACGGTTAGGATTATCTAATCCCGCTATCCGTTTGGTTGTAGGCTTTTCACGGGGAGTTCCACTGGATGAATGGTCTAGATCTTTACATATGTGGCCACGTGCGATTGACCTTAATAATACCGTATAATTTCTCACTGTGATGGCAATACGGTAATTTAATACGCAAACTGAGGGCAATGGAACAGTCGGGCTCGGCTTGCCGGCACGCGGATTGCGTCCAACCCCTGCCCGTCTCTAGCTCCGAACGGGCAGTTCTGCGGGCGGGCCCACTGTGATGTATCGGTTTATCCACGCCGTCCATCCTTCTTATAAGATCATTTTAATTTATTAAGATAAAATGAAGCAGATCCAACGCTCAAGTGTACCACACCAAATAATAAGCTTAGTTGCATTAAATACATGTAGCAGTAAATGCTAGTTGCATTACCTGTTAGGCTTTTTTGACTCAATTTTAATTACTTGTAAACGAGTAATCATTATCATTTACCAATGTAATTGCATGCATCTTTTCCAATACTATGTTGATCAGTTACTTTTTAAGCACTTAAATGAGAAAGCTATAAAATAAATACCGGGGCTCACCATAATGAGTGTAGCTATCCACACCGTCTATTTATTATGTCAAATGAATTTAAGGCATGAGCCCAAAAATTAAGCAAATTAAAAGGTCAAGTGGACCACACTATCCAAAATTAGGAGAATTAAATGTCTATTATTAAAAACTTGCTAAGGCTTTTAAAAATTTTATATTAGGCTTATATTTATATTTTTCACTTATTTATGTTCATGTGTCCTTATGAACAGGTTAGATGATGAACAAATCTTAATGTGGGCTCAATAAAAGAATTAACTTTCAACAATAAACAAATTAAAACTATTATTTTCTTTCATGGGAGCCAATTGAACATTATATCTTTCTAATTTTTTTTCGAATCAAGCTTCAAAATATTCTAATAAAATAGTTAGATGACATGAATATATTATATACATTATGGTGGGGCTCACAGATTTAAGTTAATATTTTTAGACCAATTTTCTAGGTAAAATTACTCGCTCATTTCCAAATAAGTAAAAACATGTAATAATTACTTTTTTTCAGCAATTTACGTAAATTATGGAAAATCAAACGGGCCTTAAATGTAAGGGTAATCTTCAGGTGGTTAACTGGAGCATTGGATCTGCCTCATTTGTATTTTTTAACTTTAATATGATCTTAGACCAGGGTGGACGGCGTGGATATACTGATACATCACAGTGGGCCCTCCCACAGAATTGCCCGTTCGGGGCTAGGGAAGGGCGGGGGTACGACGCAATCCGGTCCGGCTTACCGGTTGTTCCGTTCGGTATGCTGTGGACGATGTGTCCGAATAGTACGGAAGGCATTACTGTAGTTATTACAGCGGCAGCGAGTGAAAATGCAGGGCGCGGATTAGATAATGACAAGGCTAGTAGCCAAATCGCTATTAAAGTGACGTTACCAAGCTATGTGGACCCTACCATAATGCGTGTGTTGTATCCATACCGTCCATCCATTTGGAGAGATCATTTTATGGCATGCGAAAAATAATAAGATAGATCTAAAGTTCAAGTGAACCCCACCATAGAAAACAGGGGGACAGTGACATTCACTGTTCAAAACTTATTAGGGGCCACAAGAGTTTCGGACCGAGCTTATATTTTTGTTTTCACGTCATCTATCTCTATGTTAACTCATTAATAGATTGGATCTAAAAAGTTTCAACATTAGGTGTGACTAATCCTATTGCAGGTCTACTTAAACTTTAGATCTATCTCATTATTTTTATAATGCCATAAAACGATTTCTACAGATGGTGACGGCGGACACGGATTGCGTCCTACCCCCGCCCGGACGGTAATCCGTCCGGACAGGGCTCTGTGGGGCCCACCGTGATGCAAGTGTTTTCTCCCAACCGTTAATCGCTTTTCTCATATCATTTTAAACTATGACCTAAAAACTGAGAAAGTTACAGGACTTAAGTGGAACACAAAGTAGGGATTTAATTTCCACCATTAAAAACTTCTTGGGAGCTGTAGAAGCTTCGGATCAAGCAAATATTTGTTTTTTCACTTCATCTACGTCTACATGACCTTATTAATAGGTTAGATGATACAAAAAACACCACGGTGGCCATTAGAAAGGTTTCAACGGCGGGTGTCATTATCACTGCAGCTTCTTCCGGTGTGGTCCACTGGAGCTGTGGACCTACTTCAATTTTATTTACATAGTTTAAAATGATCTGAGAAAAGCGATTAACGGCTTTGAGAAAACAATTACATCACAGTGGGCCCCACGGAGCCCTGCCCGGACGGATTACGGTCCGGGCGGGGGTATGACGCAATCCGCGTCCTGGTGACGGCATGTCTGTGACGTCACTTCAGTAGCTCCTCCAGCTTCAAGTTATACCAACGGTTCAAATGAGATAAAAGTTACATACATGAGCCACACAATGATGTATATATTATATCTACACCGTTCGTCAATTTTTTAAGATCATTTTAGATCATTAGACCAAAAAAGTGAATAGTATCCAAAGCTCCACACTAATAATAGCAGCAGGGATGGTGAAAACCGTTCATCAATTTTTTAGATCTTTTTAGATCATTAGACAAAAAAAAAAAAGAATAGTATCCAAAGCTCCACCCTAATAATAGCAGCAGGGATGATGATTTTCACCGTTTAAAAAATTTTAGGGCCCACTATAACGTTTATTTTCCATACAATCTGTTCATATGGTCACAAATACCTGTATAAAGAGGAAAAACAAATTTCATGTTTATCCAAAACGTCTGTGAACCCAAAAGGGTTTCAATGGTAGATGTTCAATCCTCTGCATCTTTTTTCAGTGTGGTCCACTTTATCTTTGTATCTGTCTCATTTTTCATCTAAGCCTTACGACCAGCTCGCCAAATGGATGGACGGTTTGGATATAACACATACCTATGATGGGACCCACAGAGCTTACTGATGTCAATACAACAGTGTGGTACACCAGCCCATCCGCTTCCGTACTCCCACGTGATGGACGTGATTGCAAACATAAAAATCTCTAATGACCGGACGCGGATTGCGTCTTACCCCGCCCGTCTTTAGCCACAAACGGGCAGTCCTGTGGGCGGGCCCACTGTGATCTATCGGTTTATCCACGCCGTCTATCACTCCTATCGGATTATTTTAAGGCATAAGCACAAAAATTAGGTACATCCAATGCTCAAGTGAACTATACTATAGATTACTCTTGCATTTGGCAGCCATCATCGGTTCACTTGCATACGGCATAAGCACAAGAGTAATATGTAGTATAATGTTTTGTGCATTTAGGACGCGGATTGTTTTGTGCTAGAACGGCCCGAACGGCTAGTTTTGTGGGTTGACCCACTGTGATATATCGGTTTATCCACGCCGTCCATACCATTATCATTTAAACCACTTTTTCTTCTTCTCTTTTTTCAATGTGGGACTATTCTTAAAAACCCACAAAAAGGTATTTTTCAAACACTTATATATATATATATATATATATATATATATATATATATATATATATATATATATTATATTTTTTATTTAAAATATTTTTTATAAAATCAAAATTTTACAACAATCCCCCACTTAATTTTTATAAAAATATATTTTTTCGGTTAAACATTTCTGCCAGAATAATCATCTTATATGCATAAAGAAATATATCTTTCGATTTTAATCTTCCCTTAGTGTAAGTATCTCAAAACTCTATTGAAATGATTGGTAGCCGCAGCTTTGAACCAGTTATTCCTAGATAACAGGTCGGAGAAACCACACACATATTCTCTGTGTGTTGTTAGAGTTCCCACAATCTTGCTCAGCACAATTAATGGTCATGTGCTTATCCTAATTCGTGAACGATCCCGAGAGAAAACTCCTAACTCTCATGAGAGACGACACCATCTCTACGTTCATATAGGTGAAATCCTTCCAGTGTCTCCGTTACTATAAGACACTTATCCTAAAGACTGGATTTCATTAAGAGTTTTAAGACTCAACCCTCTTTCGTAACGCTCAGCACTTATCTATTATAGATGATGTTATATAATTTAGTGCTGAAAACTTTCTACTTATCAGTGACTTGTTCTTACCTATTAAACTTAAGATTGGAGATTTTCTGACTTTAGGTTGGGTTACCATCACTGATGGAACTTTAGTTGAAGAGTTTCAACCCCATCCTTCTAGATGTAGCCTTTACTACCTCTCTCGGTAGAGGTTTAGTGAAAGGATCTGTCAGGTTATTGCTTGATTTCACATAGGAAATAGTAATGATTTCATCTTGAATCAATTGTCTGATATAATCATGTCGAAGACTGATATGTCTAGATTTACCATTATAAGTGCCGCTATAGGCTCTAGCTAATGTGGCTTCACTATCACAATGTAGTGACACAGCCGATATAGGCTTTACACAAAAAGAAATTTCTAATAGAAGATCCCTTAGCCACTCAGCCTCTTTGCCTATTGCAGTCAGGGCTATGAATTCAGACTCCATAGTCGAGTGCGTTATGCAAGTCTATTTCTTGGATCCCCAAGATACAGTTGCACCTCCTAAGGTGAATACCCACCCTGTAATAGACTTGTTGTCCCCTGCACTCGATATCCAGCTCGCATCGGTATATCCTTCCAATACGGCAGAAAACTCTGAATAAAATAGTCATAAGTCTTTGGTTGCTTTTAAGTAACCAAAGACTTTACTGATTGCATTCCAGTGTTCAATACTAGAGTTACTAGTAAACCTACTAAGTTTACTCATAGCATATGCGATATCAAGTCTAGTGCATTGCAGAGCATACATAAGACTTCCTATAGCACTCGCATATTCTAATTATGCAACAGTTCTTTCAGTATTTTTTTTTAGTTTGATACTTGGATTAAATGGGATTTTTGCTTCTTTTATATTTAGATGGTTAAACTTATTTAGTATCTTCTCAATATAATGAGATTGACACAAAGCATAACCCACACAATATTTTTTAACTTTGATACCTAGGATGGTATTAACTTGTTCAAGATCCTTCATGTTAATTACGGAAGAAAGAAATCTCTGTGTTTCAGTCATACCTTCCATTTTATTACTTATTATTAACATATCATCAACATGCAGACAGATAATAATAATATAACTACCATCTACTTTAGAATATATGCATTTGTCAGCTACATTATGCATGAAACCATAAGATAGTATTTTGGAATCAAACTTCTCATGCCACTGTTTAGGTGCTTGTTTTAATCCATACAATGATTTAACTAATCTACATAATTTATTTTCATTTTCTGGTAGAACGAAACCTTTAAGTTGTTCCATGTATACCTCCTCATTGAGGTCACCATTCAGGAAAGTAGTCTTTACATCCATTTGGTGGATGTGAAGATGATGTATGGAAGCTAGCGCAAATAATACTTAATGGATGTTATCCTAACTACAGGTGAGTATGTATCAAAGTAATTTATTCTTTCTTTTTATCTAAAACTCTTAGCTACTAGTCGAGCTTTAAAGGTTTGGATAGTCCCATCAGTGTGATATTTCTTCTTAAATACCCACTTACAACCTATGGGTTTAGAACCTGGAGGTAAGTTTACTAGTTCTCATATTTGATTTGACATTATGGATTCCATTTCATCATTTATAGTTTCTTTCCAGAAGGCTGAGTCTCTATATGATATAGCCTCTTTATATGTTTTAGGATCATCTTCTATAGTCATTACTATAGGTATTTGTCTTATAACATTTTTTCTATCTGCTTCTACCAGATGAAAAATGATGCGTTATGAGTCTATGTAGTCATCTCCTAGACTCTTCTCTGTTCTTGTTCTTTGACTCCTACAGGGTTCAATAGGAGCTTCCACTATATATGGAGTTGTGCTATCTGGTTCTTTACTAGGAGTTTAGATTTCATTATCCTTTGACTCCAAGGATAGTGAGTTCTCAAAGAATTTAACGTCTCTTGATTCTATAATTATATTAGACTCCATATCTAAAAGTCTATAAGCTTTACTATTTTGTGCATACCCTATGAAGGCGCACTTAATAGCTCTTGGTCCTAACTTAGTTCTTTTTAGATCAGGAGTTCTGCAATAGGCTTTCTACCTCTCCATGTTTCATATGGAGATATTTTATATTTTTTAGACGGAATTCTGTTTATTATATGGCATGCTGCAAGCAGTGCCTCACCCCATAGATTTAGTGGCAACTTTGCTCTTATTAGCATTGAATTGACCATTTTTACTAATGTTCTATTCTTTCTTTCAACTATTCCGTTTTGTTGAGGTGTGTATGGAGCTGTACATTGATGTATCAGTGCATGTTCTTCACAGAAGTTATCGAATTCATTGGAGAAGTATTCACCTCCTCTATTACTACGGAGAATTTTTATCTTCTTACTTAGTTGATTCTCTACTTCTGCTTTATATATCTTAAACATGTTCAATGCTTCATCTTTGTTCTTTAATAGATAAATATACACATATATAGAGCAATCATATATAAAGGTTATGAAGTACCGTTTACCTCCACGAGTAAGAATGTCGTTTAACTCACAGATATCACTGTACACAAGATCAAGTATTTAAGACGATCTTTCAACACTAGGAAAAGATTTTTTCATCATTTTGGATCGTATGCACACTTCACATTTATCGGTTTCATTATCTGTGTATGAGATTAAACCATTCTTAGCCATGAACTTTAAGATACTATATCCTATATGGGCTAGTCTATCATGTCACAGTCCAGCAGATTATACCATATACGCAGAAGTGCTACTTTCATTCAAAGAAAACTTAACCATCCTTTTACAAGCATATCCCTTTCCAACAAAATTCTCATTCTTGGATAGAATCAGTTTTCCTGACTCGTACACCACCCTTATACCTGGTTTTCCTAGAAGCTCCCCAAAAACTAAGTTTCGCCTCATGTTTAGGACGTGCAGTACATTAGTCAGAATCACTTTCTTCCCAGAGGTGAATATCAGTTCGACAGTTCCTTTGTCGACGACCTTCGATCGGACTTCATTACCCATTTGGACTTCTTGACCATCGGTCAATTCCTCATAGGTTTTGAAGGTGGATCTGTCGTAGCACACATATACTTTAGCGGCAGTATCATACCACCAACCTAGAACTTTACCTTGGATGGTATTCACCTCAGTGATCATAGCCACGAATTGCCCTCTTCTACTGCATTTATCTCTTTTTTAGATTTGCGATGTCGGCATACTCGAGCATAATGTCCGGTTTTTCCACAGACATGCATTGGGCCTTTGAACTTTCCGTTCTTCTTTTGAACGGTTTTCTTGAATTTTCCTTTATTGGGTTTAAGGGAATCGTCCTTCTTGGGATTCTTATTATTAGCGTTTTCTACTGCATGTACCTTGGACGAGGCATTCCCGTTATCATTCTTTTTGTCACGGTTACGGGATTCTTCCTCAATCCTTAGATATTTCTGAATTTGTTCCAATGTGTAGTCATCGGTTTTATGCAGCAACTTCTTTCTATAATCTTTTCATATCGGTGGCAATTTAACGATTATAACCCGGACTTGGAATGATTCAGGAAGATCGATTTTGATCGCTTTGATTTTGTTTAATATTAGCTGCAGGTCTTGGATTTATGGCAGCAGCGGTTTATTATCTATCATGCTGAAGTCAAAATACCTGGCGATGAGAAATTTGTTGGTCCCTTCTTCTTCAGCCTTGTACTTGAACTCCAGTGCGACCCAGATCTCCTTTACTGATGATTTCTTTTGGTATAGATCGTACAGGCAATCGGAGATTGCATTCAGAATGTGTCCACGACATAAGAGTTTGTCTTCGGCTCTTTTAGCGCGGGCAGCCACCTGCTCAGGTGTGTCATTGTCGGTTGCTTCAGGCAGCGCTTGCAGATTTGGATCTAGTATGTAGTAGATCTTCAGCGCTATCAGGAGAAATTTCAGCTTGTCTTGCAATCTTGTAAAATTGGTTCCATCAAACCGATCAAGACGTATCAAGTCCTAATTCATCAACTTAATAGATGAAACGTTGTCGGCTTCCATCTTAGTGAATAACGCTTTAAGATTATTAGGAAAATTTATACAGAATTAGATAATATCTGTATAATGTGAAAACCAAAAATCACTATGATCAGAACTTAAGGACAGGCTGAAGTACGTCTGAAAAAACATTATCCTTAAAGCGTTATTTGCCCCTACTCAAGTGAATTGAGTATGTTGATAGGTTACAGGCAAACAGCTTCTAGGATACGACGAGCCTGGTGTGGGTCTGCGTTCAGCAAACACGAAGGCCCACCAAATGGAACTCTATTACACACTTTTCTGGCAGTATTACAATGTAAGAGAAAAAATCTCAAAAGAAAGAGAAGAAAGAGAAAGAGTGGTTTCGACCACTGCACTGGTCAGTTCAAATCTTCAGCCACTGGTTCAGTTGAACCGTTCTAGACCACACCGCTGGTCTGTTCTTCAAGCTAAGGTTCAAGCCTTGCTATGTTGCTGGAAACACTAGAATATATGAGTGGAGAGGGGCTGGCTATCTTAGTTCGTATGTTTTGCTGGAGTGAGTTGAGATGGTTTGGAAACCCTTCCAGGCTCTCCTTTTATAGGCTAAGGTGGGTAGAGGGTTATGGTCCAGAGACTTAATTTCCATTAAGCCATTTTTTGCTGTTGGAAAACTAGCCGTTTTATGGCCATTTTTTATTGTTGTGCATAGGCCATTAATCTGCTGCATGCTGACTGTTGTGAGACAGCAGCTAGCCGTTTTCTAGCTGTTGGGCTAGTCATGCAGTAGTTACAGCTGGACCCTGCACTTAATGGCTCAGCTGTTACAGTTTCTGTTGCAACAGCTCTATTCAGTCCATCTATATATACTGAGAGATCTCTCTCTTAGTCCTCTAGTCTCTCTGCCAACCAGTCACCCTCCATAGCCACTTAGTCGCACAAGTCTTGCTCCGGTTGGCGAAGGGAGCGACCCTCTGCGACACGATGCGTACGTGCGAAGTGCAAAGTGCGCCACTAGCGCCTCTACAGCCACACTGCCTCCCATGCCCACGCCCTCGCACCGAGCCCGTGACCGTGACCGAGACCGAGACTAAGCTCGAGCCCGTGCCCGAGCGCCAACGCGTGCGCAGTGTTCCAGTGCTTCGCACTGGAACACGCAAGTCCGATAGTCCATGGACTAGGTAAGCAAATATTATAGTACTCCACCATTATCATTTAAACCACTTTTTCTTCTTCTCTTTTTCCAATGTGAGACTATTCCCAAAAATCCACAAAAAGGTGTTTTCCAAACACTTTATATATATATATATATATATATATATATATATATATATATATATATATATATATATTATTTTTTATAAAATCAATATTTTTACAACATCATCGAATTTGACCATGTGCGCTGATCGGGATCGTTAATCCTGATTTCCCGGTGTGGATGGACCAAACAAACGTGAAAACGACAATGGTTTAGCGTTCAATGAGCAGAAATGGATTGAAATGATGGTTAGGATTATCTAATCCCGCTATCCGTTGGGTTGTAGCCTTTTCACGAGGAGTTCCACTGGATGAATGGTTTAGATCTTTAGATATGTGGCCACGTGCGATTGACCTTAATAATACCATACAATTTCTCACTGTGATGGCAATATGGTAATTTAATACACCAACTGAGGGCAATGGAACAGTCGGGCTCAACTTACCGGCACGCGGATTGCGTCCAACCCCCGCCCGTCTCTAGCCCCGAAAGGGCAGTTTTGTGGGCTGGCCCACTGTGATGTATCGGTTTATCCACGTCGTCCATCCTTCTTATGAGATCATTTTAAATTATTGAGATAGAATGAAGCAGATCCAACGCTCAAGTGGACCACACCAAATAATAAGCTTAGTTGCATTAAATAAACGTAGCAGTAAATGCCAGTTGCATTACTTGTTAGGTTTTTTTAGTTCAATTTTAACTACTTGTAAATGAGTAATCATTATTATTTACCAATGTAATTACATGCATCTTTCCTGGTACTATCTTAACCAGTTACTTTTTAAGCACTTAAATTGAGGAAGCTGTAAAATAAATACCGGGCTCACCATAATGTGTGTAGCTATCCACACCGTCTATTCATTATGTCAAATGAATTTAAGGCAAGAGCTCAAAAATTTGGCAAATTCAAAGGTCAAGTGGACCACACCATCCAAAATTATGAGAATTGAATGCCTATTATTAAAAACTTGTTAAGGCTCTTAGAAATTTTATATCAGGCTTATATTTATATTTTTCACTTATTTATGTCCATGTGACCCTATGAACAGATTAGATGGTGAATAAATCTCAATGTGAGCCCAGTAAAAGAATCAACCTTCAACAATGGACAAATTAAAACTATTAATTCCTTTCATGTGAGCCAATTGAACATTATATATTTTTTTCAAATCAAGCCTCAAAATATTTTAATAAAATAGCTAGATGATATATATTATATACATTATGGTGGAGCTCACAGATTTAAGTCAATATTTTTAGACCAGTTTTCTAACGCTCATTTCCAAATAAGTAAAAATACGTAATAATTACTTCTTTCCAACAATTTACGTAAATTATGGAAAATCAAACGGGCCTTAAATGTAAGGGTAATCTCCAGGTTGTTAACTGGAGCATTGGATCTGCCTCATTTGTATTTTTTAACTTTAATATGATCTTAGACGAGGGTGGACGGCGTGGATATACCTATACATCACAGTGGGCCCTCCCACAGAATTGCCCGTTCGGGGCTAGGGACGAGCGGGGGTAAGACGCAATCCGGTCCGGCTTACCGGTTGTTACGTTCGGTATATTGTGGACGATGTGTCTAAACAGTACGGAAGGCGTTACTGTAGTTATTAAAGTGGCGGCGAGTAAAAATGCAGGGCGCGGATTAGATAATGACAAGGTTAGTAGCCAAATCGCTATTAAAGTGACGTTACCAAGCTATGTGGACCCTACCATAATGCGTGTGTTATATCCATACCGTCCATCCATTTGGAGAGATCATTTTATGGCATGTAAAAAATAATAAGATAGATCTAAAGTTCAAGTGAACCCCACCATAGAAAACAGTGAGGACAGTGACATTCACTGTTCAAAACTTATTAGGGGCCACAGGAGATTCGGACCAAGCTTATACTTTTGTTTTCATGTCATCTATCTCTATGTTAACTTATGAATAAATTGAATCTAAAAAGTTTTAACATTAGGCGTGACTAATCCTATTGCAGGTCTACTTAAACTTTAGATCTATCTCATCATTTTTATAATGCAATAAAACGATTCCTACATATGGTGACGGCATGTCTGTGACGTCACTTCAGTAGCTCCTCCAGCTTCGAGTTATACCAACGGTTCAAATGAGATCAAAGTTACATGAGCCACACAATGATTTATTTAGTATATGTACACCGTTCGTCAATGTTTTCAAGATCATTTTAGATCATTAGCCCAAAAAAGTGAATAGTATCTAAAGCTCCACACTAATAATAGCAGCAGGGATGGTGAAAACCGTTCATCAATTTTTTAGATCTTTTTAGATCATTAGACAAAAATAAAAAAAAGAATAGTATCCAAAGCTCCACGCTAATAATAGCGGCAGGATGATGATTTTCACCGTTTGAAAAATTTTAGGGCCCATTATAACGTTTATTTTTCAAACAATCTGTTCGTATGGTCACAAATACCTGTATAAAGAGGAAAAACAAATTTAATGTTGATCCAAAACGTCTGTAAACCCAAAAGGGTTTCAATGGTAGATGTTCAATCCTCCGCATCTTTTTTCAGTGTGGTTCACTTTATCTTTGTATTTGTCTTATTTTTCATCTAAGCCTTACGACCAGCTCGCCAAATAGATGGACGGTTTGGATATAACACATACCTCATGATGGGACCACAGAGCTTACTGACGTCAATATAACAGCTATATACTAGTGTAGTACACCAGCCCATCCGCTTCCGTACTCCCACGTGATGCACGTGATTGCAAACATAGAAATCTCTAATGATCGGACGCGGATTGCGTCCTACCCCGCCCGTCCTTAGCCACAAACGGACAGTCATGTGGGCGGGCCTACTGTGATCTATCAGTTTATCCACGCCGTCTATCACTCCTATCGGATTATTTTAAGGCATAAACACAAAAATTAGGTACATCCAACGCTCAAGTGAACTATACTACAGATTACTCTTGCATTTGGCAGCCATCATCGGTTCACTTGCATACGGCATAAGCACAAGACTAATATGTAGTATAATGTTTTGTGCATTTAGGACGCGGACTGCTTTGTGCTAGAACGGCCCGAACGGCTAGTTTTGTGGGTGACCCACTGTGATATATCGGTTTATCCACGCCGTCCATACCTCCCCAATTGTAATATTTTCATTCGAGGCATAACATGCGTTATCATTTTCTCATTGGACACAGGTAGGAGCAGGATTAGTCGCGGCCCTCGCCCTTACCGACAGGGCCACTTTGAAGTATGTATTTTATATCCACGCCGTTCATCCGTTCTTAGGTGAACCATATCACAGTAAACGGTGGTGATTGACAATTACCGTGCCAAGAAAGCTTTGTATGCTGATATTTATTTTTTACCTTCGTCCAGGTCTACGTGTTCTTAACAACAGTTTGGATGTAAATAAACATTACGAAGACTTTACTGTGGGTTGTCTGAAGTTTCTAATGGTAGGGCATTAAATCACTACTGTTCCCTATGGAATTTTACACCTGAAACTTGGATCTTCTTTAATTTTTGGATTATGCTCTAAAACGATCTAGACATATAAATGTACATCATAGATATAAGAATACATCAAGGTGTCCGACTGAAAGGGCCGCACTATCTTAGATAGGCGCACCTAACCCGCTACCGCTGTGTTGGACGGGCAGATTTTAGTCAGCCACGTGCTGCGGTCAGAGATGAGCCCAAAAATCTGTCTGGGACGGGTAGTCATCTGGACCAAGCTCTTTCCTTCCTCATGTGAGGGAATTTGAGTAGATGGCAGACAATTATTGTAGATGAGATTTCAAACACGATATTCAATTGAGGGAGCTCGGTCCATATGCCATCTTTGATGGTGCATCCTTCTATCCACGGATGTGGGTGGATACTTGATTGTGGGCCCACCATGATATATGTTACTTGAATCTATGTTGTCCATCTGTTATGACGGATCATTTCACGAACTGATCCAAAAAATGAAGTAGATCTAAATCTTTAGTGGACCACATGATAATAAACAATGGTGATTAAATATCCACCTTTTAAAAATTTTGGGCCACCAGAATGTTTATTTGTTATCCAACTTGTTGATAAAGTCACAAAGACTTAAACTAAGGGACTGCACAAATACCAGCTTGATCCAAAACTTTTGCCGCCCACAGGAACTTTTAATGGGCAATCATCACCGTTTCTTGTGGTGTGGTCCACCTGAGATTTGGAATTTCCTAATTTTTTGGATCATGTCCTAAAGTGAGTGTCAAGACAGACGGACAGCGTGGATATAAGGAACATACATCACAGTGGGCCTCACAGTCAGAAACGCACCCGATGATCCCCCAAGCCCGCGCCCTCTTCGGCCCAATTAGATCTCTCACGTCCTGACACTGGGGTCACCACCCAATCGGACTTCCTTTCTCATTTTAGCTATGCGTGCTATCTTCCGTAAGGCCCATGATAAGGACGGTTTGGATTTTCTACAAGTTTGACCCTTGCAAGGTGAATGTGTGCATGGATGGTTCGTAGGAATGCAGACTGTTAAAATGGTGGTCCTATATATATAATAACTATCTGCTGAAAGGCATCAAATTAATTAACCTACTGAATTCAACAATTAAATGGCCATTAATGGCTGGTTTTTTTAATTTAATTTTATATTAGGCCTATCTATAATTATTTCGGGCGCGGATAGGATACCGACAACGTCAGTAGCTAAATCATTACTGAAGTGACATCACCAAGCTCTATGGACCCACCTTGATGCATGTGTTGTATCCATTCCGTCCAAACTTTTTTAGAGATCTCTTTATGGCATTACAAAGAGAACGAAATAGATCTAAAGTTCAAGTAAATCCCACCGAAGAAAATAGTGGGGGGACAGTGACATCCACCGTTCAAAACTTCTTAGGGGCCACAATAGTTTCCGATGAAGATGATATTTTTTTTTCACTTCATCTATCTCTACGTTAACTTATGAACGGGATAGATCTCAAAAATACATCACTGTGGGCCCTATAAATGTTTCAACTGTGGGTGTGATGGCTCCCACAGTTTCCTCTGGTGGGTCCACTTGAAGTTTAGATCTATCTTATTCTCTTTGTAATCCAATAAAATGTTCTCTACAAATGATTGGACGGTATGAATACAACACGTGCATCATGGTGAGGTCCACAGAGCTTGGTGACGTCACTTCAGTAGAGATTTAGCTACTGACCTTGTCAGTCTCTAATCCGCGCCCAATTATTTCCACGAAATCTGTGGTTTGGATTGGCCTGAAGCTATGCCAGTTATAACACGACAGGCACTGCTATACATGAGTACACTCACCGTTGGGCCCTCGTTGATGTATATATTCTATATACACGCCTTCCATCCGTTTTTCGAGGCCATTTCATGCTACGAGAGTAAAATATAAGCAGATCCAAATCCCAGGTGGGCCATACTTTAGGAAACGGTGGTGATTTAACATTTCACAATTAAAAACTTTCTAAAACCCACCTTAATGTCCCCCTAATGTTTATTTGCCATCCAACCTTTTGCTAAAGTAATAAAAACTTATATATATATATATATATATATATATATATATATATATATATATATATATATATATATATATATATATATATATATATATAGGGAGAGGTATTATGCACTCGACCTCGTTATAAGCTCTCATGAGGTTGAGCTGTGTGGGCTTCACCGTGATGCGTGTCGACCATCAACACTATGCATTTGATGGGTCCCCTTTAAATTTTGAGATATCCCAAAAATCAGCTGTATACGGAACTCAGGTGGGCCATACCATCTAAAATCATGTGAAAACACCGTTAAAACATATAAAAGCACTTGGTGGCACCCGTATGAGTTTTGAATGCTGCTGAAACTTGGTCTGAACCCTCATCCAAGTGGGACACACATAATGGATGGGCTGGATTTGCAAAACACACCTCAGTAGGCCCAAAAAATGATTATAAATTTTTAATGGTGCACGGCCCCTCTCCACTTCCGTATGTGGTGTGGCCCACAAAAGTCACGGATTAACTTGATTTTTGAGACCTAGGCACACGATAGAATAGTGCATCTGACTGATGGGGTAGATGTTCGAAACGCATCACGGTGAGGCCCACACAGCTCGACCTCATGGGACGGACCGTGAGGCCGAGCGCATAGAACCTTTTCCCATGGACGCACTTTTATATATATATATATATATATATATATATATATAAAAACAAACAAATATAAACTTGATTCAATATGTTTTTGGCTCACAAAAAGCTTTCAATGGTCCATCGCCGTTGTTTCCAATGGTATGGTCCACCTGAGACTTCAATCTGCTTTATTTTTTTGGTTCATATGGTAAAACGATCTGGAAAAACGAACCGACGGCGGACGTAGAATGAATACATCAAAGTAGGCTCCACAACAAGTGCCGCACCTAATTCGCTCTCCCAATTAAATAGCGTCGCTTTTAGTTGAGACTACAAAGAATCACCGAAAGTTAGCTTTCGTAATCTTCCAATTACAAAGAAAAAGTTCAATTTCCTGAAAGTGTATGATATTTATACGAAACCACTAGTGCTAATGAACTATAAACATAGTATATATTTAAATAAAATTGAACTGCCCAGATATTGGTGATGGGTGGGAAAATAAATAACTGCACTAAGATTTTCTATTTATCTGATCAATGGGCTTATAATGGACGGTCAGAAAATGCGAAGATTTAATGGTATGATTTCAATAAACAAATAACCACTAATAAGAGAATTAAGAACATTCAAGTGATCTTATTTTACCGTTATGATATAGTAAAATAAGGTTGTCCAGTTTGAACTGTTCAATTGAGTTACACAAATACCAGACGTTCGATTTTAAATGATCGTGTATGAGCTATCACACTCTACCAGACCATAAAAAAACTCTTCATTTTCCAAATATTGGCAGGGTTTGCAATAGTACACCCCAGGAGGTTTGCCACCAGATAACCCACGTATCACCAGCGGGGTTATTTTAATTATCTAAATTGTTTATGCAATGGGCCCACCTTGAGTGGTGAATAGATAAAATTGGAATATTTTTAACCCTTGGATCACTTGACTTTGTAAGGCCTCCTTAACATTTAAATAATTAAAGAATTAAAACATTTCTTCAGAGAGTATTTTTAGATATCCCCATTAAAAGTGAATTAGAGGTATTATTTCTTCTTTTTTTTTCTTTTTTTAATACACATTCTGTGCAGGCACTTGAACTCATGACTCCAATATTGAATCGTAGTGGATTCACCACTGAGCTATGCATTAAGACCTTGAATTCGGAGGTATTTGAAATACATAGTTTTCTTGTGTTTTAAATTTTATCTATTTTATTATGATTCATAATCATTTTCAATTCTTAAGGTAGAAGAGTGGCACCTGTAACAAAATTGTTGCTAGGTTATTAATCTATTATACATGTGGTACATTGATGATACTCAAAACAATTAAATTGTGTCAATAGAATGATCCGAATAATCCAAATGTTGACCAAGTAAATCAAATATTAAAAAACATTGGTTAGTTGTTTATTTGTGATAGATGCTTATGGCCCACCTCAAGCATAGAAATTCATCATTTTTTGTAAAAGTATATATTTTAATGAGCTTATTATCATCATTTTGTCAAATATCACATATGTATGTTAAATCACATATGTATGCTAAATCACATATGTACATTAATTATAAATATTAAAGTTAATTTAGTAAGATAATTTAAAATCTTGTAAATATACCATAGTTTCTATACATTTATATTTTTGGAAACCAATGCATTTCAATTATAAGCTATCAAACACAACTAGAAATTTCAAATCACTTTTGTTGTTATTTAATCAGGACATGTAGCCACATGTGTAATGAACGGTCGAATGGAAATAAATGTGTGTGATTGTGAAAAGTGTGAAGCTTATTAGAGTTGTAATCAATTCAAATCAATTAAATGCCTATGACCCTAGGCACCAAACTAGCTATATTAGAATCAAATCTATGAAAGTTGATATGCTTGTTCAGCCACAAATTATTACCATAATCAGGCAGTTTAGGAAGGTAAGGGTTAGTTATTTGTATTATATATTTTTACCTTGAGCTAAGGATTTTTTCTTTTGGCGATGATAACGACTTATGTTTTTCAGTGAATCAACAATGAACCGACAAAGTAAAAAAGTATGATTGATCATCGATTTTATTGATTTGAATATAAGAACAATATAATCAAAGAATAAATAAAATAAAATATCTAGATAAAAAAAAAAATACATCCAGCTGCTTGTAATGACAAAAAAGAGGTCAAAAATGTATTAAATGGTTGTGAGGCAGCCATAGTGTGAAGTCAACAAAATATAACTAATGATATGCCAAGTAAAGACTCGATGAGCACGAATTCGATGATGATAGGTGTGGATATTTAACCTATTATAAAAGCATCCTAATAATTTTTATTTTTTTTTAATTTCTTTTTTATTTTGCATGGCTATGTTGTGCATAAATTAGTTTGTGAAGAACTCAATATTTGTAGATATTTGAAAACTTCCTCCATACATTGAAGTTCACATGTGTCATGTGTAAATTAATTATGCATCCGTCAAACAATATTCATCTTTTTTATCATATATATGTGTATGGCTCCTAGCAAACTTGCTTCTAAGGGGTTATATACTGGTTACTGCTGAGTGCTTGCAGCACGTTTCTTATTTCTAGATTGAGTTTGATTTTCTCGTTATTAGTACATAAGTGTTGACATGCGACGACTTGTTACTTAATAATGTAGACTCCAACCGGCCAGCGTATAAACAACTTTAATTCAAAAATCAAAGGTATTTAAAATACAAACTCCCAAGTGAGAGTACAAACAAAATATTAAACTGAGCTAATGGAAATAATATAGAATTGCACCTAAAGTCTCTAATGAAAAAAATATAATACTGTTCCTAGATTCTCTAAATGGTTATTATACCTAGATTCTCTAAACTAAGCCACGCTAACAGAAATAATATAAAATTGCACCAAAGGTCATGTGGGGTTGGCTGCCCAAATTTTGGATTAGGATGCCTTCGAGCAGTCATTTGCATCACCGTGAATCACACCTGCTGAGCGTGTTTGATGAAATATACACACCATGTATAGTAGCCCTACACACAATTCCATGGTTGGCGTCCCATATCCATGGTTCCATATGTTTGTGGCCCACCTGTCATTTGCATGGGACTGATTTTGGGTTCCAGGGCCTAGCATCCAACGGCCCACCTGATGGACGGTGGATGTCACACAGACGTCGTATGGGCCAACAGAACTTTATCACTGTAAGCTGCGAAGAAGTGCGGAAATTGGTTTCCGTGTCATGATACTGTACGAGGTTATTTTTTTCATGTCAGACACGAGCTGTCATATTCCTACTGCATATACGTGAAATGGCATCTATTGGGATTTTGACATTATTGACCGCGCTGTCCTCATATGCTTGAAAGGATCACTTTCAAAATAATCTGAGGGTGGCATTCTTACAAACTTTGGAAAACTTTTCAGATCAAAATGTTATGTCCTTGGTTCAGTTGTTATATAGTATTTTTTAGTAAGTAAGTTAGTTTTTTGAGTTATTTGTAAATTTATTAAATTATTTTTTTAATGAATATAACATCATCAAAATTAAACATGTAATGAGAGAGTTATGACAATTTTCATTAGATTGATTAGTCATAGTAAATATTTGCAATTATATTAAAAATATCAGTGATCTATAATAAATATTAATAGTCCATAGTAAATATTAGTAATTTACTATTAATATCAACAGTACATAACAAATATTGACAATATGCATTGAATATTGTTGATCCATAGTAAAAATATCAACGATCTTAAATAAATGTGAGCAATACATGTTAAATATTGATAATCCACATTATAACATTCCTCTATTACAATAGTTATTTATTATAATATTAATCAATCCATGTTAATCAATTAAAAATTTATTTATTACGGTATTCTTATGCACTTATTTCATTTCACAAGCTCTTATAATTCATACCAAATTAAAAACAATATATATATGTAAGGAACCGTAAATGAAACTAAGGAAGGAACAAAGATGAAAGAATGAAGGGGACCAAAAAAATCATCATCTCCTCTTGTGACAAAAAAAAAAAAAAAAAAAAAAATCAAATAGCCCTAGTGCAAAAGGGCTACACATTTTAAACTTATTTACATCTTATGTGAAGTTTATTGAGTTTTTATGAAGCAAATTCAATCATTTACATACAAGAGTCTTAATTTCATATTATCAGTCAAAGTTTGAGAGCGAAACTTATTAAAAATAGACCACACAAGACAAAATTATTCAAAATTAGTACACAATACTAATGAAGTTATGAGCCATAAAGAACTTGAAATAGAAAATAGAAAAAATCCTACTGTAAGTTCATGAGTTTTCAATTAAAATAAATGAATTATATCAATTAAGAAGTGAGTCAAATTTCAAATTTTGATGGGGACTGCATTCCATCTTAAAGGATATTTCTTTTCCGTGGAACGAAAGCCTTCATATGAAGGGCAATTATGGGTTGTCTTTCAAATTTTTTTAAAGAAAAAAAAATTGTTTTGGATTTGTAAACTTTAAATTTGGTTAGCATAGGCTCTTTTGATGAACACATCTTATTGTGAGGCCATCTGAACCAAAAACTCATTAAATAACCTCGCTTTTGGTTGAGACGTGAACAACCGAAACTTGGCTTCTCATGCTTTAGAATGGAAGCGGATTACGTCCTACCCTTTCCGTCCAGGCAGATCTCCCTGGGAGGCCATCGTGTTGCAAACTTATTATCCACGCCGTCCATACATATTTATAGATCATTATAGAACATGAATCCAAAAATAAGGCAGAACTACGGCTTAAGTGCGCCACAAAGTGGGGATTTAAGTCCCGCCGTTAAAAACTTCTTGGGAGCTGTGAAGTTTCGGATCAAGCTGATATTTGTGTTTTCACTTCTTCCATGCCTACATGACATTATGAACAGGTTGGATGGTAAAAAAAATATCACAGTGGCCGTTAGAGAGGTTTCAATGGTGGGTGTCATTATCACCACTGCTTCCTTAGTGTGGTCCACTGGAGATCTGGACCTGCTTAATTTTTTGGATAATTCCATAAAATGATCTGTTAATAGATATGGACGGCGTGGATACTACGTTTGCATCATGGTTACTCCACATATCTCGGGTTAGGACGCAATCCACTTCCCTTTTGAAGAACTTCTGATGGGATATGATGATGATGGGAATGCACCTGCACTAGTAAACTACAACCATGGTACGTATTTAAATAAAATTGAACCGTACCGTCTAAATAGTAGATGATGGATAGGAAAAATAAAAAACTGCACTAAGATTTCTTATTTATCTTATCAATGGGCTTATAATGGACGGTCAGAAAATGTAAAGATTTAATGGTATGGCTTCCACTAATCAGAGAATAATAAAATGCAATTGATCTTATTTTACATTTATGACATAGTAAAATAAGATTGTATGGTTTGAACGGTTTGATCTGAGTTACATAGGTACCCGATGCGCTATTTTGAATGTGTACGAACCACCATCCTCTACCAGACTATCAAATGAATCCTCATTTTCAAAATATTCACGAGATTTGCTACCGTACATCCCAATTGTTTGCTACCAGACTACCCACATGTATTGCCTGGGTCATATTTTAATTATCCAAACCGTTGATACAATGGGCGACACCTTGACTGGTGAAATAAAAAAAAAGTTAAACTGGAAAATCTCTTATTACTTTAACATTCCATCATTTGAATGCGTATGGAATTCTTAACCTTTGGATAATTAAAGCATTAAAATATTTTAGTTGAGATAATTTTTGTGTATTCCACATCAATTGTGAGATCCATCATTTAAACAGCTGGGATCATTGAAAAGGGTTCTGATACAACTGATGTTAGTTACGCGACATATTCTATTTCAGTACATCGGGATGTATCCTATCAAACCTCAAAATTCACGCTTATATCAGCCAACTGACTCGCGCGAGTGAACTTAGCCCATGAGTCGAAACGCGGCACACGTGTACGAGATCGTAACCACTCATCATCGAATCCCTTCGGTATCTAAAACTCAGGTCCATGCGATCTTCGTACAATCTAAACTCGTGCATAAAATGAATAGTTAGAAGAAAACGATCAATTTTTCAAACTTCGTATAGCGGTATAGACCATCAGATGATCACATCTGCCTGATTTTCGTGGTTTTAATTCTACCAACTTCGGATTGCCTGATAAGCGGCTCCGATATCTCACGGCCTTTGGTCTTCGTAATCCGCTCCCCCGGTAACGAGTGACAAACTTCCAACGGAAACGGATTGGCTACTCCCCTGCCATCAGCCCCGTGGCTGATGGTCGGTGCTGTGTGGGACCCACCATGATGTATTTGTTTCATCCATTTCGTTCATCCACTTTTAAATATCATTTTAGATTTTTATCCGAAAACTGAGATGGATATAAATCTCAGGTACAACACACCACAGGAAAACAATAGTGATTGGATATCCACCATTAAAATCCTCCTAAAGCCCACTGTACTGTTTGTTTGACATCCAATCTGTTGATTAGGTCATAAAGGACCCGATGAAGGGAAAAAACAAAGATCATCTTGATCCAAAACTTTTATGGCTCCAAAAAGGTTTTTAATGGTCACTCTCATTCAACACTGTTTCCTGTAATGTGGTCCACTTGAAATTGAGGTATAACTAATTTTTGGTTTCTTATGATAAAATAATATTTAAAAATAGATGGATGGCATGGATAAAATACATACATCACGGTGGGGCCCACAGTGCACCTACCACCAGCCATTGGCGGTGGAGGGGGGTAGCCAATCGGTTTCCACTTCCAACACGAATTGCATCCTACCCTCGCCTGTCCGGAGCCAGGAACTGGAAGGGGCTATAAGTGGGCACCATGATGCATGGGTTTTATCCACACCGGCTCTGAGTGGCTACCGTGATGTATTGGTTTTATCTACTCTACCATGTCATTTTAAGAGATAAGCTTGCGACTAAGGTAGATCAAGACACAAGTGGACCACACAGTGGAGATTAAACTCTTAGGGCCTGCTTCGGAGCGTGGATTTGAAACCACTTGGATTCAAAACTCTTTCGGTTTAGAACCCCTTGGATTTGAAATTCTCTTGTTATGTTTGGCATCCTAGATTGAGAATAAACTTTAATCCAAATGTAGCTATTCATAGTATACTTGCAGAGGTTTGAATTTAATTATTAAATCAACTTTAATATCTCTAATTAGTAAACTTATGTAATTTGTGACACTATAGTTGTAATAAGCCCATTGAAATATATACTTTGCCAAAAAATGATGAAATTCAAAGTCTCGAATAGGCTACAAGCACAACATCACGTCTAAATGACCAACCAACGATTTTTAACTTTTAATTTACATGGATAATGTTTGGACGGTATTGATCATCGTATTAAAGTAATTATTGTGATGCAATTGATAATTTTATCATTTTAGGATATCCTTAGTGGGCCATGTGTCCAATAGATTAATAGTCTAGTGATACACATGTTACACATGCATATATGGAAATGATTTTAGATGTAATCCAAGGTCTCACCTTGGATTTCAAACCCCCTGATCGTGGGCTTTGGAACCCTCGGGTAATTTGTGGTGCCAAACAATTAGGGGATTCAAATCCCCCCAAATCCATGGTGTCAAACGTTCCCTTAGTGTTGAAAACTTATTTTAGTTTACATAAGTTTTGAATTGAGTAGATATTTTTTGTTTCCCTTCATTTACAAGGGTTTAAGAATAAGTTGGATGATAAATAAATATCATATTATGCCTAAGGAAAGTTTTAAGAATAAGCATCATTATCACGACCGCTGCCTTTAGTGTGGCTACTCGTTTTAAGCTTATACTCCAAAATGACACGGGGAAATATAGTGTGGATAAAACCCATACATCACCGAGGCCACTCAAAGCCCCTTCTTGTTTCTAGTTCAAGTCGAGCCCGATTCGTCCTCATCCACTTCCCTCTACGACTAAACTGATAAAAACATACTAAGAGCCATTCTCCGTACCAAACGGGTTAGTCTTATGGTTCTATGTTTGTTCACCATGTTAAGAACATGGTGGTGATTCTTAAACCCTAAACAAGTGAGGTAATCTAAACTGTTAAATCGCTAACCCAACTGTGTAACCAAAAGAATGATACTCTACAGAGAGTAAGGGCCTATTTGGGCAAACAGCTTTACATGTAATGAGGCGTATAGAATTACCGTATTAGGTGCATCTATTGGCGTTAGTGGATGGTCGGGTGGTTTGGGTGTAGACACTAATCCCATACCCAACAAGTGGGCCATTTGAGTGTTGTGGTATTGCAAACATCTAGGTTTGGGTGAAGAATACGGGAGAAGGATGATGAGATTATGAAAAAAGATACCGCAACTGTATCATAACTTCAGAGAAAAGCACTATTTTCTTCTAAGATATTACACTTTCATAGGATCTAAACCGTCAAAATAGTGGTCTATACCATCAAAATCATTAAAGACGAAAATCAGACTTATCCATCGTTAATATGTACAACTTATCTAATCAATGGATGGAAAATAGTATGACTCACCGTATTATTTTGGTCAACCTAATAAATAGATAAGAATAATTTTCATATAGAATAATTAATATAGCGATGTCCACATTTTTAACAGATTTTATATTATATGTATGTGATATATTATCTGAAAAGTATGATTGTATCATAACTTATGAAACAGCCGCTGTATCAAATCATGGCCAGTTCATAATACGGGAGAAATTGTTAGGTACTAGCGTCAGTACTTTAAGCATCTCGTGCTTCTCCTATTTCTCCTCTAACGTGTCACATTTGTAGGAAATCTAAACCATTGAATAGTTTAATTCATAAATAAATTATTATATTATGAAATAATAAAAATTCATAATTTTAAAAAACCACAAATTTCTATTGGCTCAAATCGATGTCCTTAAATTCATATCAATTCTCTGGATTATCAGACAAGTCGAACAACCTGATTTTTGAGCCAGATGATTTCCATGATGTTTCCAACTTTTTAGACAGATAGGATGTCATATAAATGTAACACATTTCATAGCAAATGGAGCATTGTGGAAGATGGTGGTACTGACTGTAGTACTTGAATATTTATTCCCTTTGCTTTGTGGTGCGAATTCGAGGAGAGATTTTGCAATCCTTCCATATCTCCCGCGTATACAGCAAAGGCGAATGACTTCCAACAAACGACACCACCCAAACAGGCAGAGGGACAGGGTAGGAGGGATTTGATAATCCTATCCCACTTAATCTCCTTTAATACGCCGTAAGCCGTTTGTCCAAACAAGCCTTAAGGATACACAAGCGCTTAAAAATTGCCTCTAAATTAAATATAACTACCAGATTAGTTGTGATAGACTCACAAGAGTTTTAATACTAAGGTCGTAGGGCTGAGTGGCCATCGTGGTGTGTGGGTGAGAGAGTGTGCTGGAGAAAAAAAAAAATACCAATTTGCTCGAGATTTATTAAAGGGTTGAAAATAAAATTATAGAATTTCCTATTTTCCTCCACTGTGATTGGTCTACAACATTATTGATATTGTCAGCATTGTTACATTAAATACAGTCACTAATAATGTGACCCAATCATACTGGCATAAATAAAAAATTTCTATTTGTAACAAGTAGAGAATTGAATTTAATTTCAACATACAAGTGTCTACAAATGAGATGTTAGAACTATTTCATTGCTTAGTTTATTTGGATTGAAACTTACCCAAATCAAGTTTCACACAATTTAATTGCTCTAATTTGAATTAATATAAGCAACCGTGCCATTTTTAAATGCTTTGTTTCATGCATCATTAGCGTATCCAATAACTGTTTCTAATTGAAACTCAGATGAAGATTACAATGGTTAACAATTTGGTTTTCCTTTTGAATTTGGACCACTTATCAAGCAAGCCATTCAATAGCCATAGATGGGACCTATGATTTAGATGGTCTAGATGCCACAACTGGTGTGGATTCGGTGCCCTCACTAAGACCTAGCTAGAGATGAACAATCTTTTCAAGAGTTCTGTCAGCCCATCGTGATATATGTGTTTTATCCATGCTAGCTATCCCGTCTGAAAGATCATTTTAGGGCATGATCTCAAAAAATGTTAGATAAAAGACTCCAGTGCCACTGATGAAACCTTCTCAGGGCGCACAGTGATGTTTATTTGCCATCTATCCTATTTATAAAGTCAAGTACACGTCCATGAAAGGGAAAGCATATATATAGCTTTATCCAAAACTTTGTGGCTCCCAGGAGGATTTCAGCGGCAGGCATTCAATCCTCACTGTTTCTTGTGGTGTAGGTCAATTGAGTTTTTGATATACCTCATTTTTAAGTTCCTAATTAAAATGATTTTTCAAAATTGATGGACGGCGTGGATAAAGCATATGCATCAATGTGGGCTCAGCAGAACCCCTGACAGAACCGTCCGTCACTCACTATGTCCTGGTGGGGTTAGACCCAATCGCCGCCCGTCTCTGGCCCTGCCCTGTCCTGGTGGGGGGGTACCCACCCAGTACCCGCCGGTGCGCCGCACGAGAGGCTACTCAACCATTTTTAAAATGGTGATAAACTAACAAAGTAGTCAACGCATCCCAGACTCAACTCTTCCCGACAAAAACCTGCGAAAACGTGTTTAAATTTTGCAGCTCCCCAAAAAGGTTTTGGGATGTAAAAGCTCTTTTGATATCACATGAAATGTGAAAAGTACATAAGGTAGCTGCAGTATCCATTTAATGAAATCTAATGACCTCTTTCAAACCTAACACCTATCACTCAAATCATCTTCTCCGCCTTCATCTTCTCCTTTTATGCCCAAACTCTCCTCCCTTCTCTCCACCTACTTCCAGAGCATTAGGGTTTCCAAGAAATCCTAGGTTTTGTTCTCTCTCACAATCTCCTCGATTCTCTTCTTCGTGTATGTTCTCTCTTCTCCTTTTTCCTTCTTTACGGATTCGTTTCTCTCTGCTTTCTGGAATCTTCATGTCGAACTACCTCTTTTCTTGAAGTGGAAATTATATATAGTGTAGTTGAATTAGGTTGTTTCGAAATAAATTTCGGTTTCTCGCAGCTGGAATCTCTTTCTTTTCTTCTGTTATGAAATTTCCTGTTGAATTATCTTTTTTTTTTTTTTTTTTTTTTTAAATATTTAATTTTAATTGTTTTTGGGATTTGCTAGCATGATAGTCGCATTTACACGTGACATCCTGGATAATAAGGTGATGTCGGACATCTGACCCATGCATAAGGTTGCCCGCTCTGTGGAGGTGACCAGGCGCAAAAATCAGATTGGTCCATTCATCATGTGGGTCATGTGTGTATGTTGAATGTGGGCCAATGGCAACTTATTTTGAGCCCTACATTTTCTATGCAGGGGTTGTCCACCTGAGGAGTTGATCAGCTTGATTTTTGCATTAAGTCATGACCCTCAAGTCACGTGTGCCATGTTTAAAGGTGCATGGGGCGTAGCAAAACCAAAACCAAGGTGTTACAGCAGCAATTAGCAAGCAAGGGTTTTTGGTTTTTGTAATGACAAAAATTGATAATTTCTATAGTTACTTCTTGTGAATGGAACTGTTCATAATAACGTAATTAAATCGGTTACTTTTTGTTTCCATGAAGTTGGCAAGTTTAGTTTGATGATCTAGTAATTTCATGTTGTTTGCGATGATAATGCATTTATACTTGATTGTGGATTGAAGCAGTGAATGACTAATGATGGCAATGAATAGAGAGAATTTCAATTTCCTATTTTGATTTTCTTGTTAGGGTAAGAGATGAGATGCATCAACATGAAAACAACACATGAATAAAGAAATTATGAGAAAGAGCTTAGTGGTGGTGAGTTCGTTTTTGAATTAGTTTCTCGTGGTGTGATTCGTAAATATAGAGATCCGAATTGTTTACTGTTGTAAAGTGTAGGCATTGGCTGGAATTTCGCGTACTGTGGTAAAAAATGGGAGCCAAGTTATGAAGTTTAGTAGCTGTTTAGATGCATGCAAAGTTGTGTATGGCACAAGTTCTTTAGGTC
This sequence comes from Magnolia kwangsiensis, assembly GCA_037074715.1. Lineage (NCBI taxonomy): Eukaryota > Viridiplantae > Streptophyta > Magnoliopsida > Magnoliales > Magnoliaceae > Magnolia > Magnolia kwangsiensis. Next base: position 27,856,206 of record CM073571.1, on the reverse strand, counting down.
ATGTTGTCTTGAATAGGTCATGTAGGTTATGTTGTTTTGAATATGCTATTTAGGTCATGCTTATTTGGACTAGTTGATCTATTGCCAATTTGTTAAACGCCTAGAATAGAGAGTAAAGATGGAATGTGGCATAGGGAGTTCAAGTTGGTTGGGGGCACATTCAGCATTTATGGCAAATGTGCACATTGACACATGTGGCATATGTAAGGTACTTGAAGATTAATGGTGGCACATGTGGTGTATGTGGGGTGCTTGAATATGGATGGTTACTCATGTGGCACATTTCGCATATGCAATGCATGTGCAATGAACATTGTGTTCCTTTGTATACTGAACTAGGGATAAGCTTTCCTTATCTTTGTTCCACCTTTTTAGTAAAAACATGTTATCTTTGCTAACGGTCGAATTTTAGAAATATATTGTCCTTATTTCCTTATTTTCCTCGGTTCTTGTGCATGAATGGGTTTGACAAACTATAGATAAATGGTCTACCAAAGATAACTTGTGAGAGACACAACTTATGTTGAGATACCACCAATTGTTGCAATCCAATAGCCATAGCATTAGCATTTATGTTGCCTTCACATTTCTAGTTTTGAGAAGACCTAAGTTGATTTCACTTCTTATTCAATTTTTTTTTTCTTAGGGCAAACCAAATTGAGTTCACTTCTTATTTATGTTCCTAGAAGCTTGTTCCCCACTTTGAAACCGATGTCCCTGCAATTGGGGCTATGTAAACTATACAAGTGTCCAAGTGTTAAGGATTGACGGATTTTTGGTGTCCAATTATTAGGCTTCACAATTTTTGGAGTTCTTCATTCCACTACCCCAAAGCCTACTTTTGATCACTGCCCAATTGTGCTAGACTTTATAATCGAATCATGGGGACCAACGTTTTGATTTGATTTAATGTGGTTAGAGGACTAGGGTTTGAAGATAAAGTCAAGGGATGTTGCTTTGCATTGAAATTAAAATTTATGAAAGGTAAAGTCAAAGTTTGCAAAAATCCAGTTTCAGGGCTACTGCAGCTAATAAATCAAAATTTTGGAGGAGATCTGTTCTATTAGTATGGCTTGAGAATCTAGAGGCCTGTTGGTGGAAGAAATTTCTTCTTGCTAGGCCTCATGTGTTGATTTAACAAAAATTTTAGGGAAGAGGAGATTAAATGGAAGCAATGATTGCATCTTAAATGGCTAATGGATGAAATAAAAACACCTGATTCTTCTATAGGGTAGTGTTGGCTTGGAGAAGAAGCAACATTATAGAGTCCACCGTAGTTGATATTTGTGTAGAACTAGCATGAGGTATGCATTAAAATCTTGGATTTCTAGAGATCCCTCTTCAAGGCAAGAGGTTGGGAAAGGTCGAAGCTTGTGAATCTTTACTTCGTTATTATTGTTGAGGAAGACATGACTATTTATAACTGCCTTTCTTGGAAGAAGAATTGATGCGTTAGTTTTGAATTAAGTAGAGGCTGTGCGCCAGGTTTGGATTGTTTTCGTCATGGTTTTTTTTTTTTTGGGGATATGTTGGAGGACGTCAGAGGAGATTTGGAGGATTTCTAATGGAGTTCAATGCTAATGGCAACATTGGAAAAGAAAGTTATGTTGTTTATTGCCCTTATACCCAGAAGGGAAGGGACATTGGTGGGGTTAAGGGATGTTTGGATGCAAACATAATTCTACTTGGCACAGGTTGTTTGGAGTAGATGACATGTTCATGGTTTGTCTAACCCATTTATGCACATGAACTGAGAAAAATAAGGACTGTCTGTTCCTAAAACTTAACTATAACAAGGATGTTCCTAAAACTTAACTATAGTAAGGATATGATATATATATATATATATATATATATATATGAAAAAAAGGTAGAATAAAGATGAGGAAAGCTCATACCTAGTTCGGTGTATGATTGAACACAATGTTTCATTCATATGGTTCACATGTGCCAAATGTGATATACGTTTGACCATACATATTCGAGTGCCACACATGTACCACATGTGCCACCATCAATCTTTAAAGTGCCTTAGATGTGCTACATGTATCAATGTGCACATGCACTACAAGTGTTACATGTGCCACCATCCAAGTTCCCTCACATATGCCACAATCCTTCTTCACTCTCTGTTCTATGGTGTTTGACAAACAATAAATTGAATAGATAGTCCAAGATAGCATGACCTAGATAGCTTATCCAAGACAAACATAACCAAGAGAATGTGTCTAAATCACAACTTTGCTTACAACCAAACAAACTTAAGTCTTATTGGTGGTCTCAATAAAACTCTAGCAAAAATCATTGCTTTAAGAACGGCTCGTGTTTTTTCTTGAAGTGATCTCCTTGGCCCAAGTGGCAATTGTGGCAGGTCGTTAAATCTTTGATGGTGTTTTGATAGTTCATAAATGGATTGATCTTCAACACAATTGGGAATGCAAGCTTCATATGTTGATTTAGAAATATTTTATGATCAAGTTAATTGGGGATTCTTAGATTATATGCTTTGAAGGTTTGCTTGTGCATCTAGTGGAGGAGTTGGATCAATGAATGGGTTGCCTCAACATACGTCTCTATTCTTATTTATGGCTCCCTTAAAGGCTTCTTTAGGGTTACTAGAAGCTTGCATCAAGGAGACCCTCTTATCTCCTTTCTTGATTGTGACTGTTGCAAAGGCTCTCAGTAGGATGCTTCTTGAAGGAGTTGAGGAAGGACTCCTTCAAAAAGAAAAGGATCTAGTGAAGGATTAATTCAAGGCTTCTTGCGTGATAATGCTAGTTTTTAGGTTTCTCATCTTGAGATTGCTGATGACACCTTGTTCCTGTCTAATACTAAGCAGGAGCTTTTTTCGAACCTAAAAATCATTCTAAGATGCTACCAAGACGTATTGGATAACAAAGTTAATTGGCTATCATATTGATGGTTTGGGCGGTGAATAACATTGCCTCTAGCTTGGGGTGCAAGGTGGGCTTTTTTCTATCTACTTATTTTGGGCTTCTTTATCCATCAGTAAAGCTTCCAAGAAGCTTTGGAATTAAGTTATTCAATAACAGTAACGATGGCTGTAATGACACGGGCCATAACAGCCATTACGACCTCATAATGATAATTTTTTTAAAGGAAGAAAATGCATCATCCCCGTATTGGACTTTTACAGGCCTGTATCGGCCCGTTATGGTCCTGTATTGGCCTATTGCGGGCTCGTTACAAGTTCATTATCGGCCTTCTTTTTCAGAATAGCAGTTACAACCCTATATCATGCAACAGCTCCCACCATTTCCTTTAACTGTTTTTGAATATCATGTTTGGGATCCAATGGTGGAAAGAATTGAGTGAAGATGGTCAGCTTGGAAGTGCATTATGTCTCTAGGCAATATAATTACCTGGATTAAGTTAACACTGGTGAATATGCCTTTCTATTTCATGTCTGGCAAGTGTAGTGAATTTTATAGGAAACATCCAAAGGGATTTGGCAAGGCATGGGTGATAAATGAAAGTACCATTTATTGACTGGAAAAGGGTTTGTACCTTTGAAAAAGGGAGGCATGGGAATTAGAAACCTGAAAAATATGAACACAGCTCTCATGGGTATGTGGCTTTGGCAATTTTCTGTGGAGATTAATAGCTTATGGAAGTAAGTATTGTCTGCCAAATATGCCGCAGATGCCCATGGGTGGGACATTTGTATCAGACCATCTAATAGAACGTCAACTGTTTGGAGGGATATTCAAAAGTTGTTGCCCCCTTTTAAAGAAGGAATCTGATATAAAAGCGGTAATGGTGCTAGAGTTTAATTTTGTATAAATACTCGATATGGGGGACCGTCTACTCTTATATCAGTTTCACAATATATTTGGGCTGCTAGTGGATGAGGATGCCTCAGTTCTCAGCTGCTACTCTACATCGAGCGGTCAACTTGTGTGGAATATCCAATTTATCTTTGAGGCTCGAAGTGTACACGAGTCTTTTGTCTCTATCAGAAGAGGCCTTATTCTGAATAGTGGAATCAATAACAAGAGCATGGTTGTGGGACCTGGTTGGAGTTTTCTCAGTTCTCTCTTCTGTTGATCTTGTTTGTTGTGGCAGGGGACCACATTTTGCCCCCATCTACCAGATTTGAAAGCTTAGTTGGCCTCCTTGGGTTGCTGCCTTCTGTTGGGTGGTGGGCTGCAACAATATCCTCACGATTGATTACCTCCAACAAAGGAAAAGAGTTATTGTCAATGTATGTTATTTGTGCCTAAGAGTGGAGGAGACTGTCGGTCATCTTTCATTGCCAATTCACTCTTGGGGTTTGGATCTCCACTTTTGATCTTTTTGGGGTTCATTAGGTGATGCAGGAGACGGCACAGGATCTTCTAGATGCCCAGAATATTGGTTTCTATTCAGAGAAAGGTAAGATTCTGTGGAAACTGGCTATGCCAATGGTGTGGTGTTCAATTTGGATGGAGGGGAATAATAGAGGCTTCGAAAATAAAATGGATACCATTGCTTCGGTGGTTGAGTCTGTGAAAAGTAAAATCATATTGTTGGGCTATTCCTTGCAGAGAAGTTGAAGAGGGTTCACACCTTGGACCTTTATAGAGGATGGTTAGAGGTTATTGAGGACAGGTGTGTTTCTTTGAGGCCCTAGTTTGTGTGGAAATCCCTACCCAGTGATATGTATTTTTTTTTTTTTGAAATCTTAAAGATAACGGAGTGTATATTAGAACTAAAACAAAATACAAGGAAGGAGGAGTCTGCTGAGAAAGCAAACTCAGCTAACCTCCTAGAAAGCGAAAATCATAATCCTTCAAGGATGTTACATTAACAGCCCATTCTGTTAGAAGACACTTTGCCTTGGACGCAACTACCTCTACAGAATTCGAAGTATCCCTGAAACATCTCCCATTTCTTTCTTCCCACATAGACCACTAGACTGCCAAAATAGCCATCCTCCAAGGTCTCGTCCTGATCTTTCCTATACAGACCCCATGCCAGGCTGATAGAAGATTATCCACCGAGCCAGCTAGACACCAACTGATTTTGAAGCACGAAAAAAAATCGGACCATATCTTACCAATGAAAGGGCAATGAATGAGTAGATGATCTACTGATTCTTCATTCTTGATACAACATAAACAGATGCTGACTAGTTGCATCCACTTTTTTTCTTAAATTATCAATTGTCAGGATTTTCTTTTTTCCAACCAACCAGCCAAAAGAGGATATCTTTGGAGGGACCAAGTATTTCCAAATGTTGCTTAACATTTGATCATCCTTGACAGCAGGGTTATTATGGAGCAGATTACATAGCGCTTTGACTGAAAATTTACTGGACTTATCCAGTCTCCAAATAAGATTGTCAGCACATAGGAGATTCGGCATTGATTTCTGAATGCAAAGAAGAAGCTCCACATATTCACTAATCTCCCAATCTTGAAGATGTCTTCTACACTCCACATTCCAAATTATCTTTCGAGCAGTAACATCATAATAATCGGCTACAGAAACAGCTTTGTTAGGAGCAAGAAGGAAGATATTCGGGAAGCCTATTTTCAGAGGCACCTCTCCCACCCATAAATCTTCCCAAAAGTGAATGTTGTCTCCCTTACCTAGCTCAAAACTAATACCTTTGAGAACTTCCCTTTTCATACGAAGAATGCCCCTCCATTGAGGTGAAGCCCTGTAAAGAGATGAATCTTTTGTCCACTAGCCACCCTCTGACATAGCATATTTACTTTTGATAAGAATATTCCAAAGGCTCTGTCCTTCTGTCCCTAATCTCCATATCCATTTTCCTAAAAGAGCCCTAGTCATATTCTTAAGATATTTTTCCCCTGCACCACCTTCTTGATGATGCTTGCAATTTAACCGAGTGATATGTGGAAGCTCGAAGTTCTTGATATGCTTGCAAGTTCCTAAAAGAGCCCTATTCATATTCTTAAGATCTTTTACCCCTACCCAGTGATATGTGGAAGCTCAAAATTTAACCGAGTCCAGCTGGGATACAGGGAATTACTCGGAATAGTTTGGGTTAGGTTCAAGGGGCTTATGGTGGGTTTGTTGGACCATTGATTTTAATGAGGCGGAGGCACGCGCTCTTTGGATTGGGTTGAAAGAGTTGTTTTGTCGAAATTCTCCCCCTTCAATTGTTGAAGGCAACTCTATGGATGCAGTTAGATGGGGTGAATCTGCCAATTACTATCCGTGACACCCTATTTGGTGGATCAAAGCAATTAGAGAATTAGAAGGAACCATCTTGGTTTCATTCGTTCATGTGATAGAAAGGAAAATGCTGTTCTGTCTGCTAAAGCTATGAAAGGGAGCATGATGCATAATCTTATAATAGGGAAATTGATTCCCCTCTTGCAAAATGTTTTTTTTTTTTTTTCCTACTTATTAAAATTATCTATCCTTCACAAAAGAAGGGAAACAAATAGAGTCTAGCTTCTTCCAAACCCAACTAAATGACTTAATAACACTTCAAAACCTATAAATAACTACTGAAATTTGACACAAAACCTACTACTTTTTGATCTCTCAATGGAGATCCAATTAAAATGAACTGCTATATTGAAATTGCTTTAAATAGAAATACCCTAACTAATGGTAAAACCTCAATGCCCCTAGATGGAAAAGGTAAAAAAAAATTAATTTCTCATCTGATTGAGATGGGACCAACACCAAATGCTTGTGAAAGTATTCTCTTGATTATATTCCAGTTGGTTTGCTCCATCTATATCTTGGTGAATCCCAAAACATTCTCAAATCCCAAGTCACATCATGAAGAATCTGAGTTTTCCCTCTTGGTCGTGTCTTTCACATGGTAATCTTTTTATTATATCATTAAAGAGAGTGGTATGTGTTCACATGTAGTAATTTTTTCTTTTATATTTTTTGCTTCTACAGTTTTGTCCCTAGCATCTTCTGACATTTACTATATCATTTAATGAGCATGCATTCTGTCATGTGTGGTGATGGTGGTAGATGTGGATCCAGGTTGCTGGATATACAGGCGTGCAGAACCCAATGGGACAACTCCTGCAGAGAATTGTATGATAGTATTAAAGGATGAACTATACTACAAATAATAGTCATGAAATTTAAGATATACAGAATGTAATGAGATAAATTGAAAAACTTTAAACTATTGAAATACTTTAAACTATGTAAATAAAATATAGAAAGATCAAAAGAAAAGTTTGTTGAGATTTTTCTTCTTTAATAGCAGTCTGAATTCGTGCTTGGCATATCACTTTTCTGGAAAATGGATGGTCCTTGTCACATAGATTTCTAGCATTTTAGACTTGATTTACATCTTTCCTGTGGATACGTGTAGGTGGCTTTGGCTGCTCCTCGTTTCTTGTTTTTGTGTTGGGGTTGTATTCGTCGTGTTTCGCAAGATTTTTAATAAAATGTTGTCACTTCTCAAAAAAAGGGAAAAAAAGAAAAGAAAAAAAGAACACTACTGTCTAATGTCTAGATACTCTAGATTACCACATGGAATTGGGTACACATGCACATGTTAGGTTTAATGTTGTCAGCATCTGCAGGAGTTCCATAATAGGAGTTATTGGTAAGATGGAGTAGATATCTCATGTTCAGTTGATATTTTATGTCATATGGAATTGCTGAATGTTTCTGCCTTTTCTGCTTTAAATCGAATGCTACAGGTTCATCGTCTCTTCCGTTCATGGAGATTGTCAAAGCAACTGTTAGGCGAGGTTCTGCAGAACATGAAAAGATTGCTCTAAGAATTGGGCAGAAGAGTTACTCTTATGCTCAACTTATCTCATCTGCTTGGAGGCTATCCAGCTTACTATGTGGTGGTGACTTCAATGGTGTAAGTTGAATAGTGAATGCCTATCTGCATATGACGAAAATGTTAATTCCAGTTTCACAGTTATGACCAATTATATGCTTCATTTCCTAATTAACTATCATCCTATTTGTTTCGAAAAAAAAAACTATCATCCTATTGTTTGGGTGCAATTGGCTTCGATAAATATTAGCTGGTAACCATTAAAAAAAGATATATATTAGCTGATAATATAATTGGTTGAATTAAGTGATCATCACTTTATAACTTAGTTTCTTTGTCAATTCCTTCCTGGCAAAGGTGTTACATTCTTGAACTATCTACATTTCCATGATGCTTTGTACACAGGATGCGGTTGTGAATGACATCTCATCTTTACCCTGGTGGATCTTTGTGATATTTTTCTAACCAGGCATTTTATCAGTGTAATGTTTCTTTTCTTATTCAGATGCATGATGGGAAAACAAATGAAAGCTCTTCCTCATTAAAATGCACTAGAGGAACACGATATCTCGATGGAGCTCGGATAGGAATTGTAGCTAAACCTTCTGCCGAATTTGTTGCTGGGATGCTGGGCACTTGGCTAAGTGGAGGAGTCGCAGTTCCGCTCGCACTCAGCTATCCGGAAGCTGAGCTCTTCCATGTTATGATTGATTCGGTTTGTAACTTTCTACTGCACTATTCTATATTATCTTATTTCTTTATTTCATATGTTGGAATACCAGGAACAGTGGACATCAAGAATGTAGTGTGACAGATTTGTGTTACTATCTCCCCATTATTGTATTATTCATATTTTATTTTCTTTTATATTTTTCTACAGATTCTTTTTTTTTAAAGGAAGTTCAATGGTTTACGTTTTACAATTACCCACCAGTAGAATCTTGGAATAGGAACTGGAAAAATCCATGTCTTAGTTCTTGCATTGGGATTTTTAGACGTCCATGGACCGTGATATGCATCCAACAAAATCCTTTTCCAAAAAAAGAAAAAAGAAAAAAAGAAAAGAAAAGAAACTAGTAACAGAAGTCCCATAGTTAAAACTTCCCAACTCAAATGCTGACTACTATTGCAATACATGGTGATGTAGGAACGATGCATTAACTCAAATATCGTGTGAGATCAACTAACAAAATTAAAGTAATTAATAAAAAGTACAAAACTTCCTATCATCATCACAAATACCAAAATCTCAAGAAAAGATCATGCATAATTTTAGCCTAGGTTACCAAGCATAATTCTACAAGACCATTAAATAAGGGAAACTGAGATCTAATGGATGTAGGGACATCCAAATAACATAAAATTAAGCCTATTTCAAAGGGGAATGTCTAATACTAAGTAGGGTGAAATTGGGGAAAACTTGGAATTAGAGTTGATGGGGTAAATTGGATAAAGAAATTAAAGGGTTTAGGTACTATGATAAGGGAATTAGGGTTTTGGATGGAGGAAATGTAAGGATTTGGGCGTAATTGTAGAATGTGAAGAACTAGGGTTTAGTAATTTGGGGGAATAGGAAGATTAGGGATTTATAGGTTTAGAGTTAGGGTTTGGAGAAGAGAGAGTAGGGTTTTGATGCAAGGGTAGTGGAAAACCAAATGGACAAGATTGGGGTGGTATGACCGACCCTATGGGTTCACACGTGTGTGACTGTACGGCCACACGTGTGGGCTAGGTATGTGAGGTTTTGGTTTCTAGGGTTTGGCTCATTGATAGATGAATAAGGGATGAGGATTGGGAGGATGTTGATGGCTTGAAATGAAGAAGATCAAAGAACTTGAAGAATACCTCGATGGTTGATGAAGGGATGAGAGTGTGGGGGATAGAAGGAAGCCTCACACCTCCGTTGATGAAGATTAGCTTCGCACCAATCTTCTTTCCAATTCACATATAAGTCACCCTCAAATCACATGAAGAGGGGAGAAGTAAGCAAGGAGCTCTCTCTCTCTCTCTTTTATATATATATATATATATATAGAGAGAGAGAGAGAGAGAGAGAGAGAGAGAGAGAGAGAGAAAACCAACTTAAGAGAGGTCACATGCCCCCTTCTTTTATAGCCTCAAGAACTTTTCGAAATCATAATTTAAACCCTGTATCATGAGTTTTGACGAAAATGACTCTAGTCTAATGAAAAATCAACTAAAATCACTCATAAGGTGTCCAAACATAAAATAATCATAAACTAAATCCTACAAGATAATAATGTCAAAAAATGATGAAGAAGATCAACGATCAATGACCCGATCATGTGATCCATGCGATTCAATGGCCCGATTGTCACGTCTCTCGAATCCAACGGTCCAAATCACTCCTTAAAGCAACCCATGTGTATCTTCCCAGTGTGGGGTCTTCCATATGCCCGCACATGCACATGGGGTCTTCTACATGATCATGGGTACTCATCTAGCCATAGAAAAATTGGTGCAACCCGCCTCCTCCTCTGATACGTACGCAAAGGTGTACGTCAAGTGATGTTCTCATTAACTCTCCTTGGCTGAGAAGAGTTCGCCTCTGGTGGACTAAAACTCCTATAGCTCTCCAAGATGTCTGAATCCAAAATGTTGTTGCTCGTCCTTTGTAATCTAGGTCCTATCTGAAATCGACCTGTGCTTCCACTTGATGAGGAATTTCTGAAATCCCCCATGGCCAGTGGAAATCGCTTTTGCATCTAGTATGTCCTCAACTTGTTCACTTCGAGTAGGCAAGGAGGGTAAGGGTGGCAAAGGTTGGGATGATTGGTCAGGTAGGGGCGATAGGTTAGGGAGTAGGTCATGGTCAGGGGGAGGGCCTGAGAATGGATCAGAAGGCGAAGTAGCAGGACCCTTGTATCGTACTAGATCTTTAACATTAAAAGCATAGCTAATTCCCATGGTGGGTGGAAGGTCTACTACGTACACATTAGGACTCAATTTCTGCAGTATTTTGTATGGTCCTGCATTATGCACTTGTAACTTTTTAATAGCCTCATGTGGGAACCGATCAGGCTGCATACGAACCATGACATAATCTCATACTTGGAATTCATGAAACCTGCGATGAAAATCAGTAAATGCTTTGTATTTTTCATTACTTAAGTTAATCCACTTCCTGATTTCACTATACAACTCGTGTATGTGACGTGCAAACTCATGTGCTGACTCAGATGACTTATGGGACACAGACAGGGATGAGATCTACAGGTTTCCTAGGTTTGTAACCATGTACAACCTCAAATGGACTCATGCCTATGGACCTATTAATGAAACTATTATATGCTAACTCAGCTATAGGCAAAACAGTATCCCAAGTTCTGGCCTGATCACCCACAAGGCATCTAAGCAAATTTCCAAGACTCCTATTGAAGACCTCAGTCTGACCGTCTGTTTGAGGATGATAGGTAGATGAAAATTGGAAACTTGTTCCCATCATGTGCCATAATGTCTTCCAAAAATAGCTCATAAAGCATACATCACGACGATCATACACTATGGTCTCAGGTAGACCATGCAAACATGCTACCCTCCCAAAGAAAAGTTAAGCCACATTGGAGGCCTTTGACATTTTTGAGCACGAAATGAAATGGGTCATTTTGGAAAAACGGTCCACAACCATAAATACAGAATCGTGTTTCTTGATAGCTTTTGGTAAGCCCAACACGAAATCCATACTATTGTCTTTGCCACAGAGCATGGGGTACTGGCAAAGACGTATACAATCCTATATTTTGCTTTCTCTACTTCGTCAGTTGACAAGTCCTGCATTGCCTAACTATCTTGGCGACATCTCGCTTGAGACTTGACCAAGAAAATCTATTCTCCACAAGGGTAATGGTCTTGACCCTCCCCAAATGACCGGCTACCCCTCTTACAAGAAGTTCCCAAACTAGGAAATCACGGAGGGAGGTACAGGGAATGCAGAGTATGTCGTCTTTAAATAAAAACTCATCAATGATGACAAACCCATAATTGTCAGTTGACTGACCTTCTCATAGTGACGCATGTAACTCACTAAAGTCTGGGCATGGATATTCTTCTCTTAACCGCTCAAACCCAGTCACTTCCACTCTTATACTTTGGAGCAGTGCCACACAATGAATAAGTGCATCATCAGATTTGTTCTTAACTTCAGCCATATGTTTAAGAACGAAAGAATATTCTTGAAGAAATTGGACTAATTTAACATGCCTAGGGTTTAGTTTTTTTTTTTCCGGGAGCTGAGGTAACGTAAGATCTCGTGGTCAGAGAACATGACAAATTCTTGGGGTAATAAATAATGTCGCCAATTGCATAAGGATTGGACGACTGCATAGAACTCTCTTAGGTGGAATACCGTTGATTTACCTCATTCAACTTCTTACTAAAATAAGCAATGACCCCTTTATGACTAAGCACTCCACCTATACCTACCCTAGATGTATCACATGCAACCTCAAAGACTTTGAAAAAGTCTGGAAGGCGCATGACGGGGGCTTCGCTTATCTTGCCCTTAATCTTATTAAATGCTTTAACAACAACTTTAGTTCATAAAAACTCCCCTTTCTTGATGCAATCCGTGATGGGAGCCAAGATTGTGCTAAATCCTTTGATAAACCGCTTATAAAAAGTTATTAAACTATGAAAGCTTTGCGCCTCGTGAATATTGCGTGGTTCAAGCCATTCAACTATGACCCTAACTTTCTTGGGGTCCGCTATCATGCCCTCAGATGATACGATGAACCCAATGTTGTCAAATCGCATAAGTAATCGCACAATCGCATATGCAATCTCACAATCGCATATGTGGTCGCACATTTTTTTTAATATAAAATTTTTCAAAAAATTTAAAAAAGAAAAGAAAAATAGGGAGAGATTAAGAAAAAATTGAATAAATTATTATATGCCCTTGGCCCTTACAATACATTTAATTTAAGTAAAATAAAACCAATTACATAATGAATTAAATATTAAGTTATCATTTATCAACAATTCTACATTCTACAATATAGTTAACAAATATGAATTATCAACATTCAACATTCAAGCCATTCAATTATGACCCTAACTTTGTTGGGGTCCGCTCTTATGCCCTCTCAGATGATACGATGACCCTCAGATGATACGATGAACCCAATGTTGTCAAATCACATAAGTAATCGCACAATCGCATATGCAATCTCACAATTGCATATTTTTTAATATAAAATTTTTCAAAAAATTTAAAAAAGAAAAGAAAAATAGGGAGAGATTAAGAAAAAAATGAATAAATTATTATATGCCCTTGGCCCTTACAATACATTTAATTTAAGTAAAATAAAACCAATTACATAATGAATTAAATATTAAGTCATCATTTATCAACAATTCTACATTCTACAATATAGTTAACAAATATGAATTATCAACATTCAACATTCAACATTCAACACTACATCAACAATTAACACTACATCAACAATCAACATCAACACACTTAGTAAACAAAATGAAGAAGTTATTTATTATTCATTTAATCATATACTATATACATTGATCTATTTGTCATTGTGGCATTTGATCACTACCACCATCATTATCACCATCATCATCCGAATCATCTCCTTCTTCCACATACATTTCTTCCTCTTCCGTTTCTTCATCTTCCGTATGTACAATACTTCATCAACATCCAATGGTGGATCTTCAGCTTGATCATTATCACCATCTCCTTTTTCCATCTCCTCAATCTCTTTAACGGGTTGACGGCTACTACTAGCCCCCCGACTCCCCCCATCATTCGCCTTCAAGTGGTACCTTCATTAGGTATCGATCCGTATGCGGCATCTTCAACTTGCGCCCACGTTAGGTCCTCTTTAGCAAATACCGGGTCCTCCGTCTTTATGAGCCACTCGTTATCTGCATTCAACTCATCTAAGAAGATGGGGTTAAAGAAACTAAGCTTTTCTATCCTAGTTTGGAATCGTTCTCGCAATTTTTTATTGCATTGAACGAAAACAAAGTCGTTGAGCTTTTTTGGTTCAAGGCGATTCATTTTCTTGGTATGAATCTGAATGAAAGAAAGTGCATTTGGCATAGTTATTTAGGTAATTAATTTACCTTAGGCCTTGCACTAAAAAAATGAAGTTTACAATTACTAAACTTACCGCCTCGAACGTGCTCCAATTTTGCTCGCAATCACTAGCAAAACATGTGAGTCCAAGAATCCTCATAGCCAGCTTTTTTAGAGCTGGATTCTTCCTGTTCGGGTCCACTCCATAGGCAGCCCACCAGTCCGCTGAGAAAAACTGTTTATGTAGGTTAGAGACGCTTTGTAGAAAAACTATTTGTAAGACACTAAGACTGAGAATATTCCCTTACTCTTTGTTAAGAAGTTTAACAAAGTTGAGAACTTGTCATGTTCTTCTATCTGGAATCATTCTTTCCAACACATCAATAAATCCAACCATATGCATAGTAAGTGCTTTTGTTGGATCAGCAGAAGTGAATAAACAGGCTGGGTTAAGGATGTAAGCAGCCGAATACAATGAAGATGACATTTGGTTGCCCCATCTTTTATCTATAATTGACTTGTAATTAGGGTCTTTATAGTTAAAATGGTCCATGATCTTATTTTTTGCCCTCTCCATCGCATCATATATGTAGTCCATTGCAGGCTTCTCATCCCGTCTACCAATCGCAACATAGTGACTAAGGGCTCGGATGCTTTTAGTGCCTTTACCACTTGTGTCCAAAAACTTTGCGAAAGGATTGTTTGTTGAACTTGTTTCCCTTCAACCTTCTTTGACAATGACCCACTTGTAAAATTGGCCGACACTAAAAAGCTTCTAAGTTCTGATTTTTTTGCATGTAATCTTTACAGTGTTAAAAAGGCTGTAGCGAAACAGGTGATTGCTGAATGTAGCAAGTTACCCCCAATATGTTTTCTCATTCGACCGAGAAGGAGGGCGTGTTTGTACATAAAAGACCGTGATTCTTTTAGCTCTTGTAATCACACTTATAAATAACCTACTTATATCTTCTAACATAAGATCAACACAATAGGCCGTACAAGGGGTTCAAAATAAACAACGCCTCTTCTCCATAAGAAGATATTCGACCATTACATACAAGGTTGTGTTATCTATATTACTTGTATAACATATTCCTCACCTATTTCCTCAACTACATTATTTAGTAAGCTAAATAAGTATTCTCCTGTGTGTGAATGACCTGATGCATCTACGGACTTCAAGAACATTGTCCCAGCTTGACAATTTACCAAAAAGTTAATGAGAGACCGACCGGATCTATCGGTTTATCCATCGATTATTAGTGAACACACATATCTTTTTCACAATTCCTTATATTTAGTCATGAAGGATCATGTATATTCAACTTCGGTTTTCAGGCATGTCTCCTTCATTTCATGATATGAAGGAGATTTAAGCCCAGGTCTAAATTTACCTATAGCATCAACCATTACTTTGAAGCTTCTCGATTTAACGACGCTGAAAGCAATGCCGGTTTGGTAAAACCACTTGCCAATGTATTGAATAATAGTTTTCCTTTCTTTTTGTTTATACCGGTTCTTTAAAGTTGTTTAAGGTGACCCTTTGCCTCGACCCCTTTGGTCGATCACATCCTTGGGGTGTGGTCTAAACCATCTATCCATGGGCCCATGCGCTCGGGCTCTTTTCGAGATCGTTGGTTGTACTTGTGGTCTAGACTGGCCTATCGAAGTAGGGAGAGTGGGACTAGCTTCATTTACATTAACTATGTTTATATCTTCATATGCATCTTATTGCAAATATTCCTCCTGACGTAGGGCACTATCGCATCTCTTTCTTGATTGTTTTTCCATATACTCCATGATCTTCCTTCGAATTTCTAAAGTAATTTTGTTGCATACTTTTGCCATTAACCTCGGTAAATGTGTAAGGTGTTGCTTATACCTTGCAATGCCACTGGAACCCACATACCCACATAACTCACATACTATATGAGTCTTATCCGAAACACTATGATGGTGCCCATACTTTCAACCCGAGTCATTCGACTTGGGTTTCAAAGAGGAAGATCGGAAAGAAGAAATTATGTTGGTGGTGTGTGTGTATTGATTGCTAGTACTAAAAAGTAACTAGAAAGTAAATTAAAAAGTAAAAACTAAAGTAACTAAGAGTAAGACTAAAGAGATGAGACTTTAGAGAGAGAGAGAGAGAGAGAGAGAGAGAGAGAGAGAGAGAGAGAGTTGAGTTACACTTGTAGTAAAAGAGGGGAGAGATTTACACACGAACGAAATTACAATTACAAAATAAATAAATAAATAAATTCTTCAATCGTCACTTCTTTTCTTCACTTTTTCCTTGACACTTAGTCTGGATCTTGATTTTAGAATTATGTAGAATGTACACTTGTAAAGTTGTGTTGTTGTAAGTTGTAACACTAAGTCACTAACATAAAATAACTTGTAACTTGTAATAAAGTAACAAACTAAATTTTTTTTTAAAAGTTGTGATTATGAAACTTTAAGAGAATGATATAGAAAGAGAGAGAAAAAGAGAGAGTGGTGGGTGTGTTGTGTGAATATGATTATGAATTTATGATTATAACTTGAAAAAATTAGAAATTAGAAAGAGAGTTCAGTTCAATGGATAGAGAGCTTGGTTATCTTGTCTCTTGAATCTTGATTCTTGAATCCTTGTAGATGCACTTGTCCCTTGATTAAAACTTTAATCTTGAAAGAAATATGAATGGAGGAGTGGAGCTTGGAATTATGTAATAGAGAGTGTAAAAGAGCAAAATACAGATAGAGAGAGAGAGAGTTTGAACTTTGAGTGCATGTAGGAGTGCTTAGAATCCCTTTTTATAGAGAAAAAATCAAAATAATAATAAAAAAAATTCCAATAGTCAGATTTCTGACTATTGGCAAATATGCGATCGCATATGTTGTATGCAATCGCATACATCACATATGTGATCACATATTATCGCACATGTGGTATATGCGATCGCATGTGCAGTGAACGCATATGCAACTGTCGCAATGTGATCTGTGCACATGTGTGCGCATATGCGAATGTGTGATCGTACATGACAACACTGGATGAACCCTAAGAAGATAATGCTCTTTAACATGAATGTACACTTTTAAAGGTCGGCGTACAATTTTTCATTTCTAAGGAACCCGCGAACTTGCCTCAGATGATGGAGATGTTGTTCCTTTGATGTGCTATAGATAAGAATGTCATCAAAATATACCACAAGGAACTTACCCATAAAAGGTCTCAATGCCTGGGTCATCACTCTCATAAATGTGCTCGGGGCGTTAGTCAAGGCAAGAGCATGACGAGCCACTTGTATAGTCCATCCTTCGTCTTGAAGATTGTCTTTCACTCGTCTCCTGGACGTATTTGTATTTGGTGATATCCGCTCTTGAGGTTAATTTTTGAAAAGATTGTGACACCCGCCATCATGTCTAACATATCATCAAGATGCGGTATGAGAAACTGGTAATTGACCGTGACTTTATTGATGGCTCTATTGTCCATTAGTGTTGTCATGTGCAATCGCACATTCGCATATGCGCACACATGTGCAGGCTTATGTGATTACTGCACATATGTGATCACATATGCCATATGTGCGATAATATGCTATCGCATATTTGCCAACGGTAAAAAATCTAACCGTTTTCTAACCATTGGATTTTTTTATTTTTTATTTTTAAAATCTTGATTTTTTTCTCTATAAAAAAGGATTCTAAGCACTCCTACATGCACTCAAAGCTCAAAAACTCTCTCTATCTCTATTTTGCTCACTTACACTCCCTCTTATATAATTCCAAGCCCCAAGCTCCACTCCTCCATCCATATTTCTTTTAAAATTGAAGTTTCAATTAAGGGACAAGTACATCTACAAAGATTCAAGTTTCAAGATTCAAGAGACAAGACAACTGAGCTCCATCCATTGAACTCTCCTTCTAGTTTCTTTTCCAAGTTATAAAGATCATAAATTCATAATCATATTCATACAACGCACCCACCACTCTCTTTTTCTATCACATTCTCTCTTAAAGTTTCATAATCATATCCAAGTTCTAAGTTCTAACTTCTAACATTTTTTTTAGTTTGTTACAAATTACAAGTTACAAGTTAGTGTTGTGTTAGTGTTATAACAACATAACTTACAAGTCTACAATATTCTAGAATCAAGAGTCTAAGTCTCAAATGGTCAAGGCAAAAGTGAAGACAAGAAGTGACGATTGAAGAATTTGTTTTTTTATTAATTATTTTTTTATTTTTAAAATTTTGTTTGTGTGTAAATCTCTCTCTCTCTCCTCTCCTTTACTATAAGTGTAACTCTCTCTCTCTTTCTCCTTTTCTTTTCTTAATCCCTCTTCTTTTCCCTTTCTTCTACTAGTGAAAGTGTAAGTGTGTAACTCTCTCTCTCTCTCTCTCTCTCCCCTTTTCTTTCCCTCTCCCTTTCTAGTTTCTACTGCTACTAGTGTAAGTGTGTGTGTGTGTGTGTGTAACTCTCTCTTGCTCCCTCTCCCAAGTCCCATCTCGTTAGTCTCTTACTTTTAGTCTCTTATTCTAGTTTTTAGTTTACTTTTTAGTACTAGCAATCAATATGCACACACCACGAACATAATGTCTTCTTCCCAATCTTCCTCTTTGAAACCCAAGTTGAATGACCAGAGTTGGAAGTATAGGCACTATTATAGTGTTTCGGATAAGACTCACATAGTATGTGAGTTATGTGGGTATGTGGGTTCTGGTAGCATTGCAAGGCACAAGCAACACCTTGCACATTTACCGGAGTCAAATGCAAAAGCATGTGACAAAATTACTCCAGAAATCCGAAGGGAGATCATGGAGTATATGGAAAAATAGTCAAGAAAGAGATGCGATAGTACCATATGTTAGGAGGAATATTTGGAACAAGATGCATATGAAGATATAAACGTAGTTAATATAAATAAAGATAGTCCCACTCCCCCTACTTCGATAGTTCGGTTTAGACCATAAGTATAACCAACGGTCTCGAAACAAGCCCGAGGGCATGAGCTAATGGATAAATGGTGTAGACTAATTTCGAGGATGTGATCGACCAAATGAGTCGAGACAAAGGACCGACTCAAACAACTTTAGAGAACCGACATAAAAAAAAGATAGGAAAATCACTATTCAATATATTGCTAAGTGGTTTTACCAAACTGGCATTGCTTTCAACGCCATTAAATCGAGAAACTTCAAAGTAATGGTTGAGGTTATAGGTTAATTTGGACCTAGGCTTAAACCTCCATTATATCATGAAATGAGGGAGACATACCTGAAAACCGAAGTTGAATATACACGATCTTTCATAATCGAATATAAGGAACCGTGGAAAACATATGGGTGTTCACTAATGGCCGATGGATGGACCGATAGATCCGGTCGGTCTCTCATTAACTTTTTGGTAAATTGTCCAGCTGGGACAATGTTTTTGAAGTCCGTAGACGCATCGGGCCATTTATACACAAGAGAATACTTGTTTAGCTTACTAGATAATTTAGTTGAGGAAATAAGTGAGGAATATGTTATACAAGCAATTATAGACAACACAACCTTGTATGTAATTGGCCGGACGTCTTCTTATAGAGAAGAGACGTCATTTATTTTGGACCCTTTATGCGGCCTATTGTGTTGATCTTACGTTAGAAGATATAGGTAAGTTATTTATAAATGTGATTGCAAGGGTTAGAAGAATCACGGTCTTTATGTACAAACATGCCCTTCTTCTCAGTCGAGTGAGAAAACACACTGGGGGTAACTTGCTATGTCCAACAGCCATCCGTTTTGCTGCAACCTTTTTAACACTATAAAGATTACATGCAAAAAAATCAGAATTTAGAAGTTTTGTAGTGTCGGTCGATTTTACAAGTGGGCCTTGGTTAAAGAAGACTGAAGGGAAATAGGTTCAACCAATAATCCTTTCGCAAAGTTTTTGGACACAAGTGGTAAAGGCGATAGAAGCATTTAAGCCCTTAGTCACTGCGTTGCGATTGGTGGACGGGGATGAGAAGCCTGCAGTGGGATACATATATGATGCGATGGAGAGGGCGAAAAATAAGATCATGGACCATTTTAACTATAGAGACCGTGATTACAAGCCAATTATAGATATTATAAATAGAAGATGGGGGAACCAAATGTCATCTCCATTGTATTTGACTGCCTGTTTATTAACTTCTGCTGATCTAGCAAAAGCACTTACTATGAATATGGTTGGATTTATTGATGTGTTGGAAAGAATGATTCCAAATAAAGAAGAATATGACAAGATCTCAACTTTTTTGGACTTACTATATCAAGAGTGAGGGGATATTCTCAAGGGATATTGTAATCAGGCATCGGACAATGAAAATATCCAGTAAGTACTACTATGTACGTTGGTCTTAGTGTCTTACAAATAGTTTTTCTATAAAGTGCCTCTAACCCTCTTAAACAGTTTTTCTCAGCTTACTGGTAGGGTGCTTATGGAGTGGACCCGAATAGGAAGGATCCAGCTTTAAAGAAGCTAGCTATGAGGATTCTTAGACTCACGTGTTCTACTAGTAGTTGCGAGCGCAATTAGAGCACATTTGAGGCGGTAAGTTTAGTAATTGTAAACTTCAATTTTTTAGTATAAAGCCTAAGCTAAATTAATTACCTAAATAGCTAATGCCAAATACGCTTTCTTTCATGCAGATTCATACCAAAAAAAGGAATCGCCTTGAGCAAAAAAAGCTCAACGACTTGGTTTTCGTTCAATACAATAAAAAATTGCGAGAATGATTCCAAATTAGGAAAGAAAAGCTTGGTTTCTTTGACCCTATCTGATGCGGGACATGAAAATTAAATATGAAATGCAAAATTTTAGGCTCTAGATCATACTAATTTAGAAACAATCACAAAAATTTCATATCCCATATAAAGTCAAGCATTCAACAAGGGGAATCTACGAGGGTCCAAGCTTGCATATGTTAGGGCTGAATTAATTAAAATTATAGATCAAACAATGCTCAAAGGAGAATAGATTCATCCACACATGCAAAGGGATACTTCCCAATCCAAGGGATTCACATGTTTCAAATCGAAAAAACCTAGGGTTTGCAAAAGTGGAATAAAACTTGGGATTTAGGATTATCTAGGGTTAGGGTTAGGGAAATGAGGTGAGAGAGGAGTGAAAGAGAGGAAAGACAAAACCTGTAATCAGTCCACATGTGTGGACAGCAGACTGGCCTGATGCACGTGCATGGATTGTTCCCGCATATGTGTGGGCCCACGAACCCAAAAAGGGCCAACTAGGGGTTAGTCGGCCACGGATGGGCCACTCACACACCAAGTTTCAGGGCGATCGGATGATTAGTTTGAGCACAGTGCTCCTCCAAAGTTTCAGCCCTCTTACAGGGCCTAATTCTGAAAATTTGCTGTAGAGAATGATAGACTGCAAAATAAAGGTGGATTTGAAGATTGGATGACTGTAGGAGAGGATGAATATTGAGGGTAGGAGGTGGGGGCAATTTAAGATGGATGTGGCTCGCACCATGGTAGTTAGCCTTTTGAAGAAGGGAGGGTTTCGCACGCAATTGGTTTTCCACAACTCAGAGAATTAGAGAAGCAGGAAAACGCAGAATTTTATTTATAATCTTCAATGAGGAAAAACCTACATGGGGTTGCCTATTTATAAGAAAACACCATACCCCAAAAGCTACGCCATGTGCGCACCTATTACTTAGAGACGAAATAACAAAAATAACAACTAACCAATGCAATCTTAACCGTTCATGATGTTCCTAACAACAAGAATAAGCAAAGCTCAAAATCCTAGATCATATAGAGTAGTAGGCCACGATCATGAGATCCAATGGTAGGATCCCCATGATGATCAGGTCCACTCCAAGGAACCAAAATACAGTCCTCTAACTAGGAGGCCCTCCGTGGATGTCGTCATAGATCTAGATTGATGGTGGGGCCCTCCTTGTGTACGTGCGTAGGGGCTGTGCGTGTACGCGAGATGTCCCCATCAGCTCTCCCTGGCTGCGAAGATTTTGCTATCGGCGAAACAAAACTCCTGAATCGCTCCAAAATGTCAGGATCAACTCATTGAAGCTCCTCCTCAGTGAACCACGTACTATCTGAAGCTGGGCGTGACTTCTATTTAACCAGGTACTTTTGAAGCCGCCTCCAACGTTGATACTATCTGATGGTCCAGAATTTCCTTTATCTCCTCTTTGGGTGTGGGAAGGGTAGGTATGAGACGTAGAGGCTGAGAAGAAGGGTCGGGAAGAGGCCATGGATCAAGTAAAAGGTTTGAAAAATCAGGATGGTTAGGTGAGAGGCTGGACAAATGTATCAGAAGTCCCCTGAAATGCAACTAGATCATCCACAGTAAATGTGGAACTAATTCCCATGAAAGGTGAAAGATTGAGACCATTTCATTTTATAATTTTGAATGTTCCAGCGCTACGCGCGTGTAATTTACGAACGGCTCTCTGAGGGTACCACTACGGCCTGATGTGGACTATCACAGTCCCCTACATTGAATTCCTTGAATCGTTTATGTTGGTCTACGGAAATTTTGTAATGTTCATTACTAGTATTGATCTTTTGTCTGATTTCTTGATGCAATGAATGAATGTGATGTGCAAAGGAGTCTGCAAACTCTGATGGCCAATGAGACAGGGACATAGGGACAAGATCAATAAGCTTCCTAGGTTTATATGTCCCAAACAGAATAAGAACAACATCACACCAAAATGTGTCTTTATATGATCCAAACTGAATAAGAACAAGACAATGGTGCGAGATTGGAATGGAAGTTTCATCAATCCAAGACACTCTACAGGGTAGGGGATGGGCTTCAAACTTCAAGCGCAGACGGCTCACAGTGCCAGTTGATGCCATGTTGGTACTATTATCACTATTCACGATCATCTTGCAGCTCTTATCACCACATTGTGTAAGTATCAGAGATCATGTTGTGGCGTTAATCGTTAGTATTCTTTGCTTGTGCAAAGGCGTAACACACAACTGTAAGGGTCGTGGACTCTTGTGCTCCCTCTTCCTCATCACTAGGTGTTTCTACTGGCTCATATTCTTCCTCATCACCGTCATTTTTTGGGGACACTACTTTCACTTGCCCCTCAATAAGGAACACCTTGGTGCCCTCTTTCGTGTCACACTGGTGGGCAAAGTAACCAAACCCCTAACATCTAAAACACCTAGTCGCATCGCTTCTGCGCAAGCTAGATCCGACAACTTCTTTACCCTTACCATCCATGCGCCTGGACTGAGAACTATTGGAAGGCTTATACTGATATCTGGTGCCAGGTTTATCCCCAGAAGGGTTGGCCTTGGCGCCAGAATCACAAGACTCAAACCGCCTTCCCACAGATGATTTGAGGTATTGCTTGATCTCCAACACTACTTGATACATCTGTTCAAGAGTGTTTATGTCCTTGGCAAGCAATTCTTTCCTAATGTCAGAACGGAGGGCCATCTTAAATTGAGCAAGAGTGAGTACGGGATCCTCGTAACTTCACATCGGGACAAGTACTTTTCGAACTTCTTAATGTATTCAGTCACACTCATGGAACCTTGTCGAAGAGACTGCCATTCTTCAACCAACCTCAAGTGATAAGAGAAAGGGAGGTACTTTTCTTCAAGAGATTCTTTCATTTCTCCCCAATGGACTATTGGGGCTTCCCTCGACCTTTCTTTCTTTTGCTCTACAGTAGTCCAAAACCTATTTGCTTGATCTACAAGCTTCATCTTGGCGAATCGGATTCGACGAGCATCCGACATGTTATATCACTCAAAATAGTGGTCCATATCCGCCAGCCAATCTAGAAAAGTCTTAGGGTCCAAGTGACCATCAAACGTAAGGGCCTCTACTTTAACTCTCTTGAGGAGTTGCGCATCTGGGTCATAATGATCATGATGCACCTTGCGGTGTGGGTGCATGGGTACGTGCCCATGACCAATTTCTTGGTATATCCTCCTGACCACCTGCCTGAGATTGGGCATTTTTTCCAATGGTGAGGTTTGCTCGGGTGGAGGTCTCTAATTGGGTAACACGCACATTAAGCTGTTCAAAGCGTTGGTCCAAGTGCCTACCCAAAGACTCAAACTACTGGGTTATATTGTTCATTGATTCTTGCAATTGCTCCATGTTTAGTGTCAGGTGCAAGCCAAAACCACAACCAGTACGTGGGGGCTTACAATTACTCACTCAACTCGAAGACCCTCTAACACAACTATATGTACCTAAATGGGACTAAATGATCCTATTGGAATCTATATGAGGGAAGTTACACAATGCTACTAAAATTCTAGCAACCTAACTGCCCAAAGAGTCTGTCAACAGAAAATTCAACAAAGAAATTTGGGGATTTTCTGACAGCGAAAAATTCAGCAGCCCCTAATGTGAATGATGGGTCCTAAACAACTCTTTATGATGAGAGTTAATGCAAATTAAACATGAGTAGAGTAAACCCTAGACATGCAATACCATCCCCTATGAAAAACCTAAGCTCTGATACTAAATTTGATGCAGGACATGAAAATTAAATATGATATGCAAGATTTCAGGCTCTAGATCATATTAATTTAGAAACAATCATAAAAATTTCACATCCTACATAAAGTCAAGCATTCAACAAGGGGAATCTACGAGGGTCCAAGCCTACATATGTTAGGGGTGAATTAATTAAAATTATAGACCAAACAATGCTCAAAGGAAAATAGATTTATCCACACATGCAAATGAATACTTCCCAATCCAAGGGATTCACATATTTCAAATTGGGAAAACTTAGGGTTTGCAAAAGTGGAATAAAACTTGGGATTTAAGATTATCTAGGGTTAGAGTTAAGGAAATAAGGTGAGAGAGGAGCGAAAAAGAGGAAAGACAGAACCTGTAATCAGTCCACACGTGTGGACAACGGACTAGCCTGACGCGCGTGCGTGGATTGCTACCCGCACATGTGTGGGGCCCACGAACCCAAAAAGGGCCAGCTAGGGGTTGGTCGACTAGGGATGGGCCACCGACACACCAAGTTTCAGGGTGATCGGATGACTGGTTTGAGCACGGTGCTCCTTCGAAGTTTCGGCCCTCTTGTATGGCCTGATTTTGGAAATTTGCTGTAGAGAAGGATTGGCTGCAAAATAAAGGTGGATTTGAAGATTGGATGACTGTAGGAGATGATGAATATTGAGGGTAGGAGGTAGGGGCGATTTGAGATAGATGTGGCTTCGCATCACGGTAGTTAGCCCTTCGAAGAAGGGAGAATTTCACACCTAATTGGATTTCCACAACTTAGAGAATTAGAGAAGTAGGAAAATGCAGAATTTTATTCATAATCTTCAATGAGAAAAAATCTACAAGGGGTTGCCTATTTATAAGAAAACCCTATACCCCAAAAGCCGCGCCATGTTTGCACCTATTACTTAGAGACGAAGTAACAAAAATAACAACCAATGCAATCTAAACCATTCATGATGTTCCTAACAACAATAATAAGCAAAACTCAAAATCCTAGATCATTTAAAGTAGTGGGCCACGATCATGAGAACCAATAGTGGGATCCACATGATGATCGGGTCTACTCTAAGGAACCAAAATACAGTCCTCTAACTAGAAGGCCCTCCATGGATGTCGTCATCGATCTAGATCGATGGTGGGGCCCTCCTTGCGTACGTGCGTAGGGGGCGTGCGTGTGCGCTAGATGTCCCTATCACTATCTTCTTAGATGAGTTGGAAGTAGATAACGAGTGAATTATAGAGACGGAGGACCCAGTATTTGCTCGAGAGGACCTGGCATGGGTGCAAATTGAAGATGCCGCATACGGATCAACACCTAGAGAAGGTACCACTCGAAAGTGAAGGATGGGGGGAGCAGGGGGTGAATAGTATCCGTCAACTCGTTGAAGAGATTGAGGAGATGGTGATAATGATTAAGCTGAAGATTCACTATTGTATGTTGATGAAGTACTAGTACGTACAGATGCTGAAGAAATGAAAGAAGAAGAAGTGTATGTGGAAGAAGGAGATGACTCAGATGATGATGGTGGTGGTGATCAAATGCCACAATGGAAAATATATCAATGTATATAGTATATGATTAGATGAATAATAAATAAATAACTTCTTCATTTTGTTTACTAAGTGTGTTGATGTTGATTGTTGATGTAGTGTTGAATGTCAAATGTTGATATTTGTTAAGTTAACTATATTGTAGAATGTGGAATTGTTGATGAATGATGACTTAATATTTAATTCATTATGTAATTGGTTTTATTTTACTTAAATTAAATGTATTGCAAGGGCCAAGGACATATAATAATTTATTCATTTTTTTCTTAATTTCTCCATATTTTTCTAATTTTTAAATAATTTTTGAAAAAATTTATTTTAAAAAAAAAACATGTGACCACATATGCGATTATGTGATTGCATATGCGCACAGGCATATGCAATCGCACACGATCGCATATGCGCGATTTGACAACATTGCTGTCCACACACATGCGCCATGTGCCATCTTTCTTAGGCGTGAGAAGCAATAGCACTGCACATGGTTTCAAACTCTCCTGAATGAAACCCTTCATGAGGAGCTCATCTATTTGCCTCTTTAATTCGATAATGAGGAAGGTTTGGTAGAGTTAACCCAGGGATAAGATCAATGTCCTATTGGATGCCCCTCATGGGTAGCTTATATGGTAACTCTTCTAGAAATACATCATGAAACTCATCCAAAATGGAATTCACCTCGGGGGTCCCTCTACACTAATCTCGAGTGTAACTTCTCTGGCCACTAAGGCATACACCATCAAACCCACTGTAGCCTCTCTCTCAAACTCCTTGTCGTTGATAACATGGAGATACTTAGGTTGGGATTTCCTCGTATCCCTTGGGTTTCTCGACTTCCCCTCAACTTTCTTCTTCGCATTTCTTTTTGGTGGGAGAGGAACTAGAGTAATCTTCTTGCCTTGATGCATGAATGAACACACATTTGAGCGGCCATATATTGTCACATCGTGGTCAAATAACCAAGGCCGATCCAAAATGATGTGTCCAACATCCATAGGCAAAACATTGCACCACAACGAATCTGAGTAGGATCCAAAGTTATTAGGTACGAGACATCGCTGGGTCATAGGCATGGAAGATGCATCCACCCATGAAACTCTATAAGGCTGAGGGTGCAGTTCAGGTTTCAAACACAAACAGGATAAAGTGTTATTGGAGATCTCATTAGTATGGCTTCCACTATCGATGATCACCTCGCAATTCTTCTCTCCACATTTTGCATAGGTGCAAAATATCGTAGCCCGACGCCACTCATCATTCTCCTTGGCATTGGTCAAGGCATACCTGACTACTGCAAGTGGTGTGATCTCTCCATCTTCTACTTTCTCATCACTAGCACCACGGATATTGGGTTGATAGACTTCTTCAAATTCACCATGTTCATCTCCTTCTTCCTTACCTTCGTCAATCACCAGGGCCTTGTTCCTCTCTTTCGAGGGATACTGATGCGCAAAGTGACCAAACCCTTGACAATTGAAGCATCGCTTTTGTTCACCTCCCCTCGAGTTAGCACTTGCAATCCTATTTCCTTGGACATCTCTAGGGTTGGAATGGGAACCAACTTGAGGCTTGGATTGGCTTCCCATGTTAGACTTAGTCCTTTGAGGGTAAGTCTTGACACTTGGATCTCGAGAATCATAACGTCTACCAACTGGTGCTTTTAGATAGTATTTGATGTCTTGCACCAATTGATACATGTGCTCCAATGTGCCAACGTCACGAGAATAAAGTTCTTGTTGAATCTCGAATCGGAGGCTCATCTTGAATCTGGACAATGTACTCATCGGGTCCTCCTCAATGTTACATCACATCATGTGCTCCTCGAACCTGTTGATGTAGTTTGACATAGTCATGGATCCCTGGTGCAAGGCTTATCATTGATCTAGGAGCCTTTGACGATAAGAAAGAGGGAGATACTTTTTTTAACGACCTCTTTCATCTTAGCCCAATGCTCAACTGAGGCTTCTCCTCTCCTTTCAATTTTACGCTCCTTGTTAGTCCAAAAAAGTTTGGCCTAGCCCACCAGCTTTATCTTGGCAAATCTCAGTCGATGGGCAGCAGATATATCATACCACTCAAAATAGTGGTCCATGTCTGCTACCCAATCAAGGGATGCTTTGGGGTCCAAGTGACCATCAAAACTGAGAGCCTTAACTTTTACACCCTTTATGACTTGCGCGTTTGGATCATGATGGTCATGATGTTCCTCACGTTGTGGTTGCACATGTGCTCCACCACGACCAATGTCTTGGCCACGACCTTGCCCTCGCCTATCAACTTGATCTCTAGCCTAAGGTTGAACACCTTCCCCAGTGTCGGGGTTTTCTTGTAGGGAGGCATCAAGTTGATTGACACGCACATTGGTCGTGGTTAATTGAGTAGCGGTGGTTTTATTGTGCACTTCAATGGTTGTCAGACGGTGATTAATAACATTAAGGGCCTCAACAATTTGCTCCAGATCCATTATGGGTTGTAAACCAATACCAAGTTCCGAATGAGTGGGCATACATAAGGAAACTCCAAAAGAAAACCCTAGGTCCTAAGACAATGATATGACAATGATAAAACCAACCTATAGATCAAATTGGACACGCTAGAAACACTAATTTGAAAATTCAGCAGGATGGTAGTTTGAGGGTGCCAAACTGAAAATTCAGCAGGATGGTAGTTTGAGGGTGCCAAACTGAAAATTCAGCAAGAATGTAATCTGAAAATTACAAACTGAAAATTTAGCAATGTGACAACATGAGATTACTATTCTTAAAATTCAGCAATGGTACAAGTGGAAATGCTAGCTGAAAATTCAGCAATAGGATACTCCTAACTATGAAAAAAAATTCAGTAATATAATCCTATATGCAATGTGTGCTCAACTAACCGTAGTTGTGACTCTAACCTAGATGCAACACAAAAATCTTATGCCAAACCTATGTGCTTTGATACCAAATTTGACGTAGGACCGATGCATGAACTCAAATATTATATGAGATCAACCAACAAAATTAAATTAATTAATAAAAAGCACAACTTGCTATCATCATTACAAATACCAAAATCCCAAGAGAAGATCATGCATAATTCTAGCTTAGGTTACCAAGCATCATTCTACAAGACCATTAAATAAGAGAAACTTGGATCTAATGGATGTAAGGACATCCAAATAACATAGGGTTAAGTATATTTCAAAGGGGAAGGTCTAATACTACTTAAGAGTGAAATTGGAATTTAGGGAAGTTTAGGAAATATGGATAAATGAATTAAAGGGTTTAGGTACTATGATAAGGGAATTATGGTTTTGGATGGAGGAAATGTAAGGATTTGGGCGTAATTGAAGAATGTAAAGAACTAGAGTTTGGTAATTTGGGGAAATAGGAAGATTAGGGATTTATAGGTTTAGAGTTAGGGTTTGGAGAAGAAAGAGTAGGGTTTTGATGCAATGGTAGTGGAAAGCCACATGGACAAGAGTGGGGCGGTATGACCGACTCTATGGGTTCACACATGTGGCCGTACGATCACACGTGTGGGCTAGGTATGTGAGGTTTTGGTTTCTAGGGTTTGGCTTGTCGATAGATGAATAAGGGATGAGGATCGGAAGGATGTTGATGGCTTGGAATGAAGAAGATCGAAAAACTTGAAGAATATCTCGATGGTTGATGAAGGGATGAGAGTGTGGGGGATAGAAGGAAGCCTCACACCTCCGTTGATGAAGATTAGCTTCGCACCAATCTTCTTTCCAATTCATATATAAGTCACTCTCAAATCGCATGAAGATTGGAGAAGTAAGCAAGGAGCTTTCTCCTCCTCCTCCTCCTCCTCCTCAAAGGAGAGGTCACACGCCTTACAATTTAAACCCTGTATCATGAGTTTTGACAAAAATGACCCTAGTCTAATGAAAAATCAACTAAAATCACTCATAAGGTGTGCAAACATAAAATAATCATAAACTAAAACCTAACAGATAATAATGTCAAATAATGATGAAGATCCACGAGTAATGGCCGTATCATGTGTTCCATCCGATCTAATGGCCCAATTGTTACATCCCTCAAATCCAATGGTCTAAATCACTCCCTAAAGCAACCTATGTGCATCTTCCCAGTGTGAGGTCTTCCGAATGCTCGCACATGCACATGGGATCTTCAACATGATCATGAGTACTCGCCTAGCTATAGAGAAATCGGTGCGGCCTGCCTCTTCCTCTGATACGTACGCAAAAGTGTATGTGAAGTAATGTCCTCTTCACATGGTTTTTAAATTATAAATGATCTTGTGTGTGCTTTCCTTTAAATTGTCTACTTTGTAACTTGATAATATATGTTACGTCACTTTTACAAAAACAAAGCATTTAACAAATTAGCTGTCTCTCCCTTTGTCTAAAAAAATGCATGCATATCAAGTAGTTGTGAGATATTTCTAATTTCTTTATTTGTTTGTTTATGGCAATGAAAAAATGCCTACAAAATTCTGAAACCATTTCATTTGCAGGATGTTTCTGTGCTACTAAGCACTGAAGAACATCAAGATCTTATGGAGAATGTTGCTGCTAAATCTGCCTCTCAGTTTTCTCTTATACCACCTGTTCCCAGTATTCCATTGAGTACAAATTTGCATGAACAGTCAATTACTGGCAATGTTGATGTTGTGACTTTATTCAAGGAAATTGAAAATTCAAAAATGGCAGAAGGTAATGTACATTGAAATGGACTGTTGCTTTTCTTTATGTTTAAGTTGTGAATGAAACAATAGAGAATCTTTTTTTTTTTTTGTAGGTGATGATGATGCATTGATTGTGTATACAAGTGGTACAACAGGTAAACCTAAAGGGGTTGTCCACACACACGAGAGCATAAAAGCACAGGTATTTAGCTCAATGCCATGTAAATCTAGAGTTTCAACGCTTGTGCTTCACCCTTACCATGTACTTCATTTCTTTTCTGCTCATCTTGAAGCACATGTAATAGAGTTATAAAGAAAGAGTCAACATGTGCATTTATTTTTCTCTTATTCTTATTGATTTTCTTAGCAGCAATGCAGCATATACGAAGTGGAATATGACTCTGTGAAAATGATGTGGTAGACATCAGTAGGACATGGGTATTATTCTTCCAGCGACTATGCAAAACAGTCTAACAATAGCCTGACTTGCACTCGCTAGAAACATAACTGGTGCATATTGGTTAAGCTATGTGAATGCTTATATATGATGTATTTAAGTAGCAATTAAAACCTGTCCTAATTGTGAGAAGTCATGTTTTTTCTTATTGATAAGATTTTACTAAAAATCAACACCCACAACGGTGACCAAACAACCTTTTGTTCATGAACAACAACACTGCCAAATTACAATGGAAAACCCCTCCACTGCCACACAATGTTAAAAAACTCACTGATCGGACTTGAGGATTGGTCTAATTCCCAGTCGGATCGACCTTAAAACTCACTTGCCTTGGATTGGGTTCTGACATGAAGACTCAGCCAAGTGACTCGGACAACTCAGTCAAGTTCTCATCAAGATTGGACGAATCAACTTAGTTTTCTGATTTTTCTTGTTTTTACATTTTCTCTGTTACATTGATGGCGGAAAGAGAGAAATTTCTCTCTAGTAAACTTCGGCCTAAAACCAGCCCTTCTCTACGTAATGTTGGTACTCTCTCTCTCTCTCTCTCTCTCTCTCTCTCTCTCTCTCTCTCTCTCTTTCTCTCCCTCCCTCTCTAACACAGACAAACACGGTGAGCCTCTATAGAAATGGTGGTTGCATTGAATTCTCCCTTGAAATGTTCTGAATCTTCCTAAAAAAATCTATATTGGAATCCAGAGGGAGATCTGATCGGCATATGCAGCTGTACATGGAGCTAACAACTTGAATTTCCCTTGAATCTCCCCCTTTCTTTCGAAATGCTTTGTTAGAAATTTCACTCTTACATGTGTCCAGATCTGAGCCATTACTTAATATTTATTAATTTTGACTCGTGAGTTGACCCGTCTGAGTCTCCGATCCACTCAACTCACCAAGGCTTCAAGTAAGTCAAGTTTTCGAGTTTCTAAACGCTGCTGCCTCAGAAAATCAACCTTCCTAATACTCACGTACTGTGAAGAGTTGGGTTTAGACACTTTCCATACCCAAAAAGATCATGTTGCTCACCCCCATAAGTATCTGCTCATGTCTTCATTCTTCAGTGTCCTCCATCACAAGGCAAGCACGTCACACCATCACCATGCCTTTCTCACAAACCAACTTTTGTGGTATGCATTTTCCACAAATTTATTTGTCATTATATTCTAGTAGCATGCCAAAAAAGCCAAGTATTCTTTTCTACTGATTTTTTTGAAAGGTGATAATATTATTAAGTAAAGTTGAAAGGGCAAAACAAAAACAAGAGGGAAGAGGAAATGAAACAAGATAGAAGAGGAGGAAAAAAACCCAGAAAAAAATACCCCAAAAGAAACCCAAAGCTATGGAGCCCAATCTCTGAACAAAATGAGAGCTCTAAAGAAGTCCTTGGCTGATGAAAAATTTCAATTCCTGAAGCAACAACCATTCCTCTCTGCCCAAACAGCCCACAGGATGGCCATAAGAATAGTCCTCCATTTCTTTTTCCAAGAGGCCACCTGAATCCTCGTGCCAGATGCAAAGAGGAATGCCGATAGATTTAGGCATGGCCCACGAGATTCGTGCCATATGCTGAACAGTCCACCGAACATCTAAAGGGAAGGGACAGTGGATGAATAGATGATCTACAGATTCCTCATCTTGAAGGCAAAGAATGCAAACATTTGGGATTATGAAGCCTCTTTCTTTCCCCTCCCCCCCCCCAGGTTGTCCACCGTAAGAACCAACGACCTTTGGAGGAACACCATAGAACCACGTGGAGCCATTATGGCAGCATCTAACTTTCGAGGGAGCTATTGAGAAGGAAGTGTAACATGATCGCATCGAGAACCGACCAGAAGATGCCAATGACTAGGAAAGGGAATCTTCCACACTACGAATAGGGGAGCAACCTTGCAAACGAGAAAGGAGATCAATTGGGTCCGTAATTTTAGAGTCAGTTAGATTCCTTCGAAATGGAGGAATCCGCACTCCTACACCATCATCTGAAAAACAATTTACCACCATAACATCAGGATCGGAAGAGATGGCAAACAATGTAGGGAAAGCTTTAGAGAGAAAGGGGATCCACACTACGGATCGAGCCAAAACCTAATCCTAGAACCATTTCCCAGCGGGAAGGACACTCTTTCGAAGACTTTGGGGGCCACATTAGCAATTCCTTTCCAAAGAAAGGAAGCCTGGTAAAGAGAGGAGGATCTGGTCCTCCATCCACCAGGAGAAAAGCTATACTTAGCTGAAATTAACAATTTCCATAGGCTGTCATTCTCACATCCAAATCTCCATGTCCATTTGGCCGAAAGAGCCTCATTAAAAACCTCCAACCTTTTAAAAAACAAAATCCCCACTCATCCTTCAGCAAAGGGGGAACAAACCTCCTTCCAGTTTAACAGACAAAATTTCCTTGAGGCCGAACCTCCTCGCCACAAACATTCTTTATGCAACTTATCAATCTTGGGAATGACAGATTTTGGGCAATTGAACAACATCATGAAATAGACAGGGAGATTAGAAAGAGAAGCCGTAATCATATTGATTCCGCCTCCCAGGGATAAGAATTTACTTTTCCAAGTAGATAGCTTTCTCTCAACTCTTTCCACAATCTTGTCCCAAATGTATAGCGGAGGTTTCCCAATAGAAAGGGGAAGGCCCAGATATGTAGTGGGCAAGGAGCCAGCCCTACATCCTAAGGAGTCAGCCAAGGAAGAGATTATCTTTGTGGATAAGTTGATCTTAAAACATTCACTCTTAGCCAAATTGACTTTCAAACCTGAGACAACCTCAAACCAGCACATGGTCATGCTCAAGAAGTCCACCATTTGATCGTTACCTTCACAAAATAAGAGGGTATCATCTGCAAATTGGAGACGACAGATCGAAGGGGAAAGTTTTCCACCTGGAAACCCCTGAAGAGACCTGCTTCCTGCCCCCTGGACAACATCCAACTTAAAGCTTCAATGATTAAAACAAAAAGGAAAGGGGATAGGTGGTCACCTTGCTGTAATCCTCTCGATGCCCGAAAGAAACCAAATCGAGATCCATTGATCAACACGAAGAATCTAGGAGATGAGACACATGAATTAATCCACACCCTCCATTTATTGCCAAAGCCCATCCTAGCCAGCATATAATATAGAAATCCCCAGTCAACATGATCATAGGCCTTTTCTAGGTCAAGTTTACAAAGAAAACCTGACCCATCAGCTTTGGAACATGAATCTAGGCACTTGCGAGCTATAAGTGCGCTATCTAGAGTCTATCTCCCTTCAACAAAGGCAAACAGGAAGGGAGATATAACCTTAGGGACCACCATCCTAAGCCTCTGGCTGAGGACTTTGGAGAGTATTTTATATGGACTTCCAAGAAGACTGATGGGATGGAAATCTTTAAGATCCCGAGCCCCTTCCAATTTAGGAATTAGAGCTAAAAAGGTGCAGCCCAACTCAGCCAGCAATCTATTAGATTCAAAGAAATCAGACACAAAGCTGAAAAGATCTACATGAATCAAATCCCAAAATATCCGAAAAAAGGCAATCAGAAAGCCATCAGGCCATGGGCCCCCAAATCCCAAACAACATATTTAATATCTTCCAAATTGACAGGTTCTATTCAAGTAAGATTGGAAATACTGGTCTTAATAGAATCATTGTCTTCTTTTGGGGGCAAAAAATTAAGTCGCATATGTCTTTCTCGGGGGTGAGCGGTTGGTTTTTTCCACCTTTGGTACCTCCGGTGGCTAACCTTAGGTTTGCTGGAAATGGGAACTATGTTCTCTGAAACGCCCCATCCTGAGGTTAGGCTCTGGGAGGTTAAGCTTTACTTCTAACCACTAAGTGGCTTGCCCAATGTATAAGGATTACTTTGCAATTAAGTCACATCATGTCTTTGTCAAATAGATAGACAAGGTAGTCTCATGCATCAAATTAAGATAAAACAGGAGTTTTGTATCGTATTTGCTGGGGTGGAAAAAACAAAGTTCATGGGTTTTTCTTTTCCACTACATTGCTTTGTACATGTTAGTATTTACATGATATGCGTGGAGTTGTGTGTGCATCATATTGTTGTACTCCCTTAGGTCACCATAACTTTGTTTAGGGTTAAGTTATTATTTATAATATTTTCACAGTGGTGAAACAACTCTCATGCAACTCTTTTTCTCTTCACTTTTTTCCCCCTCTCTTTAACATGCTATAGATTTGAACAATGTTCTTAATGTTTATAACATAGAGTATGGGTTTCTCTCTCAGACATCTCTTTGTATACTCTTGTTTGATTTTGGTATTGGCATAACTTCCCACTGCGATGTTGGCCATGTTGCAGGTCCAGATTCTGACAGAGGCTTGGGAATACACATCAGCTGATCAGTTTTTACACTGCCTACCCTTACACCATATCCACCAATCAGCATTTGTTCTGAGAGTAAAATTTAAGTTCATCATGTATCTTGTTGGTTGAGATTCAGCACCTTTTGGGGTCCTTAACCTTTACTTTACATGTGCATGGTCTCTTTAATGCTTTACTTGCCCCACTTTATGCTGGTTCTCTGGTAATGATATCTAACTTTAACATTTTTTACTTATTGATTTCACAAATTCGTAACCAAACTTAGGATACATTGCAATTACTGGTCAATCTGGTTGCAACCTGTAGTTTCAGCTATTATTTATTTGTTGGTGTCTTTGAAGGTGGAGTTCATGCCAAAATTTAGTGTGAGGGGAATCTGGCAGAGATGGCGTGAATCATATCCACAAGATGGAAGTAAGGTTGATGATGCAATTACTGTGTTCACAGGGGTAAGTCTTAAGTCTATTATTTTATAGCTATGCCATGATTGTCTTCTTTAGAGTAACAAAAAATGAAAAAAGACAAGAAACTTTTCAAATCAATTATGGTATCTTGCAGACTTGCAACCATGCACATTGTCCAAGTGCATGGTAGCAGATCTATGCAAATTCGAGATGTTGTTGGATGCTTGGTCTGATTTGGGTTCTTTAAGCTACAGAGTACTGGAACATCTCTGAAAATGGCATGCAATAAATTTTTTTGGAGGTTGTTGGAAACATAAGCTTCTGATGTGGTACTTAGTGCTGTTATCATTTTTCTTGCTTTATATACACTTTTCTTTTGGTAGAAATGATGATGTTAGTACATTACTCATAAGCATTCAAATATGCATGCAAAAAGTAATAAATTGCAATCTTATTAAAGAAAGAATATTCCTTATTTCTGGTGGCATAAGCTTTGGGCATTTGGAACTGAAAAGAAATAGGAACTATTTTATTCTGTTGATGGGAGTGAAGGGGTTGCACATGTCATAAGAAAAAGTTTGGTACTCAGCAGTGTGGTATACTAGTTGCTAAAGCTGCTAAGTTTTGTTTCGCTAATTATAACGGGATGCTACTACGGAGCTCCTCTATTTAGAGGAGACTCGAGAACAGATTTGTTCCAACTGATGTATGGGTCAAAGTATTCTCTTAAGTGCAGCGTAGTTTTTCCGAATTCTTCTATGAAGGGTGGTCCTATGCTCTGTATCTCTGAACTTGGCTCTTTAATGATCCATCTCTTATG
This sequence comes from Magnolia kwangsiensis, assembly GCA_037074715.1. Taxonomy (NCBI): domain Eukaryota; kingdom Viridiplantae; phylum Streptophyta; class Magnoliopsida; order Magnoliales; family Magnoliaceae; genus Magnolia; species Magnolia kwangsiensis. The sequence continues at coordinate 27,819,676 of CM073571.1, read as the reverse complement.
TTTTCTTCACCACTCTTGTACTGCTCTGGGCTGATTTTCTGTTATTAAAACTACTGCAATTGTCAGTAAAATGAATAAATTTGTAGAAACTGATGTCTTAGTGGTTAGGATGTACAGCTTGGCACCATTGCTGGCCTGGAGTCACAAGTGTTAACAGTGAAACCTACTAAAAGATCCAGATGAGTTTCCAAAAGCATATTTATATTTATACACATGAAATCAAAGCGATAAACTTATCATTTTTAAGAGTTATGTTCAAATATATGCCCTGTGACCCACCAAAAGAAAAAGAAATAATGAATCCACTAAAAAAGAGGATAAAAAGAAAATTCTCTGGGATAATATGTTCATAATGTAGACTTCCTTTTAAATGAACAAGTTGTAATGCGTCGATAGTGTCTTTCTAATGCTTATATGGTGCAAGTATATTTAACCAGATCTCTTGTACTGTCATTTTCTGCACTTGGCCTATTAAAACATTAACATTTCAAGTGCTTTTGGGTGGTTAGGTTCCAACAATGTACACTAGATTGTTACAAGGTTATGAACAAATGGATCCGGAATTACAAGCTGCTTCTGCCTCAGCTGCCCGCCAGTTACGACTTATGGTAATTACCAAGTATCATGATGCCCTGAAATCCTTTTTCTCGTCATTTGTCAGTGTTTTACAAACAGATTCTAGTTAATTTGTTTATGTTTTCTTGCTCTCTCAAGAACATGTCACGGAAACCTATTCATTTCATCTTTCAGAATGTCACTTTTGAAAAATGTTCCACATGTTAAGAACATGCCATTGATCACACAAAGAGTAATATCTTTCCAAAAAGTAATGGGATGGTAATTTAGGTTATCTAGAATTTTGCTCCATCTTAATGTGACCTCAAGAGGTTACCAGTCATGTTATACAAGCACTGCAATTTGGCTACACGTGTCAGAGACAATGGGTACGCTCATATCTTTCATTAACTGTGGTCGATTATTCATAAAGCCGACTCCGATTAGTTGGCATAGGGCATTGATAACGATGACCATGATGGCAGATTATTCATAGAAGTAAGAAAAAAGTGGTGGGTTATATGCACTCTCTTAGGGGGCGTTTGTTTTCACACATTCATATATGTAGATTTTGATTTACATATGCAGACCCAATTTACATTTATTTGCTCCACATTTCCTATGTAAACATTTTCACACCCACACATTTTCCTTTGTAAATCGCTAAAAAATCCCCCCATTTTGTTTTACCACCTCAATATGGACTGTTCATTTCCCATACCACTAATCCAATGATTAGGATCATCTGATCAAATTTATTGAGAGAGATGGGCAATCAAATGTGGGCCCACGTGATGGGTGGTCCACGTTAATCTTTGACCTTCTATTATACTCAATATGGCCGGTCCATTGTCAAACTACTATTATGATGGTTACGATCATCTGATCAAAGTGATTTGAGAGGGAGGGGCCACATGTGATGGAAGGTCCACATCAATGCTTAGATATCTCTGATATACTCAATATGGACCATCCATTTCCCAAACCACTAATCCAATGGTTAGGATCATCCAATTAAAGTGATTTGAGAGGGATCGGTAATTGGGCTTTATGTGATAGGTGGTCCACATAAATGCTTAGACATCTCTAGCATACTCAAAATGAACTGTCCATTTCCCCAGCCACTAATTCAATGGTTAGAACAATTAGATCAAAGTGATTTGAGAGGGATGGGCAATAAAGTTGTGCCTCACATGATGTTCGTTCCATATCAACGATCAGATTTTTCTAGTGAATCAATTTGAATTTTTCATTCCATATCCATTGGTCGGATGGCTAGGAGCATCTAACCAAAGTGATTGAGAGGGATGATGTAACGCCCTGAAAATTGGGGGTCGAGCAGAACTCAACTCCCGAGTTCCAACGCATCACTTATGCAATATAGATTATGCTGATGATCATGAGTACATGTGAACATGAGTGAGATTATACCAAAACAGCATATCATACTCTAGGGATGACTAAATTAAGCAAGCGGAAGACTGTGATAAATATATAAAGTACATAAGTGGTTTCAAATTCCCAGAATATGAATATATAACAGGGCTGAATAGATACATGTCTGGTGTCAAATTATACCAATTACTAGGAGATAAAGTGTTCAACTAAATCATATAGCCCTGCGACCCCGTCGAATCAGGACAAGGTCGAAGAAGACCCGCCTGAATACTGCATATAGGAGAATGCCTTCTCATCATCCTCGAAGTCTGGCTCCGCCTCGTAAGCTGCGCCATCATCTGAAACTACAACAGGGTCTGGTTGGTGTGTACAACACTGTCCCGTAACATGGGAGTGAGTTGCTAACTCAGTGGAACAATAGAGTAAAGATTAACATGTTATCAAATCAGTCAAGCGGTAATGATAAAGCAAACATAGCAAACATTCCTAAATACTGTAGTTAATGCAAGGATGAAATGACATGATGTATGCTCTCGCCAACATACTCCCTCATGCGACACCATCTTACTTTCGTAGCATGCTTTCTTCCCTCAGTGCTCCACATCTTCCAGGCACATGCAGTGCGATGTTATGAGTGTGATTACCGAGTTATTATTAGTCCTTTTCATACAGCAGGATTGGGAAGCTAAGGTACCTCCCCTATATCAATTCCCAACAATGATCCAGTCTAGGGTCGTCAGTCCTAGCATATCTCATACGATGATGCGGTTCTAGGTCGCTGTAAAGGGCTGCCAGGGCTGTTACACGCACTCGTTGCACCGCTCCCCCATCACCTTATTAATACTGGCTTAGTTTATACTTTGTTTACTATGGGAAGGCTCGTCGCCTCACCGCAGATTCAAAGTATGCTCGAGGTCACTACAAAGGGCTGCCAGGGCTGTTATACGCACTCGTTGCACTACTCCCCCATCACCTTATCAGTGCAGGCCGACAACTTGAATACAGTGTCCCATACCACCATATTCGGCTCACGAGTCTGGGTTGCTCACTGGTCACTTCGGGGAGGCTCGTGGCCCCAGCGTAGGCCGACAGCTCGACCACGGTGTCCCATACCACCATGCCCGGCTCATGAGTCTTAGCGGATCAAGGTACCAAGGTTAACGGGGTTGCACTGGTAAGTTTGGTACCTTAGGTTAAAGTAATGACATCCAAACATGGTGAACATACATTGGACAGATCGGGTTACTTGACGAGTTCGGCTAGCTTGAGCGCATGACAAGTTGAACGACATGAAGTGCATAAGCCCTTTGCGTGGCCTAACCACTGTCGCCAACCGAAGTACGGCTCGGGTTCGTCAAACATTTCTTACGTGGCGAATGAATCTCAACCACTAATTCAATCCCGTTACCGACTGCCTGGACTAAATCATAGTCCCAACTTCATTTTATATCACCAAGAATTATATGAGATAGTTAAAGCAGGATTAAACAAGTAATTCAATTCTTACAAGCAAGAAGCATGTTATGAAGTACAATACAAACAAGATTTCACACACATTCACTTCACGAAATAAACAGACATTACAATGTAACGTACATGTAGAAAATCATACACATAATTGAGGTAACCGCGATTCGTATCTCGATCCTCCTACAAAGTATTCTAGGTAATCACTAGCACATTCAGACATTTGCATAAACACAAAGACTACATACATCACTTTCATGATGTATGAGGATTACACATGTGCCAGGCCAATTCCTTTCACTAGGGAGTTGCCCCACATACCACGTGCATATACCCACGGCGGATAACCATGGTGTGCATGAATCCGAGCTCCATGTTCATTCAAACATTTCTACAAACACTTGGGCTACACACTTAGTCACATATAACGTATTTTTGCCGTGACGTGATTTTAGGCAAGTCCTTTCGCTAAGGAGTTGTCGCACATGTATTAGGCATATATTCACGACAAATAAACATGTTAAGCCCAAATCCAAATTCCAAACATATTCAAACATTCCAACATATGCATAGAATACACTATATTCTACGTAGTTCATGTAAACTCGTATAACGAAACAGATGACGCACTTTGCATGTGTAATCGCACCATTGTCAGTTATAAATCATTAACCGACATTGAAAGCCTTGAAAACCATAATCTATACGTCTAAAGTCCGCACCTTATGCCGTAGTAGCGTAAAGAATATGATTTTAGCCGTACGCTTTCGTCAACGGCGGTATGACGACCTATAACACAAGGTAAGTCGGCTATTTCGCTACTTGTACCAATAGAAACCCTAAAACAGATTAGGGTTAGGTTTCCTTACCTAGAAACGAAGTCAGAATCGTCGGAATAGCGATTAGATCTTGATGGTTAAGCACGTGCAACAGTAGGATAGAGTATCAGGGAGATCTTCCCACTTCTCCCACACATTCTCTCTCTTTACTCTCTCCTCTCTCCTAGGGTTTTCTCAAATTCGTATGGGAGGAATGAGAGAGGGTTTAAGGTCCTTATATAGGCCTAGAACTCACGGAAATAGACCCCAGGCCATGGTATACCTAGGTTATGTCCAAAGGGAGGTTGTTTCGATCCAACGGAGTACTTCTGGAGCTCCCTTTGCTGAATGTGGTCGGACTTAAGCTTACAAATATTGGATCTTGATTAAGTTAAGTTTTCAGTCCGATCGGATTTCTAGATCGACCGTGGCGGACCAGTTTCAATTCAACGGTCATCGAAACTCGATCAGGGCCACAAGTACTTTGACATGTATGGGCCACCTTTCCTGATTCGAGGGTGAATTTGGGTTGAAATATAACGGTCAGAACGCTTAGAAATATCGCGCAAGCGACATGTTCCAGATTACTTAAAATTATATTTAATTTCTTAAAAATCTTCATTTTTTCACTCTCTTCACTCCGGACTCAAGGAAATGGTCTCAGGACATCGTTTGGCCTTGATTTTCGAGGAGATAGTCAAGTCCAACTAGGCGGTCATAATTGTATAAGTTCATCGCTATCAGACTTTCGACATGCGGTCCAGGTCCGATACGAAGTTTCAAAGTGCTCCCGAGAGCAAACGGGAATAGAGATTATCCCTAAGTTTTAGGGGAACCTAGCGTCAATGTTTCTACAAGTTTTGGGTCTTGCAGATCATATTTAAAGCGATTAGTGCGAATTTCACAAGTAAACTAGTTTACCACTAGCTAATACTCGCCTAATTTCTAAAGGATTTGATCCTAAGAGATTTCTGCTCGAGGTGGTACTCGGGTCTTTGTAGTTTGTATAGATAGTGATTCAAACTATTTATTTCTTAACTAAATTATGCCCTAATTATGACCGAATATGATAAAATAAGGTCCTAGGGCAGTTCTATGTCTAAGGACGTCCATTGCCAAGTTGGGAAAAATTCGAGATGTTACAGATGGGCCACAAGCAATGGATGGCTTGCATGATGGATGTACAAACAAAGTATATGCATTTTCTGGACACATACTCACTCTGAACACAAATAGATTTTGACACTTATTACCGATTTGGAAAGAATGTTGGGCGGTTAAGGAAAAACATGTTCATAGGATGTGTAGCTAAAATGAGGATGTTGAGTGGGGTGAGTGGCAAGAGAAGGAAGGTTAGAATTAGAAATGAATGCATTTCAAGAAACTAAAGAGTGGCACGAATAAGTAATCAGATGGAAGGAAAATAGACTTTGATGGTTTGGTCATGTGCAATGGAGACCAAGAACTATGTCATTTAGGAGGAGTTTGTGCAAATTGAAGGCTCTAAAAGGGTAAGGGGAAAGCCCAAAAGGACATGGGTGGAGGTTGTAAGGGAAGGCTTGATGACCTACAGTCTAACTTAAGTCATGGTCCTTGATAGAGGGGAATGGCAGAATAAGAGTAACGTAGCCGGCCCCAGTTAGTTGGGATAAGACTTAGATGTTGACGACGACGACGACAACGACGACCTAAATGTAGTAGTGCAAACGAATGTTGGAAAATGATATCCATGGTAAAAATGGACCAAAAACACAAATGTGGTAAACTGCTTAGATTGTAAAGTATTTACATATGCAAATGAGTTCCTAGTAAAATACTTTACCATGTAAAGCATTTACATATGTAAATGTTTGCAGATAAATGTGCTCTAATTTTTCTCTGAAAATACACATTTTGTTGAAGTTCCACGGGTTTTAGGGGGATGTTTTAGCTGAACTAGCAGATAGTAATTTGAATTGCCATCAAACGATGAATGCCCTTTTTGGTATCCCAGGCAATACACCATGACCATTGATGCTTAATCCAATATCCATTTTTTGGAATTGCTGTGTCCATTACCTTGTAATGGTGCTGTACCCCATGGATCCTAACCTAGTTTGGATGCCGGTCATAGTCATGCTGATCAAAGAGGGTAAAGGAAATACTGACTTCTCCATGATGTACCTCATTTTAGGGCTCCGGAATCCTAGATATATATTTTTTCTGAAAGGTTCGGGAATCCTAGATAATGGAGTTTCACGAAATGATATGAAATCCTGTAGACACTATGCACATATTTGTATTGATTTCTGTTATCTCTAGAAACTCACAAAGGATGAGGGCAGGTGGATTAAGAATCAGAACTGAAAGCTCCTCCAAAGTTATTCTTTGCATCAATAAGAGAAAATCTCTGAAAATTTGGCGTACATTTTCTAGTGACTAAGCATACTTTACATCAATCCTGGTGTTGTTTCTGTCCAGATGTGTGGATCCTCAGCGCTTCCTTTGCCCGTTATGAAACAATGGGAAAGTGTAACAGGTCATTGCCTTTTGGAGCGCTATGGCATGACTGAGGTGGGAAACCTACTTGAAGTTCACCTTCTATTTACAAAGCCGTGAATATAGTTTTCTATATACCTATTTAAAGAGTGTTCTTGCATTTACTAATAATGATGCTTTACAGTTTGTCATGGCAATATCTAATCCTTTGAAAGGTGTTCGAAAGGGGGGGACAGTTGGCAAACCACTTCCGGGTGTGCAGGTTAGCCTGATTTTAGTTGAATTCATTACCGTTTTTAATTAAATTATTTTCTGGTTGGTGCGATATTAGCACGATTTTATATATTATCATTAACTGAATTCCGTCCTCCTGTGCATCAATAACATTCTATAGTCGTGGCAAACTTCTGCTTGTCCTGTTGTTAGGTCATGTGCAATGTTTTTACCCTTTTTAGGTCCTGGGCCATAACTTGAACGTCTGTTGTTGGTAAGAAATATTTCTGTTCATTTTTTACAAGCTTGAACTTTTTCCTTAGAGAAATTCCTTTTCATGAATTCAAATAACTTTAGGCAGATGTTTTGTTCAAATTCAGAAATTTATTTACTATAGGCTTTATCATTTGATAAGTGAATGACATATCTCAAGTAATTTGAGGATGAGATCCTCGAATAATTTCATAATTCACCCATGGATCTTGATGTCAATAGATCATTTTCCAGTCACGCACAAACATTAATTGAGAAACAGTGCCCTGGAAATTTATTAGTCACCTATATCATGTCACTTATGTCAGAAAAAATGTCAAGCATTATCTTGTTGGTCCACCACATTTATTTGGTGTTAGGGTATTAGAGGTGGACATAATGATGTCTGTATTCTTCAGTCATTTTTTTTTTCTCACCTGAATCCTATTTCTCAATTCAAATCCCCTTATTTCTAGTCCTATTTTCATTTTTCACTGTGAGAGCTCTTGTAGTTAATTATAGCTTTATGGTATGCTGCTGTACTCCTAACATTGTGTTTTCCTTCCAATATATGCAATAGATGGTACCAATATAAAAAAAGAAGGAAATACACACACACGCACACATGGAATAGATGGATTGTACTCCCTTACAAATACTATATTTCTGTAAATACATACTTATATGATCCCTTTAGGGTTTAACAATTTATTGATTACTAAAGGCGACTCCAGGTAGTTGGGACAAGGCTATGTTGGTGTTGTTGCTGATGATGGTGGTGAATCCCGTCATAGGGAAATCCAACAGGATCTTGTGCTCATCATGGCTCATCATGGAGAAGAGAGGAGCAACACAATGATGACACAAGCACAATTAAGTAAATCTTGGATTTGAAGCTGTCGCCTTCTTGCCTCTAGAAACCAGCTTTTCAATTTCTACTATTTGTTCTTCCCCACCAAGTCTACCAATTATCAGATGTTCTTCCCTTCTTGGGGTATGGTGGCCGAAGAGGCATTTTATAATGAAAGTATGCAAGCGTGCAGCATCATACTGTTCATTGGTCAAAATGCATAAGTTCAAATCATCACAGCTTTGCAGTCTAGGATTGTTGCTCGTAATTCTTGTCTTAGCTACAGCTGAGTTCAATAGACTGCCACCGGAAGTTCCTGCATGTATCTTGTACCCAGAGCTTCCTGTTTAGTAATCTTGCAATTCCTGGATATGGCTTTAACATTTAAAATTATAGGGTTGTACACTACAGTTCCCATTTTCAGGTAATGAGTAGCATAAATGCTTCATTTCCTGCAACATTCTTCCACTAGATCTGTAACTAATGGAATCAATTTATTAACGTTTTCCTGTTACATGTTCTATTTCTGGAAACATTCTCTGCATTGCCGTTTGGAATATGCAGAATTTTTATTCCAATATTTATCACTGTTTACCAATATGATGAAATCTCTATGTTTGCAGTTTGCAAAAACTGCAGAAGCTATTTTATGCCACAGCCTGTGTTCAAGGCAATCTCCGGTTATAATGACATTTGCTCAAGAAATTTTCTGGTGATTATTGCTTATAAGCATCTGTTTTGGGATTATGACCAGGTCAAGATTCTTGCAGAAGATGAGAGTGGAAATGAAACAGCGGTGGGGGAGCTTTGCATTAAAAGTCCTTCATTGTTCAAGGAATACTGGAAAAGACCTGAGGTATCTCTATGAATGTCTCGGTTTCCCTCTCCTATATTTAGTTTCATAACTGGTCCGACAATGATTCTACACAGGTCTGTGAAATAATATTGATGTCTGTCATTATTGCCATTCACTGATTCACATCAGTGGGTGATAGATGAATGAGATATTAATGTTACAAACTAATATGTAATAACAAGTTACTTTATTGTGTGAAATTGTCCAAACAAAATTATGAGGGCATTTGATTCTTTTGCCAACATGAATAAATGTGATTTTTTAAAAATTATTTTAACATTTATTGTACTTTATGGCCATGCTCACATCATCTATGTGCCTGGTGGAAGATACATTGCTTATTCTGCATGCTTGTTATGTATTTATATTAGCTGTCTTTTGCAACAAAGCTCGTCTTTGTTTGGATGCCAATTTGGAAGTTCCAATACATGTTCCCACTTTGGGATCCAATAAGGTTTCTTAGAAATTGAAGTTTCTTGGTATGAACTCTAATGACCCACACATTCGTTTTCTTTTTAAAGGCGATGATTAATTTAGTAAAGCTGAGCAAGTAGTATTAAATCAACCATAAGACAACCAAGAAAAAGAAGCAGAGTGATCCTCCTGCATGAAAGAGAGGAGAATCATGGAAAACCTTCATGCTGCCAGGTTGCATGCAGTTCTTTCAGCACCAAAACTGTTAATCTCCCATTTACTGTCTTAGTCGGACATAGGTCAATGTTGGACATGGACATGGAGTGTCTGGCTTAGTGCCTTAAAGGTGCCCAATCATCACCACCATCTTCGTCGACTTGTCCCAACTATTCCAGTCGGCTTTTTGCAAATCCTTTTCTTTTCAAAGTTCTGAAGGCCCTATCATAGGTAAGCGAAAAAACCTTTGTATCACTATCTGGATCCTAGTCCATTCGTGCACTTCCCTTGTCCTCCTTTCAGGCCAACCCTAACCAAATTTCCTTCTTAACAGGTTTGCCTCCAGTTATCTTAGCATGCCCAAACCAGTAAGCTATTATTTATGCCAGTAATACATTAGAAGGTTTAAAATTTTATTATATTTAAACATAGAAATACCAAAGGAATAATAAAAAAAATATACCAAAAACCAAAAAGTAGGAAAGAATATAGAAATGCTCAAAGCTGCCACTAATTGTATCAACATGCAAAAAAAGGTCGAACTGCCATGTCCTTGTTGTTCACCATGTTAATTCTAGTTCCGTCAAGAATCTTTAATGAAACAGTGGGACAAATTACTGCTATAATGAATTGCAAAAAGCCATGGCTCATATACGATTTCAAAGCTACCTTGTAAAGGTGACAAGTGTGCCAAAATCGAGCATCATAAATAGATAATGTTGATTATGCATAATTAAAATCTGTTGCTATGTTTTGGAAATGAAAACTCATGCAGCTTGATGTTTGCCTGTGCTATACAAATTTATGCTTGTAAAATTTTGGCTGTATGCTCTTGTTTTGCTTTTGGTGAATAAAATTGTCATTTTTTATTTTTCTAAAGAAGAAGAAGAAAGGGAATGGTGCTATATTTCTGTAAAGAGTATCTAGAATGGTTGAAATGCTATGGCTTCTTTATCATCTTTTGGTTTCACATTTGGTTTTGATTTGTGATGATTTTCTTAGGTAACCAAAGCATCATTTGTTGACGGTGGATTCTTCAAGACAGGAGATACAGTTAGAGTGGATGAGGATGGCTACTACATTATCCTGGGACGTAAGAGAACATTCATTCCTGATGTGATGATATTGTTTTTCTGTGGATTGTTTCACATGCTGCATGAAAGCTCTTTTGAAATCTTTGCATGTATATAAGTCTTTTGAAAGGATATTGGCTCTGCATGTGGATATAATTCAAACATTCACCCTCCTCCCAAACCCTCAATCAGATGATCAACTGTCTAATAAGCTCCATTACAAATGCATGCCATTGCTTGTAATGTTCCATTTTCGTCAAGATGGGTAGGATCATCTAATTATGGAGTTACTGGGGTAGGGTCCATCCTGTGATGGGATCAACTAGGTCAATGCTCATATTACTGACAGGTAAGTCCCACCTGTACCATTGTCCGCCCAAAAGGAAACTGTTTCTTTTGATCCAGCATCATGTAATTCCTGAATTTATATTGAAGTCATTAAACCATGATGGTGTGTTGGGCCCTGCCTGTGCCAAAGGTGAATTGAATTGCTCCTCCTACAGTTCCTCCCAGTGCTCAGAAACTCAAAACTTTGATGGTGGCTCTAGTGGGAATCTAAGCATTTCCAGAACCTTTCTTAGAAATAACGAGCATATTATTGAAATGGGATTCTATTGTCTGGTCGGAGTGAACTCCAATGATGCTGAAGTAGGATCTTTAAGAGGACTAAAGGCTATGTATGGCGTTGTTCTCTGGTCCATTAATCAAAGGGACTTGTGAAACACTGTTAGGTAGGCATCTTCACAGGACAATGAACCATGGAGGCATCCTCCTTCTAACTATATTCGGCTTTTGGATCCTCAGCTTAATGTCTCTTTCAATCGCCTCTTGAGAAAGCCTGATGACCTTGCTGATCATCTAGCTAGAGATGGAATTTGAGAGCAGCTAATTTCTTGCGAGAGGCTAATGACCTTCTAATCACATGTTAATTTCCCATGTTCCTTTATCTTTGTATTACCCTCATTTACCAATAAATTTTAGCTATTCACAAAAACAATCATAAAACTGTGCCACTAGCATGGTGTGCTGTAACAGCCGTTACGGAGCCGTATCGGTAATGGTGCCAACCGTTATGCGTTATGGGGTCGTAATGGTTGTTATGGAAAAAAACAACCTAGATCGGCCCCTTAACAGCCCATTATGCATTATGGGGTACCTTCTTTTTAAAAAAAAAAAGAAAAAAAGAAGAAGAGAGACCGTAACGGCCATTATGGCCCGTATCATAACTGTAACGGTGGTGGCCGTTATAGCACACCTTGATCAAGTGTGCTGATAACAATTTTTTTTCCTCACAAGATGTGATCAAGGTATTCTGCATTGGTAAAGGTGACTGTGACGACCGCCATTGTTACCATTACCATACGGCCAGTAACGGCTGTTACGACCTTTTTTTTTTTTTTTTATGAGGAAAACCCATATTGGCTCTGTAACAGCCCGTAACCCGTAACAGTTGCCACTGTTACCGTTAAGTAATGGCCGTTACCGCACACTGTTATGATGTTATCTGTAATCTTGGCCATGATTTCATAGCTTTTGATTTTGAAATTTAAGACCAATTGAAGAGTTTTGACCTGATTGGGATTCATGAATAAGCCTAATTGGGATAATGCATATAAAAATATATCTGAAATTGCCATAATTGGTCTAACTTTTTTAAATGGTCCAGGAACCATAAACATTCAGATTTCAGGGGAATTTGCGCCTTTTTTTTTTCCCAAAATAGAGGTTTTGAGCTTCACCAAGGATCTAGAATTAGATGTTATTTACCAAGCTGGTAGCTGACAACCATTCAGGTGGTACTGTTTAGAGAGTGGTTGTGAAGCCAGTGCTGCACTACTGGGTTCTAGGACTTCTAGCGTAACATACAATATGATCCTAGATTTCAGTCTTTCCTTTGTTTCATTGTGTTGCTCAATGATTTCAGGGTCTTGTCTAACTCTAACAGTACCATTTAGTCATTTTTTCGGTGCATGCTAAAGGTTCCGTGTAGATAAATGAATCATGCCCCGTTTTTTATTAGACTTATGTTCACAACCCCAAGTGTAGGGTTGCGATGTAGTAAGAATCTCGATGAGACGGAGGTCGAATCCACAGGGACTAAACTCGTGCGTATTCTAAAAGTAACTAGAAGCAGAACTACAAGAAGATCTAAAACTAAATCTGAAATTATTTGAAAGAGTAATTGTGAATTTATAATTGAAACTTGTAAATTTAAAGGTAGGAATTAAGGTGCCAAGGATCCACTTATAGCAATTGGGAGGCTACCTTGCATGATTCAAGAGATCCAATTGGAATCAAAGTCCTATCTTATCCAGTTAGAGAAAGAAGAGACGGTCAGATCTCTGAACTTCTCATGAACCCAGTCTTAACAGATGAGAGTTGTGAGGATTGAAAGTGATTTCATCACCCAACCATGCCCAGGGGACAATGGCAAACAACAAGATATACCAATCCCACAACCAATCATATGAGAATTGTGAAGATTATGAAGGATTTCATCACCCTACCATGCCCAAGGGACGATGGTGAACAACGAGACTTACTAATTTCACATTATCAAATCAGGAAAAGAAGATATTCAAAACAATTGCAGATCTATTGTAATTTGTCACAACAAACCATTAAAAACTAAAAATATTCCTTAATAAAGAACTAGAATCCATAAGAGTTCAACAAAACATGAATCAAAACAAAGCAAACATCCCAATCACGTTACAAGCTTCTCCTCTTAGCTCTAGCTAAGAGGTTAAGCCAATCATAGACATGATTGAACTAAAAACTCTTAAACAAAACATAAAGACCAACTAAGAAAGAAGAAGAAAAACTCCCGAGCGGCGGCTCCGCCCTTTTGCTTCACTCCTCGAACCCCAGAAGATACCTAGGAACGTCCTAAGGACTCCTATTTATAGTTGTGAAGCTCCACCTTTCGCACCGACTTGGAATTTCCACAAATTGCTTCAAATTACACAATCCACGTCGGCCCTGCGTTACAATTCTGCTCGATTTTGGTGGCACCGAAATCGTATCCAAAATTTATCGTATTTGAAATTGTATGTGCAGAGTACTTGGGTGGCATCGAAATTGTCTTAGGTGGCTTCGGTGGAATTGAATTAAGCTGTTTTCTTGCTGGACTGTTTTGTGCACTTTCAATGGCACCGAAGTCTTCGGTGGAATTGAATTAAGCTGTTTTCTTGCTGGACTGTTTTGTGCACTTTCAATGGCACTAAAGTTGGCTTAGGTGGGACTGAACTGTCCTGTTTTTCTGCTATTTAACTTGTGCTTTTGCCAATCTTTTCTCCATCCTTTGTACATGGTTTCCTTGGATCTTTGGTATGAGAATTCTCCGTTCTTGGCCTCATAAGATCCCTCTTTTGCCCTGGTGATTCTTGAGCACTAAATCCATGCTTTTAGCATTCTTTTCAATACAAGCTCTTAGATTCACCTTGCAACACAAACATGCATAAAATATAACATCAAACAATATCTTGTTCATAAAACCAAGATATAAATGGGGGAAAATATGTAATATTTGACACTCAACAACTTACAAAAATTTGTGACAATGGGCAGGTACGAGTGCTGATATCATGAAAGTTGGTGGATATAAGCTATCGGCACTAGAAATCGAAGCAGCGCTTTTGGAGGCAAGTTTACCTTTGTGCCTTTTCATTATTTACCTTATTGATAATATTAAAAGAGTTATGTTTTTCATCATAGTTGCCATGCAATGTTATATTTTTCTGAAAAATAAAAATATGCTGTGTTATCTTAATCATCAAAATAGAAAGTGAAGAAAAGAACCAGTGCCATCTTAAAACTGATAAGAAGCCACTATGCAGTTGGAAGTAATAGTTTTTTTTTTTTTCTTTTTCCATTAAATAATGCCACTGGATTAACAATGTGATGACCATGCAGTCGAGCTCTGGTGCCCAATGTGGTTATCTGTGTTCATCTTATTCATAAAATTAACGGAGTTATCTTTTCATCATAGTTCCCATGCAGTGTTATATTTTTCTGAAAAATAGAAATATGACAGTGTTATCTTAATCATCAAAATAGAAAGTAAGGAAAAGAACCAGTGTTATCTTAAAACTGCTAAGCAGCCACTGTGCAGTTGGAGCTAATAGTTTTTTTTTTTCCCCATAAAATAATGTCGCTGGATTAACAATGCTGCTTTGGGTTTATTTGTGACTGAAACAGTTGCAATGGCTGTATTTTAAGACCATAGCTCCATCTTAGAATGCTGTTGTATAATTGGATGCTGACTTGGACTAAAATTTTCTTTGTTAGCATCCGGCTGTGTCAGAGTGTTGTGTGCTAGGCTTACCAGACAAAGATTATGGGGAATCTGTGAGTGCGGTGATTGTCCCAAGTGAAGACGCAAAGAGACGAGGGGAGGATTTGAAACCAGCAATCAGCTTGGAAGAACTTCGAACATGGGCTAAGGAGAAACTCGCTCCATACAAGGTTCATTTCAATACTCTTTCCATTCACATCTATGTTTCCTTTTTCTTTTATACTTTTGTTCTATATAACTTAAAATTGAATTCCCAAATCAAAAGAGCAGGTCATGCTCGCAAACACTCTTCCTTGTAGTTATACATGAAGCTAATACACATACACACGGACACAAGCAAGAGAATGTTTCTTTCTCATCTTGGAACACACATTTCCCTTTTGAGTATAGTTTCCTCTCCCATTTGCCTTTAGCTTTCATGAAGTATAGTTTCCTCTCTCATTTCCCTTTAGCTTTCATGAAGTATAGTTTCCTCTCTCCTAACAAATGGATTGAAGGTTGCTGGAGGTTATTTCTTCATCTCTTCACTTGAAAGAGGCTAGCTGCCTAATCTAATCCTTATGTTCTTCCCTCTTTTCCTCTTTAACTTCTTTTCCATTCCAGCTCCCTGTTTCTCATTGAATGAATATGTATTCTGAGGCATTGAACATGTGTGGCTTTTCAGATACCAACCAGATTGTTCTTGTGGGATATGATTCCTCGTAATGCAATGGGAAAGGTGAAATCTCTCTCTCTCTCTCTCTCTCTCTCTCTCTCAAATGGAAAATGATAGCATCTTTTCTTTCGCTGGTGTGATTGCCATGTGGTATCATTAATGAATTTATGTGTACCAGGTCAACAAAAAAGAGGTGAAGAAAATGCTCGAGTGATGTGCGATGTTACAAAAACCTCATTAGCTTGCCTTATCCTGATGTGGAACTCTTTGAACTAATTCCAAGTTACCTAGAAGAACAGAGGAGAATAAATCTTAAGAGGGCTATTCCAGAATCCCCTTTTCTGGGCCCCCTTTGCAGCCCCATTTCAGTCCTTTTTTCTTATTCATGTCAAGGGGGCTTATATTCTAAAAATCTATTCAGAATGATGCATTAGTTTTTATTGTATTTCATAAAAGAAGATACAAAGATAGTGTAGATGCTTGTGAACGGTTGTTATTTTTTCATTATTCACCTCTTTATTGAAATGAATGCTGGCAATTCAATTCACTTGTGCATCCAAACACAGCCCCGAGTTTGACCTGATAATTTGAACTTCAAAAATTCAGTGGTTGCTGGATATGGCTCCTAATCCAATCAGATGGCTTGGGCTGTGGGAGTTACGTACGGTTGATTATGGAATTATTTCCACTGGAACTTGGATCTGCTTTCTCTCTTTTGTTGGACTACAAGATTGGAATTCAATGATCTTTCCTTTCCTGGAAGACTTTTAAAAGAAGAGGGCCTAACTGTCAGCAATGATCTCTCAACCATTGATCAAATTAGAGAATATTTAAAGTGTTCTTGCACATTTTTTGGGGCTTGTTTGGATGCACTGTCAAAACAAACAGTTCGCAGACTTGTGGCCTGTTTGGAAATGGGGGCGGATTAGGTGTGACCCTGAATCGGTGGGACCCAATGTGATGCATGTGACTACATCCACGCTGTCCATCCGTGTTGGAAGCTCATTTTAGGGTATGATCCAAAAATCAGAATTTCTGGTGGACCATAGTATATAAAACAGTGGTGATTGACCATCAAAAGCTTTGGATCAAGATGATATGTGGTCTCTTTATCTAAGTATTTGTGACCATATCAACAGGTTGGATGGCAAATAAACATTCTGGTGGAATCCATGAAGTTTTTAATGGTGGGGATTCAATCATGGTTGTTTCCTGTGGTGCGGTCCACCTAAGATTTGAGTCAGCTTCATTTTTGGATTTACATACATCACTTGTGAGCCCCACAGTTAGGGCTCCCACCCACCTTGATGGATCCCGGGTCTCACCTAATCCGCTCCGTTTGGGAAATACACCCATGTAAGTTGGTTTCAACCCACCAGACGAAGTAGGCGAGAAAACGGAACTCAAAAGCCAATCTGATTGCAGTCTCTCATTCCAAGAACCGCTGTTTTTGACAGTGCGTCCAAACGGGACGCGGGTTAGCTACTGAACCGACAGTAGCGAGACTCCCTGCTGAAGTGACGTCATCATGTTTTGTGGGCCCTACTATGATGTATTTGTTGTATCCACACCATCCATCAATTTTTGGAGAGATCATTTTATGATATGAGACAAAGGACGAAGCGGATCTAAAGCTCAAGTGAACCCCACCATAGAAAACAGTGGGGATTGAACTACCCTTAAACTACCCTTAAAAACTACCATAGAAGTTCTCGATCAGTCTGATATTTATGTTTTACCTTATTCCATGTCTAATTCAACCTGTAAACAGGTTGGATCTCTAATAAAAATCATGGAGGGCCTAGGAAGGTCTCACGCCTACCGTCCCTGCTGTTTTCTATGCTGGGTGCACTTGAGCGTTGGATCTGCCTTATTCTTTGGCTCATGTCCTAAAAAGGATATCTACAAATAGATGGACGGCGTGGATACAACACATACATGATGGTGGGCCTATAGGACGTGGTCACGTCACTTCATTAGCGAGTTCGCTACTGTCGGATTCAGTAGATAATCCGCATCCGTCCAAACGGGCCTTGGTTTTTCCTCCCAGGAACTGTGAGGTCCGTTTGGTAACGGCACCGGAAGGTAATTCTCGTGTGGCCCACTTGAGTTTTGGATACTAGCATGTTTTAAAATAAGTACGCAAAATGGATGGACTGGGTGGATTTCTCAAACATCACAGTGGGCCTCACCTATCTTTCCATTGCAGGAGCTTCATGTAAAAGCTTTCCCGGGAAATCTGCGTCCATCCACCGGCGCGGCGCCATATGCTGAGATGGTCCGATGATTTGGACCGTCCATAAACTTTTCAATAGGACCAATTAATTGCCTTCCTTGAGGATCTTTACCTTTGACTTTAAAAATTAAATGTAGGCCATTGAATTTTTTTCATTTTATTGTTTTTAAATTCATTTTTAGATAAATTTGGATCACAATCATGCGTTCAGGAAAAGAAGAAAAAAAAAGATTTTGTTTTTTTGTATTTGTTTTAATTTGCTCTCGCATCATATCAGGAAAAAAAAAAGAAAAAAAAGATAGTCTTTTGTTTTTTGTATTTTTTTTAATTCGCTCTCGCATGATATACTTCACAAATTAGACGGTTATAATCATCGGAACACTCAGCAAGCTGGGGAAACGAATTGGCTCGTTACTCCGCCACTAGCCATTGTCCGGTGCTCTATGGGACTATTTTTATAGATTGTTTTATGACATGAGCACAAAAATGAGATAGATTCAAATCTACAGAGGACCATACTGTTAAATGAACGCCCACCGTTAAAAAGTTTTTGGGAGCCACAAAAGTTTGAAATAAACTGATATTTGAAAGCTATAAAATAATCTGTAAAAAAAATGAATGGGCCAAAGAGCAACGACCACTAGCCATCTGGATCGTGAGTCACGATAGGAGTAAAAGTGAGTACGAATCTTTCGGGGGAGCCTATTAGGTGCGGCCCCGAATCTTTCTATAGCACTCCTACAGGGAAAGAATTCAATGAAAAATCACATAGCGCTTTCCGATTTCGGCGTGCTCTTGACACGGAGCAGGCCCTTAGATATGCTTCATTTTTGGGTTCATGCGGTAAAATGATGTGGAAAAACGGATGGACGGCGTGGATATAGAATACAGGCATCGAGGTGGATCCCATGGAAAGGGCCGCACCTAATCCGCTCCTTATTTGTGGAAGATTTTGCCAGGGCCAGGGGACATTTTGCAGACTTTACAATTTGGAGAGAGAGAGAGAGAGAGAGAGCATGGGAGGTGGTGAGGCAGCAAAGAGATGGCTGGAAAATATCGCAAACGATCGGTCACGTGACGAGGGAAACTGCCAGTCACGTGAGTTCAAAGCCCTGGAGCAGCTCGCCCTTTCAGGCATCCAAGTCCTTAAATCCGAGACCGGTCGGATTCTCTGCTCCTTCGTCGTCCCAAAACGCCTTGCTGTCAGTCTCTCTCTCTCTCTCTCTCTCTCTCTCTCTCTCTCTCTCTCTCTCTCCCTCTCTCTCTCATTGTGCCAAAGAGAAAACCTATAATGCTCTGGTAGACGGCGATGGATGATACACAGGCACTCACAAATTACTCAGAAATTGCATCCGTAGAATACAAGCAATTTAAATTAAACCCGTCGAATTGTTGGACACTTATTGGACGGTTAAAAATGAAAATATACAAGTCTTCTATTTCAAAAAACAAGTGTCCACGAATCAGAGGTTGAAGATTGTTTGGCCAATCTGATTTTGGGACGATTCGGCTTAATTTGAGTTGATGTGTGCCTACGTATCAAGCGTCATAGCAGCTAGAGTATCAAATAACTACCGTTTACAGAAATGACCAGATCTCATCCACACTTGTCCAGATCCATCTATTTTACTAAGTTATCCAGGCCGTTGATATGATGCCCTAAAACTTTTCGAGATTGGCTATTTTGTCCGTCCATTTTTAACGCTTATTTCTACCAATTGTTATGTTTTAATCCCTACCTAATTTAAAACTGATTCAAGGGTTAATTTTCAATAGCGTGAAAGGTTTCCGGTTGAAGTGTTGAATAGGAGGAACTGGAGCTTGCCTTTCCTTACTTACCTACACTTCCCTTTCCGCCAGGGGAAAAACCCCACCTATGACCTAACCCTCATAGGTGAAGGTCTACCATGTTTGGGGGCTGCAGTGTTTTCACCTTACAGTCTTTGCTAATAGTGCCATCCTCACCTCTGGTTGTATGTGTGGGTTGTTTGCCGCTCCTAGAATGAAACCCTACTTTTATTCCTTCCTCCCCATTCTAGAAGAAGCCAACCTGAGCAGTACTGAAACATTAATAAGGAGTCCTGTGCAGCGTATGGGATATATGCAGTCACTAAAAAGAAATAAGGGAAGCCACTTCCATCTATTACAGCGGTTGTTGGTCTTCTGTTACATCTATTGCCCCATTCATTCAGACATGAATAAGGACGTTTAACGTCTTAAGGTGGTGGGATTTTTGGTGTCTCCAAATAGGAGAACCCTTCTATCCACCAGCTGTCTATATACGTATGTAAAGCCTAGTTTCCTTGGGTTTTGACCTTGTTTTCTCTTACCGTGTTTTTCATATAAGGAAAACATATGTAGAGAGCGTATTATTCCGTAGTATTTTTTGTAAGAGAGTTATTGTATGAAAGAAGAGTAATGGAGAAGTAAGCCTTATATTTTTTATTTATCTTGTTTTAGCGAAGAAGAGAGCTTCGCGTTATTGCCTTGTAGATGTAGATATATTGCCAAATTACGTAGATATCTATGCCTCTTGTCTCATATTTTTACTTTGGCATTGGCTTTTGTATTTGCTCATTTTCTTTTGTGTAGGTGTTTTTTCATAATTATTGGTGTTAAAGTTTGAGATTTAAAAAACTTTTAGCCCAAGATTGGTGTTGTTGTTTGTTGCAATTATATTTTAGATGAATGGATTGAGTTCTACTAAATTCGAGTTGTCGAAGTTTGATCCAATTATAGGTTGTCGAAATTAAAAATGAATGTAGTGTTGGTGAAGGAGGGTTGTGCACTTGTTATAAAAGGAAAAGAAAATAAATCCATAGAGATGAAAGGCGAAGTATATAAAGAATAAAATCAATTAGCTATGATGAATTTTCTTATTATATTGGATGATTTGATTTTGTTTAACATATTTGATCAAACTATTATAAAAGGTTTGTAGGACAAATTATGAAATCTATATGAAGAGAAATTAATGTCAAATAAGATTTTTCTTTAACAACAACTGTATAACTTGAAGATGAAAGATTGATCTTCTTTGCAAGAATAATTTAATGAATTTAATATTCTAATTAATAGATTGGTGATGGTTTATGTGAAAATTGATTGCAAAGAAAAAGTCACAGTTTTGCTTTTTTCAATACTAGATTCGTGAGATGATTTTGATTATGAATCACAACAATGATGAAAATCTCAATATGGAGTCATCCATGTCTTCATTATTTATCTAAGAATCTCATAAATTTTCTTATACTGAATTCTAATATAAGTAGTAGTTTATTTTTCATTAGTTGCAAGATGTCTTCAAATTAGTATATATCATGGCAGAAAAACGGAGAAGGTATGTCTCTAATACCATATTCAATAATGGTATGGAGCCTTATGTTTGCCATGGTGTACATCGGATCATACAGTACATAAGCAATGAGAGTAGCTAGTAAATACATGACGAACTCGGAGAAAAATCATTAAACTGCTTTGAAGTGGATCATTCATTATTTAAATGGTACGGTGGTTATTTGAATTGGTTAGATTCGTGGATATAGATTATGCAAGAGATCATGTTAAAAGAATGTTTACCACATGTTATATTTTCTCTTTGGTTGACGATGTGGTTAACATGACAGTTACACAAGCGTATAAAGAAAGTATTTGGTTGAAGAGATTGTGTAAAGAATTAAAATTTTAACAGAAAGTGGTAGTAATTCATTTTAACAGTCAAAGCGCATTACACTTGGCTAAGAAGTATTTTATGTTCAGACAAAGCATGTTTATGTTTAATATCACTTTGTTTCTGACGTGGTGGTAGATAGATATATTTCATTGTAAAATTATTCACACTGATGACAACCTACCAAGTATACTAACAAAGTCTCTTGTAAAAGAGAATTTTGTTTAGTCTAGGATTTCTCTTTAGCTTGTTGTTATCAAGTGATTGATGATGTTTGAGCAGTTGTTATCTAAAGTGTTTTTTAACTATTAGAGAAACTAAGTTTCAAGTTAGAGAATGTGGCAATAACATATATGATGTCTCTAAACAGCAGGTGTCTTCTATCCACCTGGCATACCTACATACATAGGTGAAGCTTAATTCCCCTAGGTTTTAGCCCTACTCTCTCGCGGTGTTTTCTTTTTAAGGAAAATATGTGTTGAAAGAGTATTATTTTACATTATTTCTTGTGAGGGAGTTAGTATAGAGAAAGATGGGGAGATGTTAAGTATTGCATTTCTGATTTATCTTATTTTAGTAAAAGAAAAAACTATGACTTGTTGTCATGTGGATGTAGATGTAGGTGTATTGTCCAATTACAAAAATTCCTGTTTTTATTATCTCATGTGTTTTGCTTTGGCTTTGGCTTTGGCTTTTGTGTTTTGATCATTTTCTTTTATGATTTTACTTTGTTTACATTACTTGTCTGCAAGTTTTTATTTATTTATTTATTTTTATTTTTATTATTTATTTTTTTTTCTATACAAAGATTGAGCCCTAAAGTCAAGGTTCTAGACCCGAACATTAGCTGAAAAGCATAAAAGAGCATAGTGCTGAAGTTCAATATTCCGGACACCGGAGGCCCTATATGATCGTATCAGGATTTTTAATTTTAATCTTCAGATGCCGTAGGTTTAGGATCTTGTAATCCTATCTTTTGTAACGGTCATAGCGGGTCAGAAATTTCGGCAGGGCCCATCTGAACGCTGGCCCACTTGTTGTGGGTCAGGTGGCAACAGCACCCGTCGATTAAATTAGGATGCGAAGTTGGTTATGTACCACTTTCAGCAGTTCGCATTCAATGGGCGGAATCCAATGGTGAAGGTATCAGTGTGGATTGCCCCTACATCACAGGCAGCGGATTAGGTTTTTTCCTGCCTCACCTAAGTCTGTGGGGCCCTTATCATGGGCCCACCTTCATGTATGTATTCCATTTTGCCACATCATTTTAGGGCATGAGCTCAAAAAATGAAGCAGATCTAACTCTCATGTCGACGTACCACAGGAAACAGTTGTGATTGACTGTTAATCAACCAAAAATGTTTTGGATTAAGATGATATTTATATTTTTCCTTAAAACAGATTTATATAACCTAATCAACAGGTTAAATGGCAAATAAATATTACATAAACATTAAGGTGGGTTCTAGGAAGTTTTAATGGGAGGGCGTTCAATCACCACCATTTCCTATGGTATGGTCCACTCGAGATCCGGATCTTCTTCAGTTTTGGGCTCATGTCCTAAAATGAATTGGCAAAATGGATGAACCGTGTAGATGTAGAATGAATCCATCGAGGTGGAAAGGGCCACACCTAATCCGCTCCCTACATCACAACAGGCCACAACGTGGATGGTCCAGATTGATGAGCACGTGTATCACGTAGCACTAGATGAGCGGCCGCCATTAGCTGTGATCAAAATGTACAACGTAGTCTAGTAGCCCTGCCTTTTTCAGTGCCTATACAAGAAATGTCAGCACATGTGGCCAGCCCTTCAGCCCCACCACGCGGTGATCCAGACCGCTGATCTTGAAAGTCCCACTATGTTATGAGCTACATGGGAAAATTGTAATGATCAGAGATCCCCGCCTTCCATACAAAGGTGAGTAAGAAATCTGGACCGTCGTTCCGGACTCAATTCACTGTAGCATCTAAGGTGGGGCCTAGATTAATGGTCTGGATTGTCACCTGCTGGGGCAAAAGGGTAGTCCATCCAACTCGTCGGTCCATAGTGGATGGACAATCTTAACCATCCAATTTCAACCACTGAATTTGGACAGCAGACCAACTAATTTTTAACTGTCCACTTGATGGGCAACAATTGGATGGTGAGGATCATCTGGTCTGTATGATGCTTTTAGCTATACTCCATCCACATCCGAGATATGCAGTGGGCCTGAAGATGATTATTTTGATCTTTGCAGGACAGAGATGGAAACTGGCATACGGGAGCGATAGCAACGGTGATCGATGATGTTGGGGCCGCAGCAATAGTATCTATTGTTGGGTGGTCAAAATCGTCCGTTGATTTCAACATCTCTTTCTTTTCAACGGTTATGATTGACGTTCGTCTTCATGAACTTTCATCTTATTAGGTAGTATGGGGTTTGTGGTGGGGCAAATGAGATCAACGGTCTCAATTACTGAACCATCAATCCCACCTGCATTAATTTTTGTATGGTTTTGATGAAGATGGGAGTAAAATAAGGAATGCTGATGAGGTGTTTGATTGATGATGGGAATGCAGGAAGAAGTGGAGATTGAAGGAAGAGTTTTAGGACACAAGGGAAAGCTTTCAGCGGTGATAGTGGAAGTAAAAAAGAAAGGGAGTGGACAGATGGTTGCTATGGGAAAGCAATGGATGACAACAACATTTCACCTTGCAAGATCAAAGAGCAAGCTTTGATTTCAATTGAAACTGTTCTTTGGATTTTAGTGGGCCACTTGCAGATTTTATTTATTTATTATTATTATTATTATTTTAAATGAATCTTGGGCTGGATCTTAGCTTGCGCGATTGCAACTCATCAACCGTACATGTGGCATCTTCTAGAATCCAGACTGGGAAATGTGGGGCCCATTGTGGATAGAACAGAGCCAGAAAATTGGGTTTCAGGTGATCTTCACCATCCAATTGAGGGGTCATCTGAATGATTAAAGGGAAAACTTTCAGCTGTCCAAATTGGACTCGCTTAAAAATGGTGGGGCCAACGACTTGGACGGTTTGGATCCGTATTCACGTAATAATATAAATCATGCTATAATACAAATGATATGATGGGACTCTTTTCTTTCTTTGTTGGTGTTGTTGTTTTTTTTTTTAAAAAAAAAAAAAAAATTTATTTTCAATCTGCACTGTCCCGTAGGTACAACACACGTTTCGTGGGCTACCATGCAAAACTACTCGGATCTGACAATCTTTACCGTCTGATCTAATGTGTACGGTCAAGATTATTTATACAAAAAAAAAAAAAAAAAAAAAGCCCCAATCGACTATTATATCCATGTGTTTGTTTGGGCTCGCCTTGGGGTCAGCTCCATGGCTCAGTGGTAGACAGGCTCTATTTCAACACTGGGGATCAAGTGCTATGCGGTGTGGGTGGGTGTGTGAGGGTGTATGCCGGAGAAAAAAAGGATTACTTGTTTTAGGAAACCCTACCTATCCCATACGAAAGACTATAAAAAAAAAAAAAAAAAAAAGGTGATCTAATTAAGTACGGATTGGATAATCTGATTGGTATGAAATACATTATATTAATGGACCGTTCAGATCCATCTGACTGTCCAAATGTCATAAAGCAAATTGGAGCACTATAACTTATGGTGCTCTCATTTCTATTGCCTCAAGGTAAAGTGTTTATCTTCACTTCATTGCCTATGAACCCGGATACACAGATATTCCTGTTATGGTGTCTGTTTGGGGTCCACAGGAATCTAAAAATCAGGCAGGTCTACATGAAACAGTGGGGATTAAATGTTTGGAGGTGACAAGTATATCAGGATGATATTTGTGCCTATAGTTTATCTGAGGGTTAATAATCCAATGAACGGTTTGGATGCATTATATACATAATGCTCGCTCGAGGAAGGTTTCAACAGTGAACGTTTTCGTTCCCACTGTTTCGTTGGGTGTGGCCCACCTGAGTTTTGGATCTACCTAATTTTTGGCCTCCTGTTGTATTGTGGAATTTCAAAACAGATGGACGATGAGCATTACATGTCAGACTGCTCCTAGTTACATCGTGACATTTAAATGATCCAATGATGGATCTGGTCCGTCCCTTAGGACAACCGCACCAAAATCACACTGATCTGACCATCTTAACCATCTGTTCAATAGCCAGGTCTTTTCAACTGTCTTCAAAAACGGCACATTCTAATTCTGACATCCTGTTATCCATCCAACGGTTAACATTGATTCTTATCTTTTGAGCATGTGCTATTAAGACTTTCTAGATTGTTATATCCCCATATAAGGTAAGACCCATAGGAACGAAAGAGCTTATGAAAGACCAAATGTCTACCATAACTGTTGAAATAAAGAGAAGCGTCTGAATAGGACATGCTCAAAAGAGTTTTTCGTACCAATCCAACAAACCAATCTATCCTGGTAGTAGCAACAACCTAATAGCAGTAATACATTAATAGTAATCTTTAGAAATAATCAAACGTCATATAAATTTCTTTTGTTATAAGTCCTTGTTGTCTTTGTAGCCGTTGGAAGATGATCTGCAACTCTCCCTACTATGACCATTTTAAAAAATTATAACAGTTGCTTGAAATCCATTTACCTATAATATGAAACATGACTTTTGCTCATGTTTTAGATTCCAGCTTGCAATCTGTTTACAGGCAAATATACCCTAATACCCATTCAAACGCTCATTGTAATTAGATTCCTGCTTAAGGACGACCCCTTGGCATGTGTGCGTGCCTAGAAAGGTCGGGCTAACCCTGTAAATAAAATAAAACGGATGGCAGCTATACATTGTAAGACCTTATCTCAGAGAGAGAGAGAGAGAGAGAACTGTAGAAGTGCTAGCACATGAATCACACAGGACTACATGCCAATCTGTGAGGCATCTGAGCTATGCTGAAGTGGGGCCCACCATGAAGATGACCTGACACCAAAACAAAAGCTAGTAGATGGAGAAAGGAAACACAGGTACAAAATAATGGACGGTCTAATAGTGGACCTTGCTGAAATTTACACCAGTAGTCTTCAAATTGCATTGCTCAGATGTCCCACACTGCCACACGCCAGGCAGGCACATGTACCACATCTAAAGCTGCATCTGGACCAAGCAAAAATTGGGTGCGGTTTACATATCATGCAAATGTACACACATGGGATGGACCCAAAATGGGTGGGCCAAAGCCCCAACATCTCTACTAAACATCCCATCCATCCAAATTTCATACATATCCATGTGAAAGTAGCACACCGATTATTTCATACAATCCAAGTAACTGATAAAACACCATAACTATGGAACCCCAACCAAACGTCAACAGATCCGAAGCCCTTCTATGAAGGGCTCAAAAGCACAAGAAGGAAAGGCTATTAGAAGCAGAGTAGAACCTGGATGGGTCTGGAAATTACTCAAAGAGCCTTGATGATGTCTTCGGCACTGGAGACGGTGAATTCTCCACCCTCTTCGATATTGGCAACCTTCACCGTGAGGTCATCAACCAAGAGAGCAAACCTTCGGGACCGGGTCCCAAGCCCTTTCTCAGAAAGGTCGAGCTCAAGGCCTAGCGCGTGGGTGTAGGTGCCAGACCCGTCAGCTAGGAACTTAACGTGTTTGTTCTCAGGGTATGTCTTTGCCCACGCCTTCATCACGAAAGGGTCATTAACTGCCAACAAACAACAGAATTGGAGATTGTTAAGGGTTTTCCTCCCTACAAGCTCATATAGTGTTTAGGTGTGTTTGGACGTACAAGTGAATTTAATTGTGAAATTTCAGTTCAATCTAGAGGGCATAACCAAGGTTAGAGTTGTTTCCTTCCTCTCAAGTCCATGCTGACACAATCATTATCACAATTTAGCAAAGAACAAAGTTGGTGTGAATGCCAAGGAAATTGCAATTTGGTTTCTTACATATTATTTGATTAATCATATTGCAATTCAGTCGAATATTTGCAACCAAACACACTCTTTGATGAGGAAATCACTATTTGATTTCCTTCTTGAAATACATAGGAGATTTCCCATAATCCAATAATATAGCAGAGGGACCAATGCAAGGAGATATGGACCTTTGATCTGATGAGTCTTGACGCAGACGGGTTACAGCCCAAAATTCACATAGGGGGTCCAGTCACCAATGTGATTGCTATCAGATGGCAATGGGACTATATGATGTATGGCACCACACAATATAAACACATTGCCAATAGTATGGTGATTCGGATTGGCCATCCAGATTGCAGCCCAATATTCACACCTATCGGATGGTTAATAACAAACCACCACATCTACACACACAGAAGGACCAACATAAAAAGATATGGACTGTTGATCTGATGGACCATAATGTGGATGGGTCACAGGCCAGAATTCATGTAGGGGTTGAATCACCAATGTAATTGCTACCAGATGCTGATGGGAACATATGATGTATATGCCACCACAGTAAGACAGTTCTTTCAGGCTGCAGCCCTATACTCATCCCTATCATCAAGATGTTTAATATCATCCCAACCATGCAACTTGGTTATTCCCATCCAGGCAACAGCCCAACTTTGGTGGTGACCCATCCATCATAAATGTGTGGCTCTGATTATTGTACATGCATATGGCTGGTCATATGCTGGAAGGGAGTTGACATTTTTTATCAAACTGATGGAGAGAGAGGAGGATGAGAAAAAATACCACTGATAAGCAGAATTTCACTAATTCCCTTGGATTTCAGATCTTCTGCATGTCCAATGAAACCTGGCACATGCTGCATGCTGCAACCAAAAATAGAATGAATAAATATTAAATTTAATACAATGTCAAACTATAGAACTTCTACCCAAAATATCACAAAAAATCCCACTTTTATTAGAAAGAGGCATGCTTAAAAAGACAAGAATCAGCCTTAAAAGACATCCACCCATTTAGTGGGTGGTTCACCTCCAAGTGTCGATCCACTAATCAGAGACGCCAGGACCTGAAATCTACTTAACTAAAGTTAAAAAGTAATCTTGTCAGCATATTGGTTAAAGCATTTTTATTTTTATTTTAATAAAAGCTGTGCATATGAGTTTTGACAGGTATAGTTAAGGCTGCAACTTGGATTCAGGTCAATCCAGACCTGACTGACCCACTTGTGTTTGGGTTGGATTGTCAAGGTCCATGGCTTAGGGTTAAGCAAATTTGGATCGGGTTAGCTTGGGTTGGGAATAATCACATGTATTGGGGCCAGGTGAGGTCTGGTTGGGAAAAACCACATGTAGTTGGATTGGGGTTGGAACGTTGTCAAGTGGGATGGGGTTGGATTGAGTACAGAGGAATTCAGATTGGGGTTAGATTGGGCAACTCAGGTTAAAAATCAAGTTGGTTGGATCGCAGGTTGGGTTGTCTTGAGGTTAGGTCGGGCTTGGGTTGACCCTCAACCCAACCAACCCGCACAAGATGCACACCTATACTTGCATTATTGTTATAAAACAGTAGTCCAATTGAACAACACTGTGAGTGGCATGGACTTAGGGAAGGCAATGCGGCTGGTTTTTGCCAGGCCCAATCCAACATTTAAGACCCAAGGCTCATGCCCAGCCCAAATTCGGCATTAGCTAGCATAGAAGGTCCATGCTCGACCTAGAAAAATGGATCATGCCCGGGCCCGACCCATCTAAACTAACCTGAAAACTGATAAAATCCCTATTTGCCCCTTGAATTTTCCAGTCAGGCGGGCTACTGAGCTCATTGCAACCCTTATCTGGACCAGAGTAGAGTCAGCCTAATAAGGAGAAGCGTTTTATGATGATGGGATTGGAATAGTGTCTCTAAACCATTGATTCTTTCTATATAAAGGTTGCCCACATTGGAGGCATACCATTCATTGTTGGCCTGACCTAGACACTAGGAGTAGATTTCAAGCCCCAGCCTGGACCCGAATCTGATGTAGGACAAGGCAAAGGAAAATCACATGAATCACTAGGATCTAAGGAAATCAAGCTAGCAAGTTCAATCCAATGGTCTAATATACAATATAACTTCTAAGCGACATAGCTTTGTGAGTCTGTGACAGGTTATTTGTTTCGCACATATAATATGTTTCTAGAAAGCCATTGACGAGGTTTGCATGTTAGCCAATGCCAAAGGCCATTGGCCCCAAACAGTTTTCCAAAAATTGATCAGTAATGGCCATTGGCCCCAAACAAGTTCAGGGGTTAATTTTGAGTTTTAAGTTAAATTTACCATTTTTAGTAAATTCTAATTTTTGCTAATTTAATAGTCTTTTAAGGTTTAGCTTGAAGTCCTTGTTTAAGTATGGAAAAGAGTTTGAGTCAATTTAAAAGTTGTTTATTATCTTTAGTAAGTTTACTATTTTTAGTAAATTTACTATTTCAGAGAAGCTGTGAATTTAGGTTTAGGGCTTTGTAAACCAAATTTATTCAGGCTTTTATCAGTAATAATAATTTTACTTCTCATTTTAAAAAGATTTTTCTCTCCTTGCGGATTCATGGGCTATTCTTGAAAAGAAGACAATGATCTCTTTTCTTTATCCATGCACCCTTGGCATTATTTGGTATCAAAGCAAGGTGTTCCCATGGGTTATAGCCTCCAATGGCAAATTGGGCAGCAACAATCCTGTTGGTGATGTTTCGAGGAATCAAACATTGATGAAAATGGAATTTGAGACCTTTTATCAAGAAATCTGTCATTCAATGTAGGAGTTACAATTGAGGATTGAACAGTTGACCATGGCCATGGATCGCAAATAAAATCATTGCAACCAATGGCCCATGATCATCGAAGGGGCTCGTAGTTGGTTGGCTTGAGGTCCAACAACTACAACACCCATGCCAAATCATAGGTATACAATCTCACGCGGCAAAGCTAACTCAGGGAGTTAGATGCTTTTTGGCCAATCAGATGTTGAAGAAGAAGCATGGACCTATGCATATGAATGAGTCTCTTAAAGAAACCACCGTTGAATTGCTTGATGAATCCATGGACAGATCAACTGCTTCATACGTGCATTAACATACACCATTAAACCAAGAGGGATCCACCATTGGATCCATGGATAGATTAATGGTTGATTTACAAAAAGTTTCAATTGAGTTAGAAGTTAAAACCTCACCTAGTGGATGGATCCACAAAAGGGATCACTAGATGGACAAATATAAATGTCACAATGGCTACGGAAATCGGTACTTTTATGATTATCCCATCAAGCCCTAAGCAGATTGTCATCCTTCTACCTTCTCCACAACAGTCAAAGTTAATGGATCAAAGGTTGGTAGTGATGGCAATAATAACGTGGCTAGTTGACATTAATCGAGGGTGACCAATCACAAATCTATTGCTACAAAGAGGTGGAAGTCGACACACTAGACACAAATCATTACAAAGAAACTGAAGGTGAGGCTTCATTTTATAAAGTTTCATCATGCCTTCACCATCAGTTGCTGCTGAAGACAAAACGTCCGGCCAATGATGAATGGCGTGGTCCAATCCTCAAATAGGCCTCCGTCATACAAATAAAATGGTCAATTCAAAGACACTTGTGAGTGTTCCCTATTCACCACATTACTTGATTCTAACATAGTAGGCGCATGAATAAAGAGAAGAGATTACAGTCTTCTTCTCAAGAATAGCCCTGGAACCCACAAGGAGAAAAACCTCGTAAAAGGGTGAAGTAAAATTGATATTATTAATGAAACGCCTGAATAAATCTGTTTACAAATCCCTAAATATGAATTATATAAGCCTTAATCCAAAATTTGTAACTTTTCCTAAAATAGTAAATTTAGGAAACTAAATTGGGTCATACGACACACCTATGGAAACTCTCTCTCTCTCTCTCTCTCTCTCTCTCTCTCTCCATTCATTGGTCATGATTTTGGAGATCATGCCCATGAAATTGTTCCTCCTTAGGAGACTTAACCCTTTCGGAAACATGCATGGGAGGGGAGAGAGATGTGTGTGACGTTCCCGCTTTTCTTTTTCTCTTTCATCCCAAGCATCTTATGTCACTTGCTTTGGTAGTATCCTCAATTTCCTTTCCCAAAATAGTAATCTATATAAGCTCTAACCCTATGCTTTGGTAGTATTCTAAATTTCCTTTCCCAAAATAGTAATCTATATAAGCTCTAACCCTAAATTTGTAACTTTCCTAAAATAGTAATTTTAGGGATATTAATAAACTTTCTAAATATAATAAGCAACGTACAAATTAACCGCTATAAGACTCTTGAAACCCTGAAACAACCTTAAAATAGTCAAAACTAGAACTTACTAACAACAATAAATTAAACCGAGTCTAACACCTAAAATGATCTTTTTTGGGAAATCACATGGGCTCCAACGGTCGTTGGCATTAACCAGCCATGTAAAACTCATCAATAGCTTTCCAACAACATAATATACGTGTGAAAGGGTCCTTACTCTTGCTCGGGTGGTAGACTCTCGGGAGTTTCAACACCGGGTCAAGGGTTCGAGTACCCATAGGTGGTGAAATTCCACTAAGGCGTGAGTGTGTGCATGCGTTTATAAAAAATAAAAAACACGTGAAACAAATGCTCATGAATCGAACTTTATAATCTGGTTTCATTCAATCCTAACCATCCCTGCGATTTTCCTTAACTTTTTCCTCCATCAGACTCCTCCACTTCAAAAATTAAACTCAAACCCAAGTTTACATTGGTAGTAGCCCATCACAATGACCTTGCTTTTATAGCGCCCAGATTCTTGGCCTACATCGCAAGCTCTACTCTGTCCCCAAAGCCAATTTTAGGGACCCAGGCCCTGGCTCTACACGGTAGAGCAGCCCAGCCTGTTGCCACCCCTAATTGACCACGGCTTATGGTGACTGGTCCCATTTTGATGGCCGGTTCAGGTTGAAACCTGTCCAACGATCTGGTCGGTCTGGTTTATAGTAATCTGGATTCCGCGGCCGGGTTCGGTTTTTAATGACACCACAGTCCTCACTCATTTTGTAGGTCGGTTCCAATGCCATCCAAACTGATATCAAAATTAACAGGGGCAATTTGGTCATTTGGTTCTCAAGTATTTTTGTTGGTCGATGTCTCCCCTACAAAACGAAATTCTCGTGATTTATGTTCAAATGACTATTTTTCCACAAAGGGGCCCAAATCCAGCGACCCTCCACGTCATTGATGCACACGTGCCATGTTTACACGTGGCGTGCACAGACTAGATCGAAACCATTCAATTGATGAGTCGAACGGTGAACCAGCCGCTATTCCAAAATCAAAACCGTTTATCTCATCGATGGCCTTCAAATGAACGGTCAGAACCAAAAGATTTAAATGATTAAGATTCACAGAGGAAAGGTGTTGAAGAGATTTTGGAACCACGATCCATCCACGGCGGTCTACCCTGCCACGTGTACAGTGAACCACATGATATTTTGACAGACCAATGTTGGTCGTACCTCAGCTGATGAATGGCTAGGATCAAGCACGTGTAGGCCAATAGGCCCCCGCTCTGAGAGTGAATCTATCGAATTTCGGGGGTGGAAATATCATTTCCCCAAACCCCAGACATTCAAGGCCGAACCGGTAGCCCGACGGGAGTTCCGGTCAGAGACGAAGAGATACGGAGGGATTACCTGCACGTTGGGGTGAAGGCGCCGGGAACTCCGAATAGGATGACCTTTTTACCGGCAGCGAGGGAGTGAATCGAAACCTGCTGGATTTTATCTTCCTCGTCGAAGTGGGCGAGGGTACCATCGGGAATCTTGTCACCAACTGCGATCGGAGCCATCGATTTTCAAAGGCGGAGATGACATCAGACGGCAGAACAGTGAGAGTATACACAAACTGTCGAGAGCGTCTTGGCTGAAATCTTACATTTATAGGGAGAGCTCGGCGTTTCTTAGCTGGATTTAATAGATGCCATCGAGTCCGGATCCGTCGATCTGAATTCGAGGAAGCGGTTGCGTGATGTGGCGCGCACCATTGCGGTCAGTGGTGTGCTGACGTGCCCAAGTTATGTGGGGCCCACTGATGTATATGTTATACCCACACCATCCTTCCATTTTTCGATATCATTTTAGTGCAAATGAAATAAAAAATGAAGCAGATAACAACCGCATTGGATCACGTCACAGAAATCAGTTGTATTGAACGCCCACAGTTGTAAACTACTGGAAGCCCCGAAGTTTTAGATGGAACTGATAATATAAACATCACAGTGGGCCCTAAGTAAGTTTCAACGGTTGGCTTATAAACTTTGACCAACAATGTCAGCACACCATGCAATCTGCTCTCAAAATCATCCGTGGGTGGGAAAGGATTTAAAAGGCGTTTGGCGCATGCCATGGGGAAGGATTAAGCGGGATGAATTCAAAGAATGTAATGATTACATATGACAGGGCTGTCTTTGTTCGCATGGATGAGCTTACTTCGATGTTATGTTATGTTTGAAAAACGTTTCGAATCGCTCTTTAATTTACTGTACATTGAATAGGTATACCTATTCTCATTTGAAACGATCAAGAATAACACATGTGTTACATTCAAACTGTTTATCTATTTTTTAACCTTATTTTATGGTATCAGCCTAAAAATATAGCAGATGAAAAACTTATGTTGCTCTGAAGAAGTTTTCAACAGGAGATGTTCAATCCCAATTGCTTTATGTGATGGGTTCCACCTGTTCTTTAAATTTAGTTGGTTTTTTGACCCATGCTTTAAGATAATCTCAAAAAATAAATAAATTATAGATATAACACACACATTATGGTAGGACTTACACAACTTGCTAACATTGACTGAAATATGCATGAATCAAATGCAATTCCATCTAATTTAGTCCAAGTTATTCCATTCTTTCCAAACATTGAGTTAAGTAAGCATGTATTAAATGCAATTCTATCCCAACTAATGCCATCTAATACCATGCGTAAAACACTCCCTTAGTGTAGGGTCTACTTTGACATGTTTTATATATCCGCACCGTGCATCCTTTTTCCAGACAATTTTAATAGGTGGTCCTATAAGTTAAGTATATCAACATCCCAGGTTAACCACACCACAGGAACAGGAACAGGAACAAGAACGGTGGTTATTGAATGTTCACCATTAAAAGCTTACTAGGGCGTGTGTAAAATTTTTTTATTTTACATCTAACCCATTGATAAAGTCAAACAAACCCGTCCGAGGGGAAAAATAAACGGATCGTATAGGTCCGTACCCTAAGAAACATTTTTTAATAGACTTTTTTGTAGTGGTGTGATCGAGCATAGGCTTGGATTCGTTTAAATTTTGGTACAGTGTTCTAAAATGATCTTAAAAAACGGATGGGCAGTGTGGATATACAACACCTTCATCAAGGTGGGTCCCACATGGTAAGGGTTATTCTAATCTACGACCTCGAGGGAGAGCTCTCAGAGAGTCGGAAGCGGATTTTGCGTACTGAGTAAATATTTTATCTACTCCCTCCACCGTGATTTAAATATTTTATCTACTCCGTCCATCTACTTTAATAGGTAATTTGATTTCTGGAGCACAAAAATAAAACATATAAATATCAAGTGGACCTCACCACGAGAGACAGTGTGAATTGAAATTCTACCGTTGAAAATTTCTTGGGGCCTATAGGAGTTTTGGATCAAGATGATATTTGTGTTTTCTCTTTATCCATGTCTTTATGATATTATGAACAGGTTGGATGACAAATGAACATCACTTTCAGCCCTAGCAAGGTTTCAATAGTGGAAGTCATTATTCCCACTGTTTCCTTTGGTGTGGTCCATTTGAGCTTTGGACGTACTTATATTTTGGACTCAACTACTATAATGATCTTTAATAACGGATGGATGGCCTGGATAATTCACATACATTCATAGTAAGCCCAACTGAGTTTACTCAGTACGATAAAAGCGTGCTGAGTAACTCAGGACGCAATCCCATTTCCAGCCAGCCTACTTGGGACGCGGATTGCGTGGGGATCCAACCGGAGGCCGAGAAGGTGGGACCCGATCCGCCGAAGTAGGTGGGACCGTAAATGTGGGGTCCATTGTGATGTATTTGACTACATCCATGTCGTCCATCTGTATTGAAAGCTAATTCTAA
Source organism: Magnolia kwangsiensis (assembly GCA_037074715.1). NCBI lineage: Eukaryota > Viridiplantae > Streptophyta > Magnoliopsida > Magnoliales > Magnoliaceae > Magnolia > Magnolia kwangsiensis. The sequence goes on along the minus strand of CM073571.1, from coordinate 27,784,152 downwards.
GAAATGTTATAAAAAATATAAAACGGTTCCAAATCTAAGATATACAATATTTCATGAAACAGTGGTGATTGACCAATGAAAACTTCCTTTGGATTAAGATAATATTTTTAGGGTCTATTCATTTTAGTGTTTGTGACTTATCAACAGATGGTATATAAATATTCCGTTGGAATCCATGAAGTTTTTAATAGTGGGGATTCAAATTAGACTATCTCTGGTGGTGTGGTCCACCTAAGATTTGAGTCAGCTTCACTTTTAAAATCTTTTCTTAAAAAGATCTTTCAAATTGGTTCTACGGTGTGGATTTAAGGTACATACATAACTGTGACCCCCACAATCAGGGATCCCAACCACCTCGGTTGATCCAAGGTCTCACCTGATCCGCTCCCGGTCCTACAACCGCATATCTCGTGGTCACGTGATGTGACTGTACTTAACTGGTCATGTGCCGTTGTCACAGGGACGCGGATTTCCTGCCTAAGCCTTAGGCAGGAAGTTCCTGCCCAATAATACTGGGTGGGGGCGACCGAGATGTTTATTAGAAATCCACCCCATTCATCTGGTTTAAGAGTTCATTTTATGACATGAGATAAAAAAAAATAAAAATGAAAAGTATCCAAAAATTAAGTGGATCACACGAGAGTAAACAACTGCGATTCAATGAAACGCCAAAACATTACCCGGGCCATCATATTTTGTGTTAGGCATCTTTTTTTTTTTTTTTTTCTTGGACATTTTTACTTCATCTCAATAGTAATAACCTCATAAACGGCATATAAACATCAAGGTGGAACTCAAAAGAGGTTTCAACGGTAAAAAGTTTTTTCACCAAGTTTCCCTCCCACATGACTCACTTGAGTTTTGGATCCACCTCATTTTTTATCGCAATACTTAAAATGTATGCTCAAAACGGGTGAAGAAGGTGAAATTCTCACAAACATTTCTCTTACCCCCACCCGGCATCCTTGTGCAAGAACTCCCCATTAGAGCCTTTTTGCAGTAAATCCGTGTCCGGCTAAATTGGATCATCCGCCGTGTGCTCTGCAAAACCGCTTTGAAATGTGCCGTGTGACTCATTTGGGAGTCATGCTCCTTGCGCACTTTTGCACACGTGTCATGGATGTCTGATCTGAACGGTCCATGTGATGCAGAATCCCATGAAATTTTATATGATAAATTTTCATTCTGATCTAAGATTCTAATGAGCTATAGTAAAGAGAAATGTAAATGAAGGGAAGAAATTGTTTTCATTTTTTATGGCCCGTCAAAGTTTTAGATCAAAGTAAAACTTGGGTTCGAAGAATTTCACGAGATGCTGCTTCACAAGAACGATTAAAATTTTGGATCCACAGAGCGAATGATGGGTTCTCCAAAAAGTTTGTACTACGTACGTACGAACTCGTTCGCCGGTGAGCGTTTCCGTATATATGGAAAAGTTACCGTGCGCTCGACCTAATTGAAATGTCCCGTGAGGTTGAGCTGTGTAGGTCCCACCGTGATGCGTTTCAGACATCTACCCCATCAGTCAGATGCACCATTCCCTCGTGGGCCTAGATATCAAAAATCAAGTCAATTCGTGACTTTTGTGGGCCACACTACATACAGAAGTTGAGAGGAGCCGTGCACCATTAAAACATTCATAATCATTTTTTGGGCCCACCGAGATGTGGTTTGCAAATCCAGCCCATCCATTATGTGTGTCCCAATCTGGATGAGGGTTTAGACCAAGTTTCAGATGCATGCAAATTTCAAATGTGCCCCACCAAGTGCTTTTATATGTTTTTATCATGTCTTCACATGATATTAGATGGTATGGCCCACCTGAGTTCCGTATACAGCTGATTTTTGGGATGTCTTATAATTTAAAGGGGACCCATCAAATGCACGGTGTTGATGGTCGACATGCATCATGGTGAGGCCCACACAGCTCAACTTTAGGAGACATTATCATGAGGTAGAGCGCATAGTACCTATATATATATATATATATATATATATATATATATATATATATATATATATATATATATATATATATATATATATATAGGCACACACACCATCACACACTCATGCCGTAGTGGAATTTCACCATCTAGTTCAATGAAAATGAGTTCAGCAAATTTACACTTTTGTGGAAAAATGATGGGGGAGATATTTGATTAGTAGGAAAAACTTAAATAATAACGGGATTTAATGTGAAAGCCTTTTATTTGAAGTTATTGCATTGGAAAGGTGTTTATGAGAAATTCAATATTCCCGTCCATTTTGCAAGATCGTTTGACGACACGCGGCTAGAAATTAAAAGCGTCAAAGAGCTCGTACTAGAAGTAAAACTAAGGAAAAAAATTCTTACCATCCAAAGCTGATTGGACTCCACCTTTATGTTTATATATCATCAAACTATTTGTAAGGTTATTCTCATTAGTATGACCTGGAAACGAAAAACCACATCTTAATATAAAAAATTTTCAGCCATACCAGTAGTTCAGCGGTGGCCGTTCAATAACCACGGTTTCCTCTTGTATGCCCCACTTGAGTTTTGAATTCAATTAATTTTTTATTGCATGTGATAAAATGAGCTCACAGACATATGTATAGAGTGGATTTCTCAAATACATCACGGTGGGCCCCACCTAATTTTGTAAGAAAATCCTACAACGGGCTTTAGCATGAAATATGTTGCATTGGGAGCTTATAAAAAAAAGTAAATAGAGAAATGAATTTAGAGATAAATGAACAGGAGTTAATGGCTTCTAAAGTTGTTTTGGATGGAGTTAATGAAATGCATTTGAAATCAAAATATTGTGTTTCGATGAGAGTAAATTTTTTAATATATTAACAAGTGTATGTGCGTGTTTATATGATATCCAAAATGGACTTGAATATTTCAACTTAGTATACATATGCAATATTTAATAGAATGACTATAATAAATCTATTGAAATATGTACTTTAGATAAAAATGATGAAATTTCAAGTCCATAGTAAACCACAAACTTGCTAACATTTTTAACTATCCATTTAGATGGTCATCCTTTGAAATGTTTGGATCATTTCCTTTAGTGTGATTTAAAATATGTAGCTGATTTTTGCTTTGTTTTTTTAGTATCATTAGTATGATACGTGTATGACTGACATGTGCATAGCAACACCTTTCTTTACAACTGCAACTCTCTAAGGGGGTGTTTGGCGCATGGTATTGGGAAGGATTAGGTGAGATGAGATTTAAAAAAAAAACATAATTATTACATATGATAGGGATTGTCCCCTGTTATTGTAAGATAAGCTTAATTTCATGCTATGTTTGTAATACAGTGGTATATTGAATTGATATACCCATCATCATTTGAAATAATTGAGCATAACATATGTGTTATATCTAAACTGTTCATCTGTTTTGTAACCTCATTTTATGGCATGGGCCTAAAAATGAAGTAGATCCAAAACTTATGTGGTCTTAAAGAAGTTTCAATGGTAGGTATTCAATCCCCGCTGCTTTCTATGGTAGGGTCCACTTGAGCTTTAAATCTTCATGATTTTTTGGCCTATGCTCTAAAATGATCTCGAAAAATGGGTGGACGGTGTTGTAACATCCTGAAAAATTCCGTACTAGGACCTGAGTACCACTTCAGGCAGAAATCACTAAGGACTGAATCCTTTAGAAATTAAACGAGAATTAACTAGTGCTAAACTAGATTACCTGTGAAATTAGCACCAATCACTTTAAATACGATCTGCAAGATCCAAAACTTGTAGAATTATTAACGCTACATTACCCTAAAATCTAGGATCAATCTCTAAACCCGGTTGCTCTCGAGAGCACATTGAAGCTTCGTATCGAACCTGAGCCGCACGTCAAAAGTCCGATAGCTACGAAACTATACAATTATGACCGTTTAATCGGACTTGACAATCATCTCGAAAATCAAGTCCAAATGATGTCCTATATTATTTACTTGAGTCCGGAGCGAAGTGTGTGAGAAACGTAAATATCTTTAGAAAATAAATCCGAATTTAAGTAATCTGAGTCATATCGCTTGTGGGCCAACTATAAGCATTCAAACAGTCAGAATCTGACCCAAATACATTCTCGGATCAGGGAAAATGTCCCACACATATCAATGTACTTGTGGCCCTGATCGAGTGCCGGTAACCGTTGAACTGAAAGTGATCCGCCATGGTCAATCTGTAAACCCGATCGAACTGAAAACTTAGATTGATCAAGATCTGATATTAGGAAGCTTAAGTCTGACCGCATTCAGCAAAGGGACCTCCAAAAATGCTCCGTTGGATCGGAACAGACCCGATTTGGCTATAACCTAAGTATACCTTGGTCCTGGGTCTATTCTCGTCAGTTTTGGGCCTATGTAAGGGTCTTAAACCCCCTCTCACATATTCCATACGAATTCTAAAACCCTAGCAAAGAAAGGAGAAGAAAAGGAAAGGAAACAGAGAGAGAGAGTTGGTGTAGATTCCTGGGGTTCTTCCCTGCAAATCCACCTGCCGAAATACCAATCCCGTGTAATTCTTCTGGTATCTCCAACAACATACTTGGGTAAGAAAACCAAACCCTAACCTGTTTTAGGGGTTCATATAGTCTAAGTGATGGAATAGCTAACCTACTTCATGCTCCAGGTTGCTAATCCGCCGTTGACGAAGACTAAACATCTAAAACAAATTCGTTACGCGTTTACAGGCTTAAGGTGCAGACTATATATGTTTAAGTTATGGTTTTCAAAGCTTTCAATGTCAGTTAATGATTTATTACTGACGTGGGTGCCATTACACATGCCAAATGTGATATTTGTTTCTCTTTACATATACGTATAAACTATATTGTGAATAGGGTATTCCATGTGTTTGTTGAAATGTTTGTATACATTTGGAATTTGAATTTGTGGTTGTCATGATTAATTGTCGTAGGTACATGGTTGTTATATATGCGACAACTCCTTGACAAGAGGATTTGCCCTAATACGTATTATAACCAACATACGTGATGTATGTTGGAAAGTGTAGTCTAGGTGCTTGTAAAAATATCTGAATGATTTAGTACTTAGTAAATTGTGATTTATAAGGGAGTTGAGATATGAATCTCAACTACCTTAATAGTGTGTATGATTTCCTCCATGACTTGCATATGATAGAGTCTGTTTATTCATGTTTAACCGTGTGTATGATTTCCTCCATGTATTGTATAATCATGTTTCAGTTATATTCCATAACATGCTCACATGATGGTAGGATTTGACTTAAGTATTCATTTCTGCTTGAATATCTCATATGCTTGTTTATTGTTATTGCACACGGTTGGGACTATATTACAGTCTAGCAATCGGTAATAGGCCTTGCTTTGGTGGCTGAAGTTGTTTCGCCACACAGGATGTGATCGACGAATCCGTGCCATGCTTAGGTCGTCGATAGTGGTTAGGCTACACGAAGTGCTTATGCGATTTATGTCGATCAACTCAACGTGCGCTCGTGTTAGTCGAGCTCGTCAAGTAACCCGATTGACTCGATGTATGTTCACCATGTTTGGACGCTATTGCTTGAATCTAGGGTACCAAACTTACCAGTGAGATCCCGTTAACCTTAGTACCTCGATCCACTAAGACTCATGAGCCGGGCATGGTGGTATGGGACACCGTGGCCGAGCTGTCGGCCTACGCTGGGACGACGAGCCTCCCCGTAGTGACTAATGAGCAAACCAAACTCGTGAGCCGAATATGGTGGTATGTGACACTATATTCGAGTTGTCGGCTTACACTGATTTGGTGACGAGCCCTTTGTAGTGACCGCGAATGTACTCTGATTTTACGTGAGGCGACGATCCTTTCCGTAGTAGCTAGAGTATAAACTAGGCCTACACTGATAAGGTGACGAGCCCTTTGTAGCGACCTAGAACCACGAATGGATCATTGTTTGAGAAATGATACAAGGGAGGTACCTTAGCTTTCCAATCCTGCTGTATGAAAAAAGGATTAATAAAAACTTGGTAATCACGTTCATGCACCGCACTGCATGTTTCGTTTGGCATTGAGCAGGGCACTGAGGAAGTGACTGACATGTGCGACCGTGAGATGAAGATCGCAGAGAGAGTATAGGCGATGACTACATTCCATTCTTGCATTAATCAGAGTACTTAAGGATGTTTGATTGTATTGTTTAATAATTACTGCTTGACTGAATTGATAACATGTTAACCTTTCTTGTATAGCTCCACTGAGTTGATCACTCACTCCTACGTTCTGGGATGGTGTAAACACCAACAAGACTCTGTCTTAGTTGCAGATGATGATGTGACCCACGAGGCAGAGCAAGAGTTCGATGATGATGATGAGGTGTTTTCCTACATGCAGTATCCAGGCGGGTTCATGTGAGATATGTCCTGATTGACGGGGATTCAGGGTTATACTTGTAGTAAACTATTACATTTTGACATTTGTATTTTGAAACAATACTTGTAACTATTGACCTAGTAGCGCATACATACTTTGGAGACTTATACTAGTTTATATATTCATTTCAGTCTTTCGCTTGCATATTACAACTATCCCTGGATTACGTTTTGCTAATTTAGCTTAATCTAATTCATGTTTTATGCACTAACACAGACAACATACATCCATCATTAAAAATGTTGCATAAGTGATGTTTTGGAACTCGAGAGCTGAGTTATGCTTGACCCCCGAATTTCAGGGCATTACAGGTGTGGATATAACCCACACATCATGGTGGGACCTACACAACTTACTAACATTGAGTGGAATTGGCATGAGACCCAATGCAATTCTATTTAATCTAATTCCAAGCTTTTCCAGTCTTCCTGAACATTGAGTGGAATTGGCATGGGACCAAATGCAATTCCATTCTACCTAATCCCATCTAATACCATATGCCGAAGGTCCCCTAAGGAAGTTTAAAAAGTCATTCCACCACATGTACTTCCATTTTTCATTTATATGCACATTTATTCTAATTTCATTTCATTTATGCATTTACTTCCATCTAAATATATCTCAAATACCATTTACTCCCAAATGCCACCCATTTACCTCCAATTATTCCTCACCCAAACAGCCTTTAAAAAAAAAAAAAAAAAACAGACCCACACACACCCCACACACTCATGCTAGTGGAATTTCACCACCTATGGATACTCGAACCCTTAACCGGGTGCTGAAACTCCTAAGAGTATACCACCGGAGCAAGAGTAAGGATCCAAACAGCCTAAAGATAAAGAGTAGCCTCATTTGGGACAAGGTAAACCCACCAATCTAATCTCACAACATCATTTTAATTACTGCTTTGGTTATGTTGAGCTTCTCCCTAATCCATGTTTTTATGTGGGCCCCATGTCTAAAAGTGGCATGTGGCCCACTCACAAGCCCGGCATTTGGTCACCATGTAGGTCCTTGGTGCATCATAAGAATTAGAAAAATTGACAAAAAAAAAGTAACTACATAATATAGAATATATTTTAATACCTTTTGTCAAAAGTATTTTCAAGGCATACCTGGATCACCCATGAGGCTAATTTTGAGGGACGTGGATTGCGTCCTACCCCCACTGGGACGATAATATGTTTGGGCAGGGCTCTGTGGGGTGCACAATGATGTAAGTGTTTTATCCACGCCGTTAATCGCTTTTATCAGACCATTTTATGATGTAATCCTAAAAATGAGGCAGGTCCACAGCTCTATTGGACCACACCAAAGGAAGTTGCAGTGATAATGACAACCACTGTTGAAATTTTTCTAAGGGCCATTGTGATTTTTTTTACCAGCCAATCTATTAATAAGGTCATGTAGACGTAGGTGAAGTGAAAACACAAATATAATCTTGATCCTAAACTTTTCCGCCTCCCAGGAACTTTTTAATGGTGGAAGTTCAATCCCCACTTCGTGGTTCAATTAAGACTTGAACTTGTTACTTTTTTTGGATAAATCTTTAAAATGATATGAGAAACACGATGAACGATGCCGATAAAATACTTACATCACAGTGGGCCCCACAGAATCCTGGCTGGACGGATTACCGTCAGGGAAGGGGTAGGATGCAATCCGCGTCCAATTTTAAGCTCAGAGCTTAACATTAGGCAACGCAACCTGCTATCAAGGTGGATTTTACATAAACATCATGAAATGGCCTTTTCAAGCCCCTAGTATCTTTATTCACATCATAAACCCAACATTTAAGAAATCTAATTAAAAGGTACTCACGTGATCAATTAAGAGGATAGCATATTGAATACATTTTTAAAAAGGGTATTAGGATATAAATTCTATATTAAGTAGGTAATCTTTTATAAAATTTCTTTAAAATGAGGAAGTATCTGGAATATTCTTAGATTTTAAAAATGAAAGAAGCCCAAGGATACAAAAAGGTTTAAATTACTTGGCCGGCCGCACAAAATAATGGCGGCAAGATTGGACCTTTTTTTCTAACCTAAAGTAGATTGCCTAAAAAAATGACAGCTATTTTTTTTTTTTTCCCTTAAAAAACAAAAAAAACCGGAGCAAATTGGCTAGGATGGTTATATCCTTTGTGGCAGGTGTTATAGGGCTTACAACATTGTATGTGTTTTATCCATACCGTCCATCCATTTTGCCCCCTCATTTTAGGCATAATCTAGAAAATGAAATGTCTCAAAGCTCAAGTACCCACAACAGAAAATAGTAGTGATTGAACACCCTCAATTGAAAATTTTTATGGGACCCATGAAGTTTTGGATCATGCCGAATTGTGTTTTCCCTTCATACAGGTCTGTGTGGCCTTATGAATTCGTTGGATGGCAAATCAATGTCACGGTGGGTCCCAGTAAGGTTTCAATGTCACGGTGGGTCCTAAGAAGGTTTCAACGGTGGGTGTCATTGTCCTTACTGTTTCGTGTGGTGTATTTCACTTGCACTTTGGATCTGCTTCATTTTTGGGCGTATTTCCTAAAATGAGCTGAGAAAAATGATGGACGGTCTGGATATATAACAGATACATTACGTTGGGTTCCCAGTGCAGGGTCAAGAGGGAATCCGTGTCTTACCTCTTTAATCTCTCGTTTGTGGGGACTCTTCTCTAACTATAGACGTGGCTTATATATAATTTGAACAGATGCGGATTAGCTACTCTCCTCTTCACCTATCCGGAACTCGGAACGGGCTGGGCCTCCGAGGGGCCTACCATGATGTATGGGTTTATCACCACCGTCCATCCATTTTTCCATGTTATATATTTTAGGATAAAAGCTAAAAAATAGACAGATCAAAGGCTTCTACAGCTCACAGGAAGTTTTTAATGGTACTTGTTTAATCCCCACTGTGTTCCACTTGTTCATTGGATCTGTCTAATTATTTTTTTAGCTTATATACTTAAATGATATGAAAAAATGGATGGACGGTGCTGATAAACTCATACATAACAGTGGGTCCTCAGAGCCCCAGCCTGGTCCTCAGGACTGGTGGGTAGTACCTAATCCACATCCAATTTGAACCATCACTTCCGTTAAACCAAAAATAAGACACGTCGGACGATTATGAGATATTTGACGTGGAATTTGAACGGTTGATGTTGACATTATCTTGGTAACCTTTCATCCAATGGCCACAAATAAATGATCAGCATGATAAGCGTGATTCGGAATATGCGGTATACGGTAGGCCACACCGGGGCTGTGGTGTCATATGACCGTACGATCAGATTGATGGAGTGGGGAATTGACCGGATACATGGAGCTGTTTGCTGATGTTCTTAGGGTTTTTAGTGGGCACTTGTGCATGCGGGCGATAAAGGAATTTCTTCCTACGGATATTTCAAGTGCGTCCTAAGTCTGTTGCCTAAGCTTAGTCAACTCGTAAAGGTTCGTCCAATTCCTCTTTGGGAGGAGGTTTGCTATTTCCACACGCGTGGTAACCATATAAATTCAAACATATGTGCCGGGATGTGAGAAGTGCATGTGATCTGAGATTTCTATTTTGTCAATTCAACCCAACACGAGGCCACACGTGTTATTAGGGTCTCGTATTTGACTTTCATACGTGTATGTGATGAGCTTGCGTGTGAGTTTACTTGACTCGGTATTTGATTGAACTATTAGATGCCCCATGTTGGGTCAACCTAATTAGATATTGGACGTAGAACTATTCTCTTAACCACCGATTGTGATCAATGATCAGATAATTTGTGAAAGGGTACAGGTTATTCATTCAGAATGATTCTTTTTAACTTGTGTTAATGGACTTACAAACTTGTTCTTTCAACATACCTTAGCTTGGTATTTCTCAAGGAATATTAGAGATGAATAGATAAATAAAAAGAAAGTTAAATAATATTGATTTTATTAATATTTGAATATATGACCCATTATAATCGATAAGATATCCAACAACCAAAGAAAGAAAGAAATAAGAGATAATAATCACGATCCAACAACTTAAGGTTGCAGACATTTAATCTACTTCTATAGTATTATAGTGGGAGCCATTAGGCAATAACTATCTGTGCTAGAATTAGGCCAGGCTATGATAGGATAAATGAAAGACAAATTGAAAAGTAGATATATGTATTTTGCATAGGGCATCAAGCTCTTTTTTGTGTACTCATTTTATAGCTTGTCGAGGCGACACAATTTTTACTGGTTTTTCTTATCGATCCTAGATCCTTCTCTCGTTTACGACATGTATTTCGAATAAGAAAATCTCCTGGATAGATCATGAACTATCGGCTTCTAAGATCTTCCTGTCGTAGATGATCCATTCATGCAAATGTTCATGGTCCACTAATCATATTCATGATCTATTTGGGGAACCTCATGGGCTGATTTCGGACTTAAAATTGAACATGACGACTCATTTAATGGCCCATTTCCTACACTAGAATGTTTCATCCCATAAGGTTTGGAGTGCTAGAGATTATAGATGGATAGGATCCATTTGATACTGATCTTTCAAACTTTTGATCTCAATCAAAGTACGACCACACTACTGGGTCATCAAGTTTTTCCGTTCTTTTTATTCTGATTATTGTACAACTTAGGACTTGATTTGGCCAATGTCCATTTTCTCCCAATTTGAGTTTGAACCATAGCTGGATTTACTTAAATATTGGTTTGATTTTCAGATATTCGGAACTTTCTCAAACGTTACAAACTCTCCAAACATCTCTAGGAAGATCTCTCATTTTAGAGGGATTGGCTTTGTGAGATACGACCTTTCTAAGTATATCATAATCATATGTATGATAAGATACATTTTTTGCGGGTCTTTAATAGACATGTTGGGTACATTACCTCATTAATTGACACATTTAATAATCATGGCCACGTGACATCCGTCAATTTTCTCTTATATAGGCATGCATAAGGACTTGTGTCTTCGCATTAATAACAAAATGCATATGACTGAAGGACAATCAAGTGAAGATACTCCTAAGTGTGAGTACGATTTCTACAAGTACTAACCCCTTAGTATTAACATGTGTTGGCTTCCCATTGGTCCTCGTCAAGGCAACAAAATTGACTGCAGACACTTTCCATCAAGTGTGATACACTATTTAGATCTTTAGGCCATTTCAATCCTCAAGTGGGCCAGCATATGGATGTATATAGCTAACGTGACATGTGAAATTAGCAAACTTGTGTTGGGACAATTTGACATTTTTGAGAGCTATTATAGATCCGCATCATTGGCACACATGTCTAATATTTGGGCCATTTATTAGATTTTTCCTACCATTAACAATCCAAAGTCAAAATTAGGATAGTGTTTGTGCCACACATGCACATCAAATGTGGCCTGCATGAACTTTTCCTTTTCCATTTTTTTTTTTTTTTTCTTTTCAAAATGACCCTTTTTCTCCTAGAAGTTTGAAGTTTTAACTAACTAATCATTAGACCAATTTATTCTCTTCTAAGGCATGTTCATAGGGTACTTTATTTGATGATTGGTCTGAATTTCTGACATGTGTGCATGTTTGGACAAGATCTAGTAATTCCATATTAATGGTGTAGATATGGTCACGTGGCATGTATGTTATCTTCGTGGCATGCGCCAAATATTGGAAAGACAAATCATAGCTGAGCAGATCATCAAGTAATTGTGTTGGTCATATGATTTAGAGATAAGAACTTGTAAGCATTAATGATATGTTAGCACTAGAGCACATATGAGAGATTATTGACAAGATTGAACACATTTTTTTTATAAAAAAGTCAGGCACGATCAAGTGGAGGTAACCCTCAGCTTATAATTGTTAATACGTAAAGTTGACACATAGGCAGTGGTTATTCTCACGACCTTGTCAAGTAGTTTATAAATAGCAGAGGAGAATACGAAGTAAGGATCCCAACATCAATCAAAACACACAATAATTCAATAATCAATCTGGCGTAGCACTGTTAATTTAGTCCTTCAGGGCATTTAGCTTTCTTCACTCCTCAATAGTCATGAAACCCTTAGTTTGTAGGATTGGCTTAGTTTATCCCTGCCCTAAGATGGACTGACTATATGATAGCTAGTAGTTGTAACTACTAGTTGTAATTCCCTCCAGTGCGTCTGCATGCCATATTTGAAGGAAGATCGTAGGCTTAGGAATTGTTTACATACGCCCATATACCAGGTTGACAGTAGCTCATAAGTCTTGGCAATGCCTTTTCCTTGTTCATTGGTGTGCTGATCAGTAAAGCACTCCTCTGCTCTCTGCTAGGTTAGTGATCCCATTTTTAATGCTAAGTCTCACTTTTCTGCATCCATCTTCAACTTATTTTCGTCCAATCATATAATTGTTGTACCTTCAAAATTTTTTGATTTCATACAAAAAGAACTCATTAGAAGAAGTGACTAACATCTACAAATTACTTGATTAATTACCACACTTGACAGTTGGCTAGACCAACAATTCGACTAAGCACTGCTCTATTTCAACGCCAGAGGTTAGTGTCGTTCAGTTTGAATTGGACAACAAATCGATTCTGGCATAACCGCAAATCTCACACATATACCACATGACCAAATTCCATACCAATAGTATCATCCAACAACAGAACTACATACTACATGGGAGCTGTCATATATGACTATGTCTATCCAAAACTCATCAAGGGATTGATTGAGTGTGTAGAAATTACAATCAATGACACTACCCAATTAATGCAGGTGCTACCACACATGCAAGAAATGAAGGGAGATAGAGAAAATGAGAGGGGGGTAAAAAAAAATTAGCCACATTGGTAAAGAAAGCCAAGGGCAAGCAAAGGCAAAAGACTCATCCTCATTTTATTTTTTTTAATGTGTGGTGTCTGCTCGAGTTTTAGATCTACTTCATTTTGGGTTGATGTAGTAAAATGGTATAGCAATATAGATACACTAAATACAATCATGCATGTGGGTCCTTATAAAGCATTTGTATTATGGACTCCCTAATTTCTATATTCAAGGTGTATTTACTTAGAGTATTTGTTACACTAGGAGGGGAGGAGACACAGAGTGGTTCACCAACATGAAAGAAATGTGCTAAAGGGCCAACAACGTCCCTTTGAAAATCACTTTTATGCTCCTCTCGTTACTAATTGTAGGGATAAATTTGAACAAATGTTATTAGCTTTTATATGTAATAGAGATGATTCCCACCATAATAGTCATTGCTTTGGTGGGGTGGTATGTGCAATTCATTTTTATTTTAGTTAATTAAAGTAATAATTATTTTTAACAATAAATAATTATATTTAATATAACTAGCAAATTTTATAGAAAATTTTCTCATAAGATTTAAAATTTCCAAAGAATTTTCCTACATTAAACAAGACCGGTAATGCTTTTGAAGAAAGAGATTAACTAAAGTATCTTCATAAACTATTTTTCTTTAAAAGGTAATAAGTGAAGAAAAATTTAGACCCCACGATTATATATATTTGTACAACATCCCACCTGTCAAACATATACACTCAACCATAACAATCATACGAACTGAAAACCTTCAAGATCAAACCTCCAAATGGGATGTACTTCACGAACTAAAGTTTGTAATTGATGTGGCTCATCTTATGTTCCGATCGGCCAAATGTTCTATTTTTCTGAACATTATGGCCAATTGCATCCATTGGACAAGTTGCATATCATATAAATATCATGTACACCCTTGCAATTATGCACTCTACTACTTTTTATAATAATGTAAACACTAGGTATTATGGTAATTTCACGATTCAAAAAATAACTTTTTCCTTATTTTGTAAAATTTTAATATCCAAGGAATTTTACTGTAAGAGTCCTATATCACCATAGCATTAAGTACTTAAATCCATACATTTATTATTATTATTATTATTATTTAAAATGTCACTTGATTACGGTGTGGCACATAGAATAAATGTACCAGCCTAATTTTTGTTTGTATTCATGATGTTGCATACTGTTTGTATGCTAAGGGTGTCCCATGGCCTGTTCGTGGGACGTATGTTGCAGACAGGCACGTGTATGTTTTCAGTTCAAAATAAGAAAATTGAACACACGTGTAACTGATGTTTCCATGCGTATGATACACGCGCGCTCATGTGGTGGAAGCATTTCTCCATGATGTGATGTGACGTGACGGTGGTGACGGGCAAGAACGTCAATAGAATAAATTAGGAACGTGACTGAATCTTCCGAGTCTGGCTTTATAGTAAGTGGCGTGGTTTCCATATCAACGGGCATATCATGGGATAAGCACCCGTGGTGGAAGCGGATTGGCTGGTGTACCGCACATCAACCATACACCTGATATCAGGTACATGTCATGCGACGACGAGCGCTGACGATGCTTCAGCTTCGAGTTGTACACCTGTTCAAAGGAGATTAAAGTTACATTGGCTCCACAATTATATATTTATTATATTCACACTATTTATACAATTTTAGAAATCATTGCAAAGCATTATCCAAAAAATGAATTATATTCAAAGATAAACTGGATCACATCACAAATAATAGTGGAGATAGAGCTAGGCAAAACAGATCTGATCCGATGGATTCGACTTGATTAGACTCGATTAGACCTGATCAGATCCGAACTGACGGTCTGGATCGGTGCGGATTGGGTAGCCCCATCCAGATCTGAAATCTTTTCGAGTCGAGTTCAGATTGGCCTTGATCCGACCCAACCTGACCTGAAAACCCAATCTAAATGGATCCGGACCGATCCAATCCTATTCGATCCGGATTAATTCTTATTGATCCTTTTACTTTTTTTTGTGGTATGGTTCGCTTGAGCTTTGGATATGCATCAATTTTGGGTTCAACCACTAAAACGATTTGCAAAAATGAATGGACGACGTGGATAAATCACATGCATTCAAGGTGGGCCCTAACAGAGTTTACCATATACAATAATAAGTGGATTTGCTGGTGTACTACACACAGCTATGTAGCTGGTTGTAGGTGCTAGCTGTAGGTACGTGTCGTGCCAAGACGAGCACTGACGCTCCTCGAGCTTCGAGTTGTACGAACGGTTCAAAGAATATCAAAGTTACATGGGCCTCACAGTGATGTATTTATTATATCTACACCATTCATATATTTTTAGAGACCATTATAGAGCATTGTCTAAAAAATGAATAATATCCAAAGATCATCGTGACCACACCACAAATAGCAGCAGAGCATGATTTTTACCGTTAAACAATTTGTGTGGTCCACATGATAGTTAGATCCGTCTTATTTTTAGTCTCAAGCCTTAAGATGAGCTCACCAAATGAATGGACGGTTTGGATATAACACATACCCTACCATCAGACTCATAGAACTTGCTAACCTCAATACAGCAAGTCACAGACTTGTGTGAAAAGAAAGTCACTACACTTTCGTGCAATGCACGTCAACGTAATGCGTCTAGAGAAAGTGTGATATACTTCTTTCATAGTTATGTGGGGCCCACCTTGATGTATATGTTTTATCTAAGCCGTTCATCCATTTTGACGTATCATTTTAGGCGTTAAACACAAAAGTACGTTATATTGAAGATTGAAGTGGACCACACCATATCAAATAATCCGAATCGTACCCAACCCGATTCGACTCAGTTTCTCTGACCGAGTTGGACTCGGTTCAGGTCAAGTCAATCAAGCATCGTATCGGTCTGAGTCAAGTGATCCGGACTCAGTTTTGGATCGGATCGAGTTCGGGTTAGATTATTGGAATTTCGGATCGAACCGAGTTAGGTCCAATCCGATCCAATCTGGACCGATGCCCTGTTCTAAGCGGAGAATGATTTTCACTGTTAAAAAATTCATAGGGCCCACCATAACATTTATTTCCCATCTAATATGTTCATAAGGTTATGAAGACCTAGATGAAGAGGAAAACAAATTTCATATTGATCCAAAACTTCTATGACCTTAAAAGGGTTTTAATGGTAAACGTTCAATCCCCCACTGCTTTTTGCAGTGTGGTCTTCTTGATCGTTAAATATGTCTTATTTTTCGTTTTAAGCCTTATTACGAACTTGCAAAATGGATGAACAGTTTGGGTATAAAACATACCAAATGATGGGACCCATAGAACTTGCTGACATCAACACACCATCTATATAGCTGGTGTATGGTACACTAGCCAATCCGCTTCCCCATATAGTGTAGGTGTGCATGTGTGAGGAAACAAATTGGCTACTTCCTCGCCACCGGCCAATGACTGATGGTTGGTGCTCCGTGGACCCCACCATGATGTATGTGTTTCATCCGTGCCGTCCATCTATTTTTCTAGATCAATTTAGGGTATGAGACAAAAAATGAGGCATACAACAATTTTCAGTGGACCGCATTACAAGAAATAGTGTTGAATGAACGTCAACCATTAAAAACTTTTTGGGGGCTATAAAAGTTTTGGATCAAGCTGATCTTTGTTTTTTTCCTTCATTTGGGTCTGTATGACCTAATCAACCGATTGGATGTCAAATAAACAGTACAGTAGGCCTTTGGAGGATTTTAATGGTGGATATCCAATCACTATTGTTTTCTTGTGCTGTGGTCTATCCGTGATTTATATACCTCTCATTTTTAAGATCAAGCTATAAAATGATATCTAAAAAGGGATGAACGGTATGACTGAAACACATACATCATGGTGGGGCCCACAAAGCACCGACCACCACCCACCGGGCTAGTGGCAGGGGGAGTAGCGAATCTGTTTCCCATGTGTGATGTGGTGTGGTAAAAAAAGAGAGAGAAAATCAATCTCGTTTTAAAGAAGTCCATGCTTACTAGAGCAGATTTGGTGCATCCCTGACTGTGGCCCCCACCTAGATGTATTTATTGTACATCCATGCAGGCCATCAATTTTTCCAACTCCTTTTTAAAGCATGAGCCAAAAAACAAGGTAGATACAGATCTCAAATGGACCACACTAAGAAAACAATGGCGATTGACCATTAAAAACTTCTTGTGGGTCACAAAATTTTTGGATCAAGCTGATATTTTCTATTTTCCCTTCATCTAGGTCTGTGTGAGCATATCAACAAGTTGGATGGCAAATAAATGTTACAGTGATTTTTAGAAAGTTTTGAACCACAGACATTCAATTACAAATGTTTCCTTTGATATGGTCTACCTTTGATTTGGATCTTGTTCATATTTAGGCTCATGCCCTAAATGAGCCGGAAAATAGATAAATGGCATGGATTACAATACATACATCAAGGTGGGCTCCATGGTAAGATCTACACCATGTTAATGAGGGCGGGCCTCACCTTATCCGTTCCCATGCTGACCATGAAATCGATGGTCCAGATGCTTCCATTTGTGGAAGCAATAGGACCCATCACTTTTTGTAGGCCACGATGTTTCCGGCAAGCTAAAAGGACCCATCGATTTTCAATGGGCCATGTTGTTTCGAGAGAAGCAATAGGAACCATCGGTTGTTGTGCGCCACATTGTTTACTGCAGAGCAATAGTCCGCCTACCTATCACCACTTCGCATCTGTTATTTTTCATTCATACATGTAATTATAAATTCCTCAACTCAGAAAAGGAAGGTGCAAAGCTGGAGCGTTGATTCCTGTGACAAAGCACTTGAAATGATGCGAAGCATTCAAAGAAAAGGACGGGTGAAATCATAAAATAGCAACTGTTGAACTCAAGCCGACTCATGGAACGGTCAAAAATCATTCGAAGGGGAACGGTATTCCGCCAATAGCCTAACAGTAATGTGCAGGAATGCTTGAACGGATCCATTACCCATACGCAGGCGTAGGGTAATGGACAGTGGGTCCTGCTTGAGTTAGAAAAAGTGGTCTGTTTACTTGAATGGGTCAAGCTTTGGATGAACCTAAAATTAAAAATTTATAATTTCTATAAAAAATAATTAAAGAAATCAAAAATAAAAGACAAGCTTAAGCGTGTGTAATTACGCTATCATTAATGTGTTATTCATTCCTTTTAAAAAATAATTGAGAATGCTGATAGGTTGCAGTCAAATAGCTCTATGATACGATGAGCCTATTTGCGATTCGGTGTTTGACAAACACAAAGAACCATAAATGAAACCTTATGTACACAAAAATTTTAGACCACTACTTTGGTCTGTTTTTTGAGATCTTCTAGCCAAGGTTGGTATGAACCTTGCTGATTGATCAGAGTACACCGTTGCTCTTCTTATTGGGTTATAACTGAGAATGGTTTAAGTGTTAGTAATGTCTAATGAACCACCTAGGCACTATTTATATAGACCATGGTTGCTAACTGTTTTAGTCCAGGGTCATAATCCAATATAACTGTTATATGGCTGTTTCTAACTGTTATGCATGTGGGATAATTTTATGACTGTTGAGTTAATTATATGCAGCAGTTTCTATATGATTCGTGTACAAAGTGCACCACTAGCGCCTCTACAACCATTCTATAGGCACGGGATGTTCCAACACACAAGTCCTGATACTCTACGAATTAACCAAGCAAATAATAAGGTACTTTACACCCCACATATAAATACAATTTTTTCTTTTCTTTTTTCCAATATGGGACTATTCCCATAAACGCCAAAATTGCAAGATTTTTTCAAACAAATCTTTTATTATAATTAAAAATATATATTTATTTTTAATCAATATTTTTCACAACATTTTTTCTATATTCACTAATTAGGCAGGGTTGGTATGATATCATTAGCCACATATTCCATTCTTAAACCCAACCGTGGACTTTAAGGTAAGGTCGAACCTGATTTGCAGGGTGGGTTTGGGCTAGAATTCTTGGCCTGTTCAGTAAATGGGTTGGGCTCAGGCTCATTGTCTGCCGTGCCTGCAGCTCAGTAGTATTGAATAAGTCCATCTAGGCCGGGTTGGGCAGTCCTGTTTAGCATGCATATTGAGCCTTAAGGGTATGCTGGAATTGTAAGTTACTTTACGTAAGCTACTTATACATTTTCTAAGTACTGAATCATTACATTTTCTGATAGGAAAAATTAAGAAAACATAATTTCTAGGAATCGAGCAATTGTCTCCAATTGTCCACTTATTGTGAATGGGAATCTCTATGCATGGATCTGGCCCGTGTTGATGAAGAACTATGTCATGGCACACAATCTATATATTTAGTCAAATCTAACACAGATTATTCTGTAGTTTATGAAAGCAATAAGGAGATGAATTTAGCAACTACGGTAACTGCATTTTGGGCTGCAAGAGATGCGAAAACAGATGCTTCATTGGACTTGGCGGACCCACCACCAGCCAGATCAGATAGGGCCCTGAAAGCTATGAAAGGAGTTGATTGCTGGCGACAGACGAGAGCGACCGCAGCACTTTCCATGTCGATTGCGGTGACATTGAACTTGGAATTTAGGAATTTCCGGTAGGCAGAGTTGTCGATGAATGCATTGGCACTGCTTCCTTTTCTCACCCTCACCACCACAGGCGCCCTTGGTAAACATGTTGTGGCATTGATACACCCTTCCAGCGTCATACCCTTAAGTTTACATACGGGAACATTTTCAGCACAACGCTTACATGGTCATTTTCATACGCAGCACAAAAGTCGGAATGTAAGCTCATATGTGCATGTATGTGTGTGAAAAACTTGAAAATGGTTAATAAAAGTTTACCCAATTTTATAAATTATTTTAACATTTTATTTATGATTTTTCAATATTAAATAATACTGAAAAAACTCACTGAGTTTCTGAGTCGACTAGAGTCAACTGGGTTTCAGGTAGAGCCACATTCTGTGTTTTTAAACATGGGTTAAGATAGGGTCTTTTTATTTTATTTTAGTTAGCTTGTTCGTACACCCACTGTCAGATCACACTTCACTGTTAGCCACCCCCACTAGGGAAACGATGCCAAGACCTCAGTGTTGAAATGAGGTATCTTTCACTAAGTCTACCACTTGAGCTATGGATCTGGGTGTTTAAGATAGGGTCCTTACTCATGGCTCGGTGGTAGACTTACAAGAGTTTCAACACGAGGTCATGGGTTCAAGTACTTAGGTGAAAACCACCCTGATGATAAACTCAGATGTTCTGCAACGAGAACAATGTCGCTGGAATGATAACGTTTTTCTCAATGGTCGTGTATGCATGCGTTCAAATTCACGTACTCAAAGGTTGGAACCCAGTGCAATTAGGAGTCAGATCTGGGCTCGGTTGGAACCTAGTGCAATTAGGAGTCAGATCTGGGCCCCCACTAGCGTAACGCTGAGACAAGTAGGCCAGGCCCAGCCCCGTTTGACTCAGGCCCTTAGATCATGGGCCTAGCCAGGCTCATTTACCAATATTCAAATATTAATGAGAAAAATGAGAAGAGAGTAGAAGAGAGAAGCCAAGTCACCTCAAGCTTCCTTGAAACGGCAAAATAGCGCTTGTCTGAAGAAACCCAAAAGGCATGTTGTCTAACTTCAGGCACCCCATTTACTGGAAATATCTCCTCTGGCTGATACCACGCGTTATTTAGAAGGTTGTCTGGAGACTTTTCATTTTTGCTAACATTGTTGTATTTGGAGAATTTGAGGTACCCTATTCTCCTTGTGTAATCCCCATTGGATTCCAGTGCCAATTCATCATCGGGCCCATTTCCGTATCTCTGCTTAAATAGAGGGTCAAGATGTTACCAAAACTTGCTATTTATATCCAAAAAGTTAAGAGGAAGAAAGCAAAAAAAAAAAAAAAAAAAAAAAAACAAATGATGGCATGAGTTCGGTTTCTTGCAAAAGGCTTCTTAACTTACTGAATTAATTGGGCTGGATTGGTGGGCCCAGCCAGAGTCACGACTGCTTTGGCCAAGTTTTGAGCTGTGTGAGAGGAGTCGAGCTTGGCACAGCTGGGCTAACCCCAGCTCAGCTCGGCTTGGTTTGGCTAATAGTTCAGGCTAGTTCGAACCGAGTTCAAGCATAGGAGACATTTTCTCAAACACATATAATGCATTTTAAATCTCTCACATAATACGAAACAGCAACAATACTTTGCAGGTATTTAACACTCACTAAGTAACATAAAAAACAAGATATGAGGTCACTTTTATAATTTTAAGTTTTTTCTTTATAATGATTTGTTTTGTTTTAATTCTTTCTTCGCCGTCACGAGCTGATTATGTGGATAATGTATGCATATGAAACAACACTTTGTTGAGTCATTTCATTAAACATTTGGCGAACTATCCAAGTTAATTCAAATTGAGGTGCAAGCCGGGTCAAGTTAAGCTTGAACTCAGCTCGAATTTTATACCAATTCCAAAAACCAGCCCAGCTAGAGTTAAGACCGCTTTGGCCATTTTACGTATTGGACTACATGGAATGTTATTATGGTATAAATTTAGAAAATATGTTAGGGTGTTCTTAATTATGTGTATTTTTATGTATAGGAGCTGTCACCTGTGGTTTCTGATGGAGGGTAATCATAATTTGTTTAGATGCTATAGCATGTGTCTTTAATTGTTGTATCATTTCACTAGTTTCCAAACCATTATACTGAACTAATTCAACTTGTGTATAACTCCTGTGTCATAGAGGCCATTATTCAACGCCTATGCAACCTTCATCTTCCCCACAAGGGCTATGATGTACACTTGTTTAGATCGGAATAGCTATCATGTGGAACCTGACCCACCGTGTACACTGACCTTAACCCAAAATTGCTCAGATCAGATGATCTAACTGTCTGATTGGTTGCCTGTCATTCATTCTTAATGGGTAACGGTCGGTGTTAATCAAGGAGAATTTCATCCATTGGATGGTTAGGATAATCTTTAATCTACGGTGGGACACACTCAACAAAAAGTCTAGTTGACCTGTTTCCTACCATCTCTGTGGAGGCCACTTATCATATGGTTAGGATCATCTGATCAATATATTATTTTCATCCCTTTACCACCCAATGGTATGGAAACTAAATGAACGGTGACAAATGGTAAATCATCTTGCCACGTGTAATGTTGGGGGATGGCCTGTCTGTTAAATATTATCTCCCAAGTAGTTTTGACTCGAGGTGGGGAGAACGGCAGTGCAATTTCATTCTGATTAAATTCGTATTTATGGTGGAGACAGCGCCACGTCTGAACTATAAAGTTTTAGTGTTCCTACTTACATCTCTACATCTTACAGTTCAATCGGCTGATCCTGACAGTACATTATCTTCATCAACATTTGATGGGCCACCATGCAAAAATCACACTGATTGAATGACCTGATAAACCCATAAAATGATCTTCGTTTATGTACCCATTCATTTTGCAAGAAATGGGCGGATGGCTAGGATTTCCTTCTAGGTATATTTTTGCATAAGCACTAACTTTTGGGCACCGAATCATTTCCTTGATTCTCCTTGGGCTTGTTTGATTTTTCAATTCACGGAAATATGTAATAATTGTTTCTCTTTATTTACCTCACTTTTCTTTTTTTATTTTTTTATTTGATTTGACGGCATGCATTTGTGACACAAAAATCAAGAAAGCCACAACATATTTGTGGGTCCCACCATGATGTGTATCGCTTATCCACACCGTTAATATATTATGCCTAATGAATTTATGGCTTGAGTCAAAAAACGAGGCATATTGAAAACTCAAGTGGACCATGCCACAAGAAAAAGGGAATCAAACACTTATCATTAACGGTGTACATGAGTCGATCTATGTTGAATTGGGCTCAACCCGGCCCGGCACGGTCACCAGCCAAACTCAGCCTGAACCTAGCCCGTGTGGCTCGAACTTGGCCCGGTCAGCAATAAGATGAGTTCAGGCCAAATGATTTTATTAATGTCATTTGAAAGAAGTGGCATGGTCATAAAGCTTCATATTTTGGGAAGATGATTTAGACAGATATAGGCTCTTTTACGTAGAGCTGTTTGTAGTTGTAAATATATTTTAGTAGGTTCTGTAACTAAATCAAAGCATATCAGGCAAGCAAAAGAGCCTAATCTGTTTTCATCATAATCATGAAAATACGATGATATAAAATTATAGCCTTAAAGCCTATCAAGCACTCAAAGGTGTAGATTGTTGTTGGCTCACTTGACTAGTGCATTTGCATCGTAATCATGGAAATCTAATAATACCCAACGATAGCCTTAGAGAATGAGAGAGTCGAATTGGAAAGGGAAGGGACTAACTTAAAATTTAATAAAAAAGGATTAAAATCCTAGTGAATTATAAAAAAGAAATCAATTAAGCTAGAATATCTGAAAATAAATCCATGTTTATGAGATCCCTGCCATCCAAAAAAAGAAAAAGAAAAAATAAAACAGTAAATTCACATTCCATATTCTACAAATCAATACACTGAAAGAGAAAGAGATAGAAATCATATTGGTTGGATGGACGGACAATCGAGTCTCTGTTGGTCGGGTGGCGAGACGAATAGAGAGGCGGAGGTCCTCTAGTGGTTGGATGGACGGACGAGTAGAGAGAGAGAGAGAGAGAGAGAGAGAGAGAGAGAGAGAGAGAGGTTTGCTTGGTCGGGCAGGGAGAGAGGGAGCAGGGAAGAGGGTTTGGTGGGGTTGGGTGTTGGGGTTAGGCGACTTCTCAAAAGGGAAAAGCGATTGGAGATTTAGGGTATATATATATATATATATATAAAGGTTGAGGCGGGTCAGGTCGAGTCGGGTTTTGGACTGAGTCGGGCCGAACTGAGACCTGTTCGAACTCGGCCCGAGCTCAGTTTCGAGTTGAAGAAAATGCCCCATTCTGGACCGAACTTAGTTCCGGGTCGGGCCAAGTTGAGCTTTTTCGGGCCAAGTCGAGCGAATTAACCGGGCTAGCCTAGTTCTACACCCCTACTTACTATTAAAAACCTCTCAAGCCCATTGTTTCTTGTGGTGTGGGCCATTTAAGTATTCGATATACCTCATTTTTTGGCTCATGCCTTAAAATATTATGTTAAAAGGATGGGATGGAATGGATTTATCATATACATCATCTTGGGATCTACAAATTGAAAATAATTCTTTTAAACCGATTTTGCAGGTGAAAAGTGTGGTGGATTTTCAGACGGGTGAAATAGTAATGGGTTTTTACACTGCCACTGAAAATCAAACACGCCCGTACATATATCCGGTAATGGTTGTAATTATTTTTTTTCTTTTTGTGATAATATACTTGTTTCTTTTTTTGTATTTTTTATTTTTATAACTGATTTGATTTGAAACCATCCCACGTATGGTACGCGGGCATAGCATGATCAACGATGAGTAATGCACAAAGCTAATGTACTCATCACATGCATGTATTCTCAATCCAAGCCGTCCAAATCGTTGGAAATGATTTTTTCAT
This sequence comes from Magnolia kwangsiensis, assembly GCA_037074715.1. Lineage (NCBI taxonomy): Eukaryota > Viridiplantae > Streptophyta > Magnoliopsida > Magnoliales > Magnoliaceae > Magnolia > Magnolia kwangsiensis. Next base: position 27,759,432 of record CM073571.1, on the reverse strand, counting down.
AACCAAAAGCTACACGGAACTCATTTCCTCAATCATGTGTAATATTCAGTCCAAACATATGTTGGGCTTCCTAAACCGGTGATCAAATGATCTCAACTGTTGAAAAAAAAGGAAGGTCCACCACCCACTTTTCGGCTTTGTTCTGATTAGGGCCATATCTAGTTCTTGGTAGGGCCCACTGGTTGAATGGTCTGCATCTTGTACACGCCGGCTATTTGAATAATTCTACAACGAAGTACATGAAAAGGGGTGTCTAATTTCAATACCTGCCAATTCCAAAGTCCTGTGTGTGCCCAGTAGTGAGGAATGGTCACATCTCCTACCTGGAGGTTTGGGTTTGCATTACCAGCAATACCAAAATGCAACACTCCTCTCACCTTAAACAGGCTTAATAGTAATTGTGTGGTTAGTCCTGCATTAAGCTGTCAAATAATAAATTATTATTTAGTTAATCACATGCCTACATGTAAGGAGTTATTTGATACTCTGGTGGTGTATGGCATTTGATACGCAGTCATTCAAAAATTGTACGAGTGATGCACATAAACTGTAGTTAAAATAAATGTAACTTTTTCGTTCATGTTACATCTAAATTAGGACTGATAATTTGGACAGTTTAGTTTGCATTTTTTGTATGTCATGTCTGACAATTTCTAAGTACCTGCATATCATCATCAAACTCAGCCAGAGTATTAAAAAAATTATTTTATATAATAAAATAATACATATTTATAAAAAATCGAGGGTTAATTGCTTTTTACATACCATGCCCATTCCTGTCATAACTAGAATAATCTTCTCATTTTCCAACTATCCAATTCGGAATCTTCTGCCTGAGATATTTTAAGAAAATAAAAGGAAATTAATAATTTTGTGAGTTTCCATATGGATGCCTTCGAAAAAAAAATCAACCGTGGAGTACAGACTTTGTGGTACCCACCGTGGTGTACATGTGAAGTCCACACCGTCCATCATATTTGTTAGCTCATGTTAAGCCTGAGCCCAAATATAAGGCCGATACAAAAATAAACGAGGCCATGCTGCGGCCTCATCCAAGAGGATATGGCCCATCCATTGGGGACCACCTTGATGCACATATCTATATCCACACTGTCCATTCATTTGTTCTTTTCATTATACTGTATGAGCCCAAAAATTAGACCGATTTAACTCTTAGGTGGACCATAGTATAGAAAACAGTGGTGATTGAACGAATTATCATAATATTTATTTTCCATCCAACCTGTTGATAAGATCAAACAAATGTTGATTAATGAGTAGAATAAGTATCATCTTAATTCGAAACTTTCGTGGCCCATAAAAAGCTTTTAATTGTCAATGATTCCTATAATATGGTCCACCTGAGATTTGGATCTCTTTCATCTTGGGTTCATGCGCTTAAATAATCTGAAAATACGGATGGACACATACATCAAGGTGGGCCCCACAGCTTGAGCGGACGTCCCATGTACGTGGGTCTAGGCAGCCGCCTTGCTTAAAATAGTTTCATGTGACCATGTGCCTGGCTTTGTTCGGACTCAGGAGGCTCCCTACCATTCACGGCTCATGTACTTGATGATGCATGAAACGTGAGTATAACCATGGTGCGCCGTCCAATATAAATGGGTCCAGTACGGCTCGGACAACCATGGCCCCACCATGATATATGCTTTGTATCCACACATTCCATTCATTTGGAGAGATGCAATATTCAAAGAATGAGTTTTTATCCTAAGCTCGATTGGACACCAGCACAAAAAACCGTGGGGACAGTGACACCCATTATTATAAACTTCTAAAGGCTACAAAAGTTTTAAATTAAACTAATATTTGTGTTTTTCCTTGTTTCATTTCTCTTTTAACTTTTGAACGGATTGGATTTCGAATAAAAATTATGGTGGACATTTAGGATAGTTTCAACGGTGCGAATCACTCTCCCCACTATTTTTTGTGGTGGGGTCCACTACAGATTTTTATCTGCCTCATTCTTGATTTTTTGCCTAAAATGATATCCCAAAATAGATGGATGGTGTGGATACAATATATACATTGGGCCAACAGAACTTGGTTACGCAACTTCAGTAGCCGATTCGCTACTCAACCTGTCAGTGTCTAATCCGCGTCCGATAACCATGGACCACATGTATATACTATTTCCATTTTGATTACGTCAGGATCCAATGATTCTTCCCACGAAGAAAAATATCGTTTCTCAAATCAGAGAGAGAGGAAAAGGAAGATCTTTTTTTTTTTAAAAAATTTTCATTTGAAACTGCAATAAGAGTAACTTCAAACAGACCAAAGTGGCAACGAAAATAGAAGAGAACTGTTGTGCAATGGCAGGGCACCAAAACTTGTCTACCTTGTCTTCGTTTCCTTTTTCTTTTCTTTTTCTGTGTTGCAATGTATCATATGTGTAGAACATCAGCACCATGAAAATTGTAGGTCCCAGCATGAAGATCACCTATAAAAGAAATCAGTTGGACCCTCTCATTACCTGGGCCATAACATTGGAATAAACGGACAACTGACCGTTTGATTAAACATACAGTTGTGGCCCACCTAGTGAGTGCATCAGTCTGATTCTGTGGAAGGGTCTGATCCATTTGGTAGGGCCAACCGTTTTCATGGTACTGATTTCCTACCCAACTGGTTTGGTTGTGGGAAAGATGGTGTGGTTCCACAAGCTGGGGTACCCTTGCCTGTAAATGATCAGTTCTCAAAAGAAAAAAGAAAAAGAAAACGAAAAAAGAAATTAGAATATGGGAGATGGGAGATGAATTTTTAAACTTACCAACAAAATCCAAGTGTGGAAATCTCTGATCAGCAGCAAAGCTATTTGATTGCAAGAGAGGAGCCATCTCATAGGAAGTGGGCACTACAAGCCCTATATAAGGGCCCACCTTGTTTATTCTATTAATGCTTTCCATTGTCTTTTCACTAACCTCCCCATATGATACACTGCTTGTACCCATTAAAATAATACAACCCATCAAAATAATTTTCAAATTCCCCATCTCTCTCTCTCCTCTTCTCTTCTCTCTCTCTCAACCCAAGAGGCTCTTCCAATGCATGGGGAACGAAAGCCTGTGAAAGTTAAAAAGAACCTTTTGCAGTGTGGAAAAAGAGAGCTTGAACAAAGAAAACAAGGCAGAGGGGGTTGGGACCTGGGGTCCGCCGATATGCATGGAGATCACCGTCCGTTCACACGTGCCAATATAGAAAACGTGTGCAAGATTCAAACTTTTCATCTGGCGGATCATAGATCCTTTGGACGGCTAGAAAATTGTTTTAGCCATCCATCTCGTTCGTACGTTTTGGTTTTTGAGGGAGAAGATCTAATAAGTGTGGCCCAACTGATGGAGGGCTAGGACATCTAGCAAGTGCACCTCATTGTCACGTCTGCTTGTGGAATAGGATCGGCGAACCTTGTAGGGCTTATTTGTAGTCGTGATGCATTGGATTTGAATAGGATTCCTCGTGCACCTCATTTCCTGGGACCCATGGTTTTGGGACCGCTGATATTACGGGACCAAGCATGGATAGCAGATGATCTGACGACCTTCAAGATTCGAAGATTACAGACATCGTCTTTTCTTGGACCGTTGTTTTAAATTTTTTATTATTCGTTTATTTCTGGCCACGGATCTAATGGTTAGGAACTTCTACTTTCTCAATCTACGTTACATCCCATCGGATAAATGGTCCAAATTTCTAAAGCATGGGCCATTTGTGGGACGCCGATTGCATTCTGACATTGACGGTAGCGATGGGCCACTGGACTGTGTTATGTGGAACTACCATGATTTATGGGTTTTTATCTAGGTTGTCCATCTATTTTGGATCATTATTTTAGTGCGTGAAAAATAAAAATAAAAAAATAAGTAAGATCCAAATCTCAGGTGGGCCATACCACATGAAAACAGTGGTGATCAAACGGCCACCACTAAAAACTTCCTAAGCCCACTGTAACGTCCATTTGCCATCTAACCTGTTGATCTGTCAAAACGGATGAACGGTGTGGATAAAACACATACATCATGCCATTTAATGTAGTGCCCGTATTCAATCCCCGTCAGTTGGTGTACAATCTAAGTCCGTGTGTAACGTGGATCCGTTGGATCCGGAAACCATTGAGCCCCGTACATCCATCAATGTGGGAACCAATTATTTATTTTATTTTTTTATCTACCTAATCTATCTATTTTGCTAGCTCATTTCAATACATGATTCCAAGTAGAAGTGTATTTTAATGCATGATTCTAAGTAGAGGTGGGCATCGAGTCGAGTCAGACCAGGTTAGGTCCAACTCGACTCTGTCCGAAATTTTCATAGCTTAGACTCGAACTCAATGTGACTCGGGATTGAGTCTGGGGCATCTAACTTGATCTAATCCGATGTAATGTTAGTCTAACCGAATTGAGTCCGACTCGGCTAAGAAAACTGAATCGGATCGGATTGACTACTGTTCGGATTGAAGTGTTTTTTTTTTTTTTTTAAAAAATTTAAATTATTATTTAAATCACCGTTCAATATTTTGTAGTTCCATCCAATCTATCAATAACACAATAACTACATGGGTGAAAAGGAAAAACAAATTTCATTTTAACCCTAAACTTCTCTAACCCTTAAACTTTTTGAAGTGTAGTCTACTTGATCTTTAGATCTGTATTATTTTTCGGCTCAAGCTTTAAAATGAGCCTGCCAAATGGATGGACGGTTTGGATATAATGCATTCCTCATGATGGGACTCACATAATTTGCTAACGTGAATGCAAATATATAGTGGTGCACTGTACACCTCTACCAGCTTCTGGACATCTCGTCACATCAATGCGAACGCAGATTTCTTGCAAAAGCCTTTCACATCTTCTGGGCACTTTTATATTTGCATGAAATCCACCCTTTCATCAGTTTTGTGACGTCATTTTAAGACCTGAGGCCAAAACTGAATAGAGTTCAAGACTCAAGTTGACCGCAGTAAAAGAAAATGTGTAGGTTTCTGTCATCTATGGTAATGTTTACATGACATCTTTACGGTTTATGACGTCATTCCTATTGGGTCGAAATGAAAACACAAATACCGACATGATTCAAAGCTTCCGTGGCTATATGAATATTTCAACCATAGACGTTCAATCCTCACGTTTTTGGCCCACCCGAGTATTGGTTTCAAATATTTTTTGGCTTGGGTCCTAGAATGAGCTCCCAAAACGGATGGATGGAGTGGATTTCTCAAAAAAATCAAAGTAAGCTCACCTAAGTTTCAAGCGTAGGAACTCATGATGAAGGGCTTTCGCCCGCATCCAGTCAATACACGGGAGCTTTTTTGGAACGAAACGAATCGTTACTTCCCTTGCCACTAGCACGGTGGCTGATGGTTGGCGCTTTGTGGCCCCACTATGATGCATGCATTTCATCCATTCAGTTCAACCATTTTTATAAATCATTTAATAGCTTGACCCCAAAATAGAGGGATATACATCTCAGGTGGATCAAACCACAAGAAAAAAAATAGTGATTGGATATCCACCATTAAAATTCTCTTAGGGCCCATTGTACTGTTTATTTGACATCTAATCTGTTGATTAGGTCATATAGGATCAGATGAAGGAAAAAAACAAAAATAAGCTTGATCCAAACCTTGTATGGCTCCTAAAAGGTTTTCAATGGTCGACGCTCATTCATCGTTGTTTCTTGTAATATGGTCCATTTGAGATTGGTATATATCTCATATTTGGTCACGTACCGTAAAATGATATGGAAAAATATATGGACGGCATGGATGAAACACATACATCATGGTTAGGCTCACAGAGCACTGACCACTTGCCATTGGCCGGTGGCAGGGACAGTAGCCAATCTACTTCCGTCAAAACTCAGAGGCCTCGTCCCATCAATACACCTAGAGCTGGGCAAAACAGATCCGATCCGGTGGATCCGACCCGATCAAAACCGAATCGACGGTCTGAATCGGTGCAGATCGGGTAGCTCCATCCAGATCCGAAATCTATTCAGGTTGAGTTCAGATTGACCCTGATCCGACCCGACCTGACCCGAAAACTGATTCAAATGGATCTGGACTGATCCGATCCTACCCGATCCGGAGTAGTCCTTTTGATACTTCTACTTTTTCTTGTGGTATGGTCTGCTTGAGCATTGGATATACCTCAATTTTGAGTTCAACCACTACAATGATCTGCAAAAATGAATGGACGACGTGGATAAATCACATGCATTCAAGGTGGACCCCGGCAGAGTTTAATGTGTACAATAGTAAAAGGGTTTGCTAATGTACCACACACAACTATGACGCGGTAGGTGTAGCCGTGTAGGTACGTGTCGTGCCAAGACGATGCTCCTTGAGCTGCGAGTTGTACGAACGGTTCAAAGGAGATCAAAGTTATATGGCCCCATAGTGTTGTATTTATTATATCTACACCGTTCATATATATTTACAATTCATTTTAGAGCATTATCCAAAAAAATGGATCATATCCAAAGATCATCTGGACCACACAAAAAATAACAACTAAGAATGATTTTCACCTTTAAACAATTTGTAAGGCCCACCATAACGTTTATTTTCTATCCAATATGTTCATAAGGTCATAAAGACCTCAATTAAGAGGAAAAACAAATTTGAAATCATCCAAAACTTTCGTCTATGACCCCAAAAAGGGTTTTAATGATAGATGTTCAATCTTCACTGCTTTTTTCAGTGTGGCCCACTTAATAGTTAGATCTATCTTATTTTTCGTCTCAAGCCTTAAAACAAGCTCGCCAAATGGATAAACGGTTTTGATATAACACATACACCATGATCAGACCCACCTAACTTGCTAACGTCAGTACATGTATACTACCAACACGCATGGGACTTAGACACTGACGCCCGTTCACAACTGTTTTACAACGGTAACTTTTAAAGCTTAGAGCGTCGTGTTGTACGAACGGCTTAAACGACTTCAACATGGGCCCCACAATGATGTATTTATTATATCCGTACTGTTTAACCATTTTTCATGATCATTTTAGAGCATTTGGTAAAAAAATGAACCATATCTAAAGCTCAAATGGACCACACTGAAAATAGCAACGAGGATAATGATTTTCATTGTTAAAAAATCTGATTAGGATCGTACCTAATCCGATCTGACTCGGCTTCCCTGACCGAGTCGAACTCGGTTCCGGTTAGGTCAACCGTGCATCAGATCGGTTCGACTCCGATGTCTTAGACTCGGTGCCGGATCGGATCGGGTTCGGATCCGACCACGTAGATTTTGGCCCGAATCGGGTTGGACTGAATCTGGTCCGACTCAGTTCGATGCCCAGCTCTAAATACACCAGAGCTCAGTCAGAACTTGGTGCTCGAGGGGAGGGTGAAACGTTGGTCCGTGCTCCATGGTAGTGGAAACAGTGGTCAGTGCTCTGTGGACATTACCATGATTTATTTATCTCATCCACGCCGTTCATCTATTTTTCTAGATAATTTTATGATATTAAATAAAAAATGACTTATATCTCAATTTCAAGTGGACAACAATACATAAAATAGTATTAAATGAACACTATGCGGATCGGATCCCATCGGATCGGTACAGATCGGTCATTAATCCGAACTCAACTCGATGTACGATCGGATCTGGATGAGCCTACTCAATTCAACCCGATCATGACATTCGGTTCGGATCAAATGGGGTCGAATCAAGTCGAATCGAGTTGGATTCTGCCTAGCTCTAATTCCAAGAATCAAGCAGATCCAAACCTCAGGTGGACCATAGCACAAGAAAAAGCAGTGATTAAATATCCACTGTTCAAAACATTTTAAGGCCCACCATAAATTTGTATTTGCCATCCAAACTTTTGATTAGATTAAACATACCTTGATGAAGGGGAAACACAAATATCAACTTGATCCATTGGATGTGAATAGTGTTCCTCATGCAACTCATTTCTTACTTATACAAGTTGATCCCATGGTCCAGTTATTGTGACCATTGATATTACGGGACCAAGAATAGATAGCAGATGTTCTGATGCTTTTCAAGATTGGAAGATCCGAGTCATCCTATTTTTTGTATTTTCCTGGACTGTTGTTGTAAATTTTCTATTTATTGTTTATCTCTATCCCACGGATCTAACGGTTATAAACTGCTCCTCTGGAATAATTTAAAAGAGTTTCCGGTATAAACCTTGTTGATTGATCCGAGTACATTATTACTCTTCTTATTGGGTTGTGTTGATGCAAAAATCTGATCGTTGGTCCACCCTCTCTAGACCTTCAAGTACCTGTACAAGGAGAGGAAGACAAAGGAGACCTTGGCTAAAGTAGGGGACTCTCCGATGCCAAAGTCAGGCCAGAAATCTGGGTCTAATGGTATTGATGGGGTTTTTTGAGAGAGATCATGCGTACCTTTTGTTGGGTCTAAAACCCAGCTTCTTGCTAATGTGTGGCTGCAGCCACCAAAAAGAAAAAACTGAAACTTTAAAAAGATGAAGAGAGAACTGCTGCTGTATATTGGAATGATTTAAAACGTATTACACTGCTGCCTTTTATAGGCTTTCTTATTCCGTGAAATGGCTAATCTATCCCTGTTTAGATTCATCCTAGGGGCAACTAAAGAAAGAAAAGAATCTAGAAAATATCTACTGTTTATCTTCACCCGGCTAGCAAACTAAACTTAGAAAAAAAAATAAAAAATCTTATCTTCACAGCTAGCTCACACGTCCTTCACACGGTTTTGGATTTGCACAATCCACCACCGTGTCCAACACTCCCCTTCAAACCAAAACTGGCTTCATTTCGAGCATCGTTCTTAGTCGTTTGAATGCATCTGTCAGCAATGCCTTTGTGAAAATATCCGCCACCTATTCCGTAATATGACAATACTCTAATTTCATCATTTTTTGCTTCATATGATCTCTCAGAAAATGGTATCGGGTATCAATGTGTTTGCTTCTTCCATGTTGCATCGGATTTTTAGCTAGCTCGATTGTCAACTTGTTATCCACATATATGACCGTGGATTCTTCCTGCGGATGCTTCAGCTCCTTTAGCAGGTTTCTCAACCAAATTCTCTCACAGACGGTGAATGATGCTGCTATGTACTCTGCTTCACATGTGGACAGGGCGACCACACTCTGCTTCTTCGAATTACATGTGAAAGCAGTCGGTTCGAGATAGAATACATAGCCAGTAGTGATTTTTCTCTCATCTTGGTCACCTCACCAATCACTGTCTGAGTATCCATACAGCATTGCTTCATCATCGTATGGATAAAAGAGACCGAATTCAATAGTCCCTTTGATATACCTCAGTACTCATTTTGCAGCTAGCCAGTGTGACTCTTTTGGGACTTCCATATACCGGCTTAGAAGCCCAACACTATAGACTATATCTGGCCTAGTGATTGTGAGATACCTTAAGCTTCCGATTAGGTTTTTGAATAGGATTGAGTCGATATTTCTTCCTTCTCCATTTTTGTGAGCTTTAGGCTAGTAGTAACAGGTGTATTTACAGCTTTACAGTCGACCATCTGAAACTTCTCAAGAAGTTCCTTTGTGTACTGCTTTTGGGATATGTAAATGCCGTCGACTTGTTGCTTCACTTCAATGCCCAAGAAAAAGGACATCAATCCACTATCAATCATCTCGAATTCTTTAAACGTATCCTGCTTGAATTCTTCAAACATCGCCTGGCTGTTCCCAATGAACAACAGATCATCAACACATAAACAAGCGATAAGAATATCACCACGGGCATTCTTTTTTGTGTAGACGGCATGCTCATATGGACATTTGACGAAACCATTATCTTAAAGATAGTTGTCGATCCGTGCATTCCAAGCACGAGGAGCTTGCTTCAACCCATACAGGGTTTTCTTCAGCCGATATACATTGTGTTCCTCCCCTTGCTTGATAAAGCCTTCGGGCTGGTCAACGTATACTTCTTCTTTGAGTACCTCATTTAGGAATGCACATTTCACATCCAGTTGGTAAAACATTCAACTGTGATGAGCTGCAAGGGAAATAATCATTCTTACAGTGTCAAGGCTAGTAGCTGGGGTGAAAACTTCTTCATAGTCTACCCCATATTTCTATTTATAACATTTTGCTACGAGCCTTGATTTATATCGTTCGATCTTACCATCGACATTCCGCTTGGTTTTGTACACCTATTTGAGACCAATGGTCTTCTGACTTTTGGGGAGTGAGGTCAACTCCCATGTTCGATTATTCTCGATGGCATGAATCTCTTCTTCTATAACCTTTCTCCAACATTCTTCATTCACAGCCTCTTCGAATGTGAGAAGCTTGTGGTCCGCATATAGGTAGAGTAAATTCACTTCCTCAGTTTTTGCATAGATGTCATTGATGCTTCTCATTTTAATAGGAGCCAAGGGTGAAGGAGAATCGGATGAAGATGTGCTGGATGAATTCTGATTTGATGAAGTACTTCTAGAAGATATGGAGCGTACTCCTGGACTTTTGCGATCTGAAAGGGGTGATGTGGGTGTCTGATCTTGCTTCTCATGTCTCTCTTTTTTGTATTCTTCGACCTCGATCTGCTTTTCTTTAGCCGAATTTTTCTTATTCCATTTACATGCTTCTTCCTCACAAAATACAATATCTCTACTCACCATCAGCTTATTGGTTAGTGGGTTGTAGAGCTTGTATGCATTTGACACTTCGCTGTAGCTAATGAAGATGCACTTTTCGCTACGATCATCAAGTTTTTTTTCTTCTTGCTTCTGTAACTTGAGCGTAGGCGACACACCCAAAGATCTTAAGGTGCGCCACGCTCGGCTAGTATCCACTCCATGCTTCTTGCGACATCTAGAATCTGACACTCTTGGTCGGACACCTATTGAGCAAATAGGTAGTACATGTAACTGCCTCTGCCCAGAAATTCTTTGGAAGACTTTTCTCCTTCAGCAATGTCCTCGTCATATCGAGGATGGTGCAGTTCTTCTGTTCCTCAATTCCATTTTATTGTGGCGTGTACGCTGTAGTGTGTTGTTGCTTAATGCCATGTTCCCTGCAATATTCTCGAAAAACATTTGAGGTGTACTCCGCACTTCTGTCAGATCGGAGGGTTTTGATTTTAAGACCACTTTCTTTTTTAACAAGAGCCTTAAAATTTTTAAAAATAGAAAAAACAGCAGACTTCTCTTTGATTACATACATCCATAATTTTCTACTGAAATCGTCAATGAAGGTAATAAAATATTTATTACCTCCAAGAGAGATTGGCTCTAATGGTCCATAGATGTCAGTGCAAACTAATTACAATGATTCTCTTGCTCTTCTGGATACTTCACTCGGAAAGGAGTTCCTTTGTTATTTCCCAAGTGTACAAGCTTCACACACATGTTCTGGAGCTTCAATAGCAGGTAAGCCATGCACCATGCTTGATGAGGACAGAAGTTTTAGGCCACTGAAATTTAGATGGCCAAAGCGAAGATGTCATATCCAGGAATCATTTTTTGCTTTTCCATAAAAACGCTTCTCAAACATTATGTTTATATGGAGAGGAAACATACGATTCTTTACCATCTGGACTTTTACAATCAAACGTCCATGCGTATCTCTTATGGAAAGAGAAGAGTTCTCCATGTGTATGACATACACTTTTTCGAGGAGTTGTCCAAGACTCGGTATGTTACTTTTCATGTTGGGCACGTAGTATATATTAGAGATATAGTTTGGAACACCATTCTTCTGAAAGATTTTGATTTTACCTTTACCTTTCACTGACGTTTTTTATGAGTCTCCAAACGTTACATCGCTATGAACTCCTTCTGTGAGTTCTAAAAAATTTTTCTTATCGCCGCACATATGATTACTTGCACCAGTGTCGAGATAGCATACATCCTGCTGATCACTACCTTTCTCTTATGTAAGGAGAAGTGTGAAGCTTTCTTGTTCATGCCCTGATGCTTCGACATAGTTTGATAACACGTCTTGAGTTACCAGCTTGCTCCAGCAATCAAATACATAGTAGCCAAGCTTGTTACAATTGTAGTATTGGACGTTCTTTATACTTCATCGTCCACGCATAGATCACCATTTCCTCTTCTACAGAAATTGATATTTTTCTGTTGGTTTTGGCCATGGCTTTGTTGGTATCCGCATCCTCTGCCTCTTGCGCGATTGTTAGCAAAACGTCCACCACGTTGTGAACTTCCACGTCCACCATTGTTATCATTTAGAGTCAATCTTGACTCCAAAGCTTATTCCATTGGTATGAAACTGGCATTCTTCTGCATTCGTTGCTCATGAACTTGTAACGATCCCATCAACTCCTCAATGAAGAGTTTCTCAATATCTTTTGATTCTTCGATCGCCACAACCACATGCTCAAACTTGGTTGTAACGGATCGAAGTATCTTTTCAATAACTCGGACATCTTCAATCTTTTCACCATTTCTTTTTAAATTATTGACAGTTACAAGCAAACGCGAAAAATAATCAGTAATATTCTCACTTTCCTTCATGTGAGTTGCTTCGAACTCGGCTCTTAATGTTTGATGGCGAACCTACTTTAATCGATCTACACCCTTGAAGATGGTGCCAAGAGTATCTCATGCTTGCTTGCTTGATATTGCTTCGGCAATCTTTTCGAAGGTGGATTCATCCAACCCTTGATAGACGAGAAACAAAGACTTATTGTCTCTCTTCCATTGATTTTTTAGAGCAATCTTTTCTTCATTGGTGAAGGCGGCTTCTTCTTCCATCGTGGGTTCTTTATGCCCATCGGTGACGATTTCCCATAGTTCTTGCGACCCGAACAATGCCTTCATTTGGATGCACCATTTTTCATAATTGTTCTTTGACTACTTAGGAACCTGCGGCTGGATGGTGCTAGCCATCTTTTTCTATTTTATAAAAGAATGGTTAATTTTTTATTTTTTGCTGAAACAGTGGAGTCATGGACAGATTCTTGGCTGAAATGGTGGAATCTTGCACAGATATATGGCCTTTTGCAATCTGATTTTTTTTTTTTTAAATAGATTTTTTTCGATCTGATTTTTTTAAAAACAGATTTTTTTCTCTGCTGCAATCTGATTTTTTTTTTTTTGAAAACAGATTTTTTTTTTTCTGCAATCTGATTTTTGAAAACAGATTTTTTTTTTTTTTTTTTTTTTGAAAAACAGGGATTGTAGGACCTCCTTCTCACGGCTAATTTGTTTTGGGTATTTCAAACCCAAACAGGCAGTGCAGAACCTTCTTCTCACGGCTGATGAGGCCCAAGGATTAATAGCTCTGATACCACTTTGTTGGGTCTAAAACCCAGCTTCTTGCTGATGTGTGGCTGCAGCCACCAAAAAGAAAAAACTGAAACTTTAAAAAGATGAAGAGAGAATTGCTACTGTATATTGGAATGATTTAAAACATATTACAATGCTGCCTTTTATAGGCTTTCTTATTATGGGAAATGGCTAATCTATCCCTGTCTAGATTCATCCTAGGGACAATTAAAGAAAGAAAAGAATCCAGAAAATATCTACTGTTCATCTTCACTCAGCTAGCAAACTAAACTTAGAAAAAAAAATCTTATCTTCACAGCTAGCTCACACGTCCTTCACACGGTTTTGGATTTGCACAATCCACCACTGTGTCCAACACCTTTCACCCTTAAAGTCTCTCCTATCTAACGCTATCTTTCGGAGATCTTAAACGAGATCTCTAATTTTGAGGGAGATCCTTCAAATCCGTATCTCGACTTTGGGTCGGGTCCCAAGGCGGGTGCTGAGTTGGGCGTGCATGAGACTGACCTGAACGACAGATCAGCATTCACCATTTTCAACTGTCAGCCGGTCAGGTCCAAGGCGGGCGCTGAGTATTTCACAACAATTTTTTTTATATATTCACTAATTAGGCAGGGTTGGTATTATATCATTAGCCACATATTCCATTCTTAAACCCAAGCGTGGACTTTAAGGTCAGGTCGAACCTGATTTGCATGGTGGGCTTGGGCTAGAATTCTTGCCCTGTTCAGTAAATGGGTTGGGCTCAGGCTCATTGTCAGCCGTATATGCAGTTCAGTAGTATTGAATAAGTCCATCTAGGCCGGGTTGGGCGGTCCTGTTGAGCATGCATATTGAGCCTTAAGGGTATGTTTGGATCGTAAATTACTTTACATAAGATATACATTTTCTAAGTACTGAATCATTGCATTTTCCAATAGGAAAAATTAAGAAAACATAATTTCTAGGAATAGAGCAATTGTCTCCAATTGTCCACTTATTGTGAATGGGAATCTCCAGGCATGGATCTGGCCATCGACCACGAATGAATGGAGCTATGTCATGGCACACAATCTATATATTTAGTCAAATCTTACACAGAGTATTCTGTAGTTTATGAAAGCAATAAGGAGATGAATTTAGCGACTACAGTAACTGCATTTTGGGCTGCAAGAGATGCGAAAACAGATGCTTCGTTGGACTTGGCAGACCCACCACCAGCCAGATCAGATAGGGCCCTGAAAGCTATGAAAGGAGTTGATTGCTGGCGACAGACGAGAGCGACCGCAGCACTTTCCATGTCGATTGCGGTGATATTGAACTTGGAATTTAGGAATTGCCGGTAGGCAGCGTTGTCGATGAAGGCATTGGCACTGCTTCCTTTTCTCACCCTCACCACCACAGGCGCCCTTGGTAAACATGTTGTGGCATTGATACACCCTTCCAGCGTCATACCCTTTACAAAAGGGAACATATTCAGCACAATGCTTACATGGTCATTTTCATATGCAGCACAAAAGTCGGAATGTAAGCTCATATGTGCATGCATGTGTGTGAAAAACTCGAAAATGGTTAATAAAAGTTTACCCAATTTTATAAATTATTTTAACATTTTATTTATGAAATTTAAATATTAAATAATACTGAAAAAACTTACTGAGTTTCTCAGTTAACTAGAGTCAACTGGGTTTCAGGTAGAGCCACATTTTGTGTTTTTAAACATGGGTTAACATAGGGTCCTTACTCATGGCTCAATGGCAGACTTACAAGAGTTTCAACGATAGGTCATGGGTTCAAGTACTTGGGTGAAAACCACCCTGATGGAAAACTCAGATGTTCTACAACGAGAACAAAGTCGCTAGAATGATAACGTCTTTCTTAATGGTCGTGTATGCATGCGTTCAAATTCACGTACCCAAAGGTTGGAACCCACAAAGTCAGATCTGAGCTCCCATTAGCGTAATGCTGATACAAGTAGGCCAGGCCCAGCCCCGTTTGACTCAGACCCTTAGATCATGGGCCTAGCCTGGCTCATTAGCCAATATTCAAATATTAATGAGAAAAATGAGAAGAGAGTAGAAGAGAGAAGCCAAGTCACCTCAAGCTTCCTTGAAACAGCAAAATAGCGCTTGTCTACAGAAACCCAAAAGGCATGTTGTCTAACTTCAGGCACCCCATTTACTGGAAATATCTCCTCTGGCTGATACCACGCGTTATTTAGAAGGTTGTCTGAAGACTTTTCATTTTTGCTAACATTGTTGTATTTGGAGAATTTGAGGTAGCCTATTCTCCTTGTGAAATCCCCATTGGATTCTAGTGCCAATTCATCATCGGGCCCATTTCCATATCTCTGCTTAAATAGAGGGTCAAGATCTTACCAAAACTCACTACTTATATCCAAAAAGTTAAGAGGAAGTAAGAAAGAAAAAAATAAAAATAAAAAATAATGATGGCATGAGTTGGGTTTCTTGCAGAAGCCTTCGTAACTTACTGAATAAATTGGGCTGGATTGGTGGGCCCAGCCAGAGTCAAGACTAGGCCAAGTTTTGAGCTGTGTGAACCGAGTCGAGCTTGGCTAGGCCAGCAGCTAACCCCATCTCGGCTCAGCTCGATTTGGTCAGCAGTTCGGGCTAGTTCAAACCGAGTTTAAGCATATGAGACATTTTCTCAAACACATATAATGCATTTTAAATCTCTCACGAAATACAAAACAGTAACAACACCCTGCAGGTATTTAACACTCTGTAAGCAACATTAAAAAAAACAAGATATGAGGGCACTTCTATAATTTTAAGTTTTTTCTTTACGAAGATTTGTTTTGTATTTATTCTTTCTTCGCCTCCAGCCGATTATGTGGATAATGTACGCATATGAAACCACACCTTGTTGAGTCGTTTCTTTCAACATTCGGCAAACCATCCAAGTCAATTCGATTTGAGGTTTGAGCTGGGTCAAGCTAAGATCGAACTCAGCTCAAAATTTATTCGAATTCCAAAAACCAGCTCAACGTGACCCGAATCCACTTTCAAGCCGAGGGAAGTGGAGCTTTTCCGTGTCGAGTCCAGCAAGCAGACCGATCTAATTCGACTCGTGTACAGCTCCTGTGTCTTAGAGGCCCGTTATTCGACGCCCACGCAGCCTTCATCTCCCCCACAAGGGCCATGATGTACACTTGATTAGATCGGAATAGCTATCATGTGGAACCTGGCCCACCATGTATACTGTCCTTAACCCAAAATTGCTCAGATCAGATGATCTAACCGTCTGATTGGTTGCCTGTCAATCATTCTTAATGGGTTACGGTCGGTGTTAATCAAGGAGAATTTCATCCATGGATGCTTGGGATAACATCCAATCTATGGTGAGACACACTCAACAAAAAGTCGAGTTAACCTGTTTCCTACCATCTCTGTGGAGGCCACTTATCAGATGGCTAGGATCATCTGATCAATATATTATTTTCATCCCGTTGGGTGGAGACTAAATGGACGGTGACAAACGGTAAGTCATCTCGCCCGGTATCATCTCCCAAGATAGGGTTGACTCGAGGTGAGGAGATCGGCAGTGCAGTCTCATTCTGATTAAATTCGTATTTATGGTGGAGACAGCGCCACGTCCGAACTATAAAGGTATAGTGTTCCTAGTTACATCTCTACATTGGACAGTTCAATCGACTGATCCTGACGGTACATTATCTTCATGACACATTTGATGGGCCACAATGCAAAAATAACACTGATTGAATGACCTAATCAACCCATAAAATTGATCTTTTTTTCTGTACCCATTCATTTTGCAAGACATGGGCGGATGGCTAGGATTTCCTTCTTGGTCTGTTTTTGCATAGGCACCATAACTTTTGGTACTCCAAGAGCACCGAATCATTTCCCTGATTCTCTACATGTATCCATTAATGGTTGTAATTAATTATTATATATATATATATATATATATATATATATATATATATATATATATATATATATATATATATATATATATTGGATTACCAATTGAAACAATCCCACGTATGGTACTCGGGCATAGAATGATCATCCATGAGTAGGCCCAGAGCTAATGTACTCATCACATGCATGTATTCTCAATCCAAGCCGTCCAAATAGTTGAAAATGATTTTTTTCCTAACTCAAAAGCTACACGGAACTCATTTCCTCAAGCATGTGTGATATTCAGTCCAAACATCTGTTGGGCTTCCTAAATCGTTCATAAAATGATCTCAACCGTTGAAAAAAAAGGGAGGTCCACCACCCACTTTTCGGCCTTGTTCTGATTAGGGCCATAGCTAGCTCATGGTAGGACCCACTGGCTGAATGGTCTGCATCTTATACATGTCAACTATTTGAATAATTCTACAACAAAATATATGAAAAGGGATGTCTAATTTCAATACCTGCCAATTCCAAAGTCCCGTGTGGGCCCAGTAGTGAGGAATGGTCACATCTCCTATCTGGAGGTTTGGGTTTGCATTCCCAGCAATACCAAAATGCAACACTCCTTTCACCTTAAACAGGCTTAATAGTAATTGTGTGGTTAGACCTGCATTAAGCTGTCAAAGAATAAATTATTATTTAGTTAATCATATGCCTACATGCAAGGAGTTATTTGATACTCTGGTGGTGTATGGCATTGGATACGCAGTTACTTAAAAATTGTACAAGTGATGCACATAAACTGAAGTTAAAATAAATGTAACTATTTCTTTCATGTTACATCTAAATTAGGACCGATAATTTGGACAGTTTAGTTTGCATTATTTGTATGTCATGCATGACAATTTCTAAGTACCTGTGTATCACCATCAAACTCAGATAAAGTATTAAAAAAATTATTTTATATAATAAAACAATACATATTTATAAAAAAATGAGGGTCAATTGTTTTTTACATACCATGCCCAAGCCTGTCATAACTAGAATAATCTTCTCATTTTTCAACTTTCCAATTCGGAATCTTCTGCCTGAGAAATTTTAAGCAAATAAAAGGAAATTAATAATTTTGTGAGTTTCCATATGGATGCCCTGTAAAAAAAATCATCCGTGAAGTACGGACATTCTGGGACTCACCGTGGTGTACATGTGAAGCCCACACCGTCCATGAGGAAATAAAATGAGGCATACACAAAAATAAGAGGCAGATACAAAATTAACTGAGGCCACGCCACGGCCTCACCCAAGAGGATACGGCCCTTCCTGTGGGGCCCACCTTGATGTACATATCTATATCTACACTGTCTATCCATTTGTTCATATCATTATATATATCATTATATATATCCTTATATCGCATGTGCCCAAAAATGAAGAAGATCCATCTCTTAGGTGGACCATATTATAGAAAATAGTGGTGATTGAACGAACTACAGCAATATTTATTTTCCATCTTACTTGTTGATAAAGTCAGACAAACCTAGATTAAGGGGCAAAACTTTTGTGGCCCATAAAAAGTTAATTGTCAATGATTCATATAATATGGTCCAACTGAGATTGGGATCTCTTTCATTTTCGGTTCATGCGCTAAAATAATCTGAAAATACGGATGGACACATACATCAAGGTGGGCCCCACAGAATGGGCGCACGTCCCATGTACGTGGGTCAAAGCAGCCGCCTTGCTTAAAATAGTTTCACGTGACTATGTGCCGTTTGAAAGTCTGATTCCTTGGCTTTGTTCGGACGCAGGAGGTCCCTGGGTATACACGGCTCATGTACTTGATGATGCATGAGACATGAGTATAACCATGCTACGCCGTCCAATCTAAATGGGCTCTAATACAGCTCAGAAAAACACGGACCACATGTATATATCGGGAATATTTCCATTTTAATTACATCAGGATCCAATGATATTTTTCTTTATGATTCTTCTCCCAAAGATAAATATCATTTCTCAAATCAGAGGGAGAAGGAAGGGAAGATTTTTTTTTTTTTTTGGTCATTTGAAATTGCAATAAGAATAACTTCAAACAGATCAAAGTGGCAACGAAAATCGGAAGAGAACTGTTCTACAATGGCAGGGCACCAAAACATGTCAACCTTGTCTTTTTTTTTTTTTTTTTTTTTTTTTTTTTAAATAATAATAATAATAAAATTCTGTTTTGCAACGTATCATATGTGTAGAACATCAGCACCATGAATATTGTAGGTTCCAGCATGAAGATCACCTCTATAAAAAATCAGTGGACCCTCTCATTACCTGGGCCACAACATTGGAATAAATGGACAACTGACCGTTTGATTAAACATACAGTTGTGGCCCACCTAGTGAGTGCATCAGTCTGATTCTGTGGAAGGGTCTGATCCATTTGCTAAGACTAACCGTTTTCATGGCACTGATTTCATACCCAACTGGTTTGGTTGTGGGAAAGATGGTGTGGTTCCACAAGCTGGGGTACCCTTGCCTGTAAATGATCAGTTCTCAAAAGAAAAAAGAAAAAGAAAAAAGAAATTAGAATATGGGAGATGGGAGATGAATATTTAAAACTTACCAGCAAAATCCAAGTATGGAAATCTCTGATCAGCAGCAAAGCTATTTGATTGCAGGAGAGGAGCCATCTCAAAGGAATTGGGCACTACAAGCCCTATGTAAGGGCCCACCTTGTTTATTCTACTAATGCTTTCCATTGTCTTTTCACTAACCTCCCCATACGATACACTGCTCGTACCCATTAAAATAATACAACCCATCAAAATAATCTTCAAATTCCCCATCTCTCTCTCTCTCTCTCACTCTCTCTCTCAACCCAAGAGGCTCTTCCAATGCCTGGGAAACGAAAGCTTGTGAAAGTAAAGAACTTTTTGCGGTGTGGTGGAAAAAGAGAGCTTGAACAAAGAAAACGAGGTAGAGGGGGTTGGGGACCTGGAGTCCGCCGATATGCATGGAGATCACCGTCCGTTCACACGTGCCAATGAAGAAAACGTGTGCAAGATTCAAACTTTTCATCTGGCGGATCATAGATCCTTCGGACGGCTAGAAAATTGTTTTAGCCATCCATCTCGTTCGTACATTTTGGTTTTTGAGGGAGAAGATCTAATAAGTGTGGCCCAACTGATGGAGGGCTAGGACATCCAGCAAGTGCACCACATCGTCACGTCTGCTTGTGGAATAGGGTCGGCGAACCTTGTAGGGCTTATTTGTAGTCCTGATGCATTGGATTTGAATAGTATTCCTCGTGCACCTCATTTCCTGGGACCATGGTTTTGGGACCGCTGATATTGCGGGACTAAGCATGGATAGCGGATGATACGGGACCAAGCATGGATAACAGATGATCCGACGACCTTTAAGATTCGAAGATTAGAGACATCCAATCTTTTGTCTTTCCTTAGCCCATTGTTTTAAATTTTCTATTAATCGTTTATTTCTACTATTAAAGTGTATCTTTAATACTACAATCAAGAACTACAATCAAGGATTCTGTAAGATCCGTATCTTAAATCGTACCGTTTCATAGACTTCCGCGGTCTTATCGGTCGAATTTCGGCAACCTTCGACCCTTAATCGATGTCAACGCGCGACCCTGATTCATATACCGACAACCCGAGTCGACTCAGCCCAAGACCACTACTATAGTGACCGCGCCGTCGCCGCGACTTGCGCGCCGAGGCGATACCCTGGTCAAGAGATGTGGGCCAACGTTCGGTGCGAGAAAATGCCGCGCATTGCGAAACCGAAGGGAATCTCTACGATGTGTCACATCAATCACATCAATCTCATCAATCAATCAATCCATCAAGCCATCATATGTCAAGTACACATCACTTTCATCCCTTTTCCCAAGCAATCACAAAAGTCTCCCAAACCCATACCTCTCTTACACAAAAAGTCACAAAAGTCAAGCTTTTCTTACATCTCTCATACCTCTCTTACACAAAAGCCTCAAAAGTCAAGTTTTTCTTACACAACCATCACTCACCACATCCATCCATCACTCTCTCTCTCTCTCCCTTTACAACTCTCTCTCTTTCTCTCTTTCTCTCTTTCTCATTTCAAATCTCCAAGCAAAAAAAATTCCAAGCTCCATACGTATGGAATTCTCCAAGCCTCCTAAGCTCCAAGTGTGGTTCACTTTTCTACCCCATCATCTCCCATCTCAACCCTCCATTCCTCATCTTAACCATTGAAATCCAAGCTAAGGTGCCAAGGAACCTCTAAGTGCAAGAAGATCGGACAGTGGGGTGCCTCTATAGGGTAGTTTTACTTGTTTTTATGATGGGCCAAGTGAGGCCCACCGATCCATGGTGTGGATCTCACTTGGGACCCCAAAAGGTGGTCGATGGACCACTTGGATCATCATGATCATTCCATGATGGGGCCATTCTCCATGGACCCCATCATGATGTTTATTTTCTTTTCAAGGTCATCTAGACCGTCAATGTTGGTGGGGAAGGGATCTCCACCATTGAGTTTGGATTTCGGTGGTCCCTCATGCTTTAAGGCCCACTTGGTGTATGATTCATTGTAAGGGAGGGCCCATAATGTCGGGGTCCCTCCATCATAAGGCGTGTCCCAGTCTCCATGTCTCTCTCCCTTTTTATTTATTTTTATTTCTTTTTTTCTATTTTACCTTATAGGCTTGTGTGACCCACTTGAATGGACCCCACCTCTTGGCATTGTGTCCAAGTGTTCTTCAAGTGGGGCCCACCTTAAATTGTATCTACATCGTCCATTAGTGGTGGTCCACTTCAACAGGGCCCACCACAATGCAATGTGAGGATTGAACGTCCAACGTCTGGGACGCTGGACGTCCCTGCTTGTAAAACAAAACAAAAAAAAAAGGGGGAAAAAGGTACTTTTTGGGGTGGTCCACTTGCTTAGGCCCCACCTTGATGTAAGTATGAAATCCACACCGTCTATTCCATTCTCCATCTAATTTTAGGCGTTGAGCCAGGAGTTGGGGTTGATTGGGAGATCAGGTGGGCCATAGGGTGGTGAGTTGCATCCCTACCTTTCAAAATATCATTTTTAAATTTATTTTATTCTCTAATCATAGAAAATACTGTATATTAGACCCGTTGGAATGGTTGCGAGCTGAAGAACACAATGGCCGGGGCGGATTTCATTTTAGCGGGCCTCATGTGTAAAAAACCTCCGAAAAATGGATTTTTCCCAAGAGGAGCAAGAGGCAGACCCTCTGCCTCCTGACAATGGCAGCAGCTACATGCTGCTGCGTGCAGCCGTGAAGGCGGGCGGGCGGCCGCTGGCCACCCATGGCCCTCCACGTGGGCCCCACAGTGGTGTTTATTTGCGATCCAATCTGTTCATGCAGTGGGCCACCTCCTGAAGTGGGCCCCTGTCAAATTTCAGGCCCATTCAAGGCTCAGGTGGACCACACCAGAGGAAACATTGGTGGCTAAAAGCCTACCCTTGAAGCTTTTTTTTTTGCCACAGAAGTGTTGGATCAAGCTAAAATTTATGTTTTCCCTTCATCCAGGCCCGAGGGACCCCATGAACGGACTGGATGACATCTAAGCATTTCTGTGGGCCCCACATGGGACCCACAATGATTTGAGATTTTTGAGTCCACCGTCCAGGCGGACGGTGGCACCCACCGTAATGCAATCGTACTCCCACCGTCCAGCGGACGGTGGGGCCCTTGGTGAAATTTAAAAAAAAAAAAGAAAAAAAAAAAGAAAAAAAAAAAAGGATGAGCTGTTGGTTGGGTGGGCCGCTCATAGATGGGTTAGGCCCACTTGATATGTAAAGCCTATGGGCTTAGGCCCACTTGATATTTAAGGCCTATAGGTTTAGGCCCAATTGATATGTTCTAAGGCCATGAGACTAGGCCATTTGATGTATTGTAAGGCCCATGGGACTAAACCCATTTGATTATAAAAAGGGGTCTATGGGATTAGGCCCATTGGATTTATTTGAGACCCATGAGTTAGGCCATTTTATTTGATTAAGGCCTAGGGGTTTAGGCCCATTTGACTCATGTTAGGTCTATGGGTTGATGCCCACTTGATCTACATGTGGGGCCCAATTGGTGTGGCCCATTGGTCACATATTAGACTCATGAGACTAAGCTCATTTGATGCAATCCAAGACCCACGGGTTTTGACCCATTGCAATGCACATAAGACCCATTATTGTGGCCCATTTATGGGCCATTTGATGAATAGAAGGCCCATAAGATATGGCCCATTTGATATATATGTAAGGTCCAATGGGAAGAACCTACGGTCCATTGCAATGTGTAAATCCATTACAAACTAAGTAGCGATGTTTACAAAGATCGTGCCTTGGGAGCAATGTTGGTTTGACGTCCACATTGCGAGTGTAATGCTGGTTGGATGTCTACATTACGACTCTCCTTATGGCCCATTGTTAGGCCCGTACTTATTGTGTATAGGCCGTCCAGGTCCATCTGCATTGTAAGATAGTTCATTTTATTATAACATGTTTAGTACAGTTCCATGACTCATGATCATACGCATCATATGTATGCTTGACGTGAGAATTGTCTGATCATAGCGTTTGCCTTCGGGCAGGTTGTTTATGGGCTCCTGGTTAGGCAGTATTGCCCTACATGAGCGCACGATATGCGCATGAATTGTTGCATGACTGGGTAGCGTGAATCATGCATTTCGCATTTGTGTGACATGGTTATTGTACGCCCTAGCGACATCAGGGTCGTAGTCTCCACAGACGCATCGTGGTTGGCAGGATTGGATACCGAAAATCTTGTTCTACATGGGGTCTATAAATATCCCTGGGTGAAAGTTCCTAAACCCTTATGGTACCAAGAGGTTGCTCCAACGTCTAGACTGAGTGGGTAGATGAGCGTTGAATGCCGATTACCAGACGGTTGCGCTCTCCACTGTGTCATGGTCGGTTGGACGGGGGTGCGACCTTATCCGTCCGAGAGTAGGGGGCAATGCTAGGCTGAGTTTGACCAGCTCGAGGAATGGGTCCGCTATCGACGAGTCGCGCCCGATATTGACAGACGGATAGTGTAGTCTTTTCCACTTACCTTATTACGCGCGATGTGGCGGCAATCTGGTTTAGAGTGTACTAGACCCCGGTGATATTCCATATTTGAGTTGTATTGATGTGTGGACATAGATTAGGATCTGTATGCTTGAGTTGCATTGCACATCGCATGGCCTTGGGGTGGCCGATACCATTCATGTCTTGCATCGCATAAGCCTTGGTACGGCTCATGATATTATGGATCCATCTGCATATTTCGCATTACTCTGACACTACATGCTCATATTACTACCTTGTGCACACACTTTCACCACCCTCTAAGCTTTCTGTAAAATTATGCACGACCGTTGCGTGCAGGTGACGTTGGATCGCAGCAGCGCTGAGGCAGGAGCACGTTGCAGAGCGTTTTGGAGCTTTTGTTCTTTACCATTATATTTCCCTTTATGCTCATTGTACTTGTAAAGTTTTTTATCATAGTAGAAATGTAATGGAGTTCTTGGTTGTTGTTTGTGGGTTATGCCTTTGGTTATGCTTATTACGAATCAAACTGACATTGAAAATCCTCCTTGTAACGTCCCAGGATCGGAACCTGGCGAATGGGAGCTAAGAGCTGAGAATGGGGTTCTACGGAGGCTGTCGGCATCGGATTCGGCGATCGAAAATTTTGTGAGCCCGGTTTCTAAGTTTGGGGCGTGACAGATTCTCCAATCAATCAAGGACCACAATCAAGGATTCTTTCATGTGTAATCTTTTATATATACGTGTATACATAGAGATGAAAATAAATAACAATTAGCAAGCTTTCTCCCAACCTTCTCTCTCTCTCTCTCTCTCTCTCTCTCTCTCTCTCTCTCTTCCTTAGTTTTATCATGGTATCAAAGCAAGGTTTGTATTTTTTTTCTTTTTTTCTTTCCCGAGGTTGATAATTTGGATTGAATCAATGCCTGGTGATATGATTTGATATATTTTTTTCTTCGGTGCCAAGATCCAGTTGTTGTTTGTTTGTTTTTTGGTGATTTTTTTTCAATGGAGGACGACGGATCGTCTGTTGGGAAAACTGTTGTTGCACCTCTATCTTCTACGCAGCCTCTCGTAATTGAGAAAGAGAGTCCGACTCTCCAGATTACCACCATCAAATTCGATGGAACCAATTACTTGACATGGGCAAGATCTACGAAGCTCTATATTTCTGGACGTGGGAAGATAAGATATATTACAGGGGCAGTTAAGCCACCAGATACATCAGACTTGGTAGCCGTTGAATGATGGAAATCAGAGAATTCAATTGTTATGTCCTGGTTACTTCATTCTATGAAGCTAGAAATTGGGAATACATATCTGTTTCTACAGACTGCAAAACAGATCTGAGATCTTGTGCAACAGACATATTCTCAGAAGAAGAATGCTTCCCGCATCTTTCAGTTGGATGTGGAGACCTCCTAACTCAAGCAGGGGGAGAAGACCCTATCAGAGTATTATAATACTCTTCGACAAAGATGGGAAGAACTTGATCAATATCAGACCTTCGATTGGGAAAGCCCTAAAGATGGAGAGATTTTTTCAAAGTTTATTGAAGAGAAGCGCGTATATCAGTTCCTTACAGGTTTGAACCCGGAATATGAGACTGCTCGTGTGTGGATTTTGAGCAGAAAAGATGATTTTCCACTTTTAGGCGATGTGTATGCTTATATTTATTCTGAGGAAAATAGGCGTTACTCTATGGGCCATGAAATGATCCTGTAAGACCCATATCTTGGTCCGTACCGTTCCGTAGAATTTCACGGTCTTACCGGTCGAATTCCGGCAACCTTCGACCCTTAACCGATATTTACGCACGACCCCGATTCATATTCCGTCAACCTATATCGGCTCAACCCAAGACCATTACCATAGCGACCGCGCTACGCTGCGGTTTCGATGCCGCGACTTGCGCACCGAGGCGATACCCTGGTCAAGAGATGTGGGCCAACGTTCGGTGCGAGGAAAACGCCGCGCATTGCAAAACCCAAGAGAATCTCTACGAGATGTCACATCAATCCCATCAATCAATCAATCTCATCACATCACATGTCAAGTACACATCACTTTCACCCTTTCCCAAGCAAGCCACAAAAGTCCTCCATGCCCATACTTTTCTTACACAAATGCCTCAAAAGTCAAGAAATGCTTACACAATGCCATGCCTTTCTTACACAAATGCCACCAAAGTCAAAAAGGGTCTCTTACACCCATCACTCACCACATCCATCACCTATCACTCTCTCTCTCTCTCTCTCTCTCTCTCTCTCTCTTTCTCTCTCTCTCTCTCTTTACTACTCTCTTTCTCATTTTTTTTTAAACCCATTCCAAGCAACAAAAATCCAAACGTCCAAGCCTCTCCCCATTTCCTCTCAAACTACAAGTGTGGCCCACCTTCCCACCTCTCCATCCCAAGATCTCCCATCCTAGCCATCCATTTCTCATCCCCTCCAAATTTTGATCAGGTGGCCCACATCATAGGAAACAGTGGAAGTAAACCTCTACCATTAAAAATATTTTTTTGGGCCACAGAAGTTTCAGATCAATCTGAAATTTGTGTTTTCACTTCATCCAGGTCTGAGTGACCTTATAAACGGGTTGGATTTCAAATAAGCATTGAGGTAGGCCCCACGTGGAGCCCACAATGATGTATGTGTTGCTTCCACCGTTCGCTGGACGGTGGAGCCCACTTGAAGCATGTGTTTTATTCATGCCACCCCTCAGTGTGCATGGGGGTGTGTGTGCAGTGTGTGTGCGTGCAGCGTGTGTGTGTAGTGTGTGTGCATGCAGCGTGTGTATGTATATATATATATATATATATATATATATATATATATATATATATAGAATATTATATTATATTATATATAATACTATATATATTATATATATAAAATTTGTAGATTTTATGTTACATGCATGATGGTGGGCCTTCATGTGGGCCCCACCCTTGATGCAGGTGCTGCATCCAATCTGTCCATCCATTCTAAAAGCCCATTTTATGAAACGAGTTAAAGAATGGGCCAAGTCCATAGTCCAAGTGGACCCCACCTTGACATATTTTTGAGGCATAATTTGATGTAATTGTAGTGGTTCATTGGGGCCCACTTTGATGTGGATCTTAGGCACATGGAATGGGGCCATTTGGTGTATTATAAGGCCCATGGGAATGGACCCATTTGATGTGTTCCAAGGCCTATGGGATTAGGCCCATTTAATGTAATTTAAGGCCCATGGGAGTGGACCCATTTGATGTATTCCAAGGTCCATGGGATTGGACCCATTTTATGTATTTTTATAAGCCCATGAGATTATGCCATTTGATGTCTTAGGGGCCCATGGGTTAAGGCCCATTGAGATATACTAGGGCCTATGGGTTGAGGCCCATTTGATGTACGTATGGGGCCCAATTGGTGTGACCCATTTGTTACATATAAGACCCATAAGATTAGGACCATTTGATGCAATCTAAGGCCCACGGGTTATGACCCATTGCAA
Organism: Magnolia kwangsiensis; assembly: GCA_037074715.1. NCBI lineage: Eukaryota > Viridiplantae > Streptophyta > Magnoliopsida > Magnoliales > Magnoliaceae > Magnolia > Magnolia kwangsiensis. The sequence continues at coordinate 27,731,714 of CM073571.1, read as the reverse complement.
TGCACATAAAGCCCATTGGTGCGGCCCATCTATGTGGCCCATTTGATGAATAAAAGGCCCATATGATATGACCCATTTGATATATATGCAAGGCCCAATGGGATGAACCTACGGTCCATTGCAATGTGTAATCCCAACACGGATTATGTAACGATGTTTACAACGATCGTGCCTTGGGAGCAATGTTGGTTTGACATCCACATTGCGAGTGTAATGTTGGTTGGATGTCCACATTACGACTCTCCTTAGGATCCATTGTTAGGCCCGTACTTGTTGTGTATAGGCCGTTTAGGCCCATCTGCTTTGTAAGGACAGTGCATTACTTTATCACATGTTTAGTATAGTTTCATGACTCATGATCATACGCATCATATGTATGCTTGATATGGTAAGTGACTGATCATAGCATATGCCTTCGGGAAGGTTGTTTATGGGCTCCCGATTAGGCGATGTTGCCCTACATGAGCGCATGTTACGTGCAAGGATGTGCTGCATGATTGGATAGTGCGATTGCATTGTGTGATATAGTTACTGTACGCCCTAGCGACATCGGGGCCGTAGCCTCCACAGACAGATCGTGGTTGGTAGGATTGGATACTGAAAATCTCATTTTACATGGGGTACTATATATATCCCTAGGTGAAAGTCCCTAAACCCTTATGGTACCAAGAGGTTGCTCCAACGTCTAGACCGAGTGGGTAGATGAGCGTTGAGTGCCGATTACCAGACGGTTGCTCTCTCCACTGTATCGTGGTCGGTTGGAAGGGGGTGCGGCCTTACTCGCTCGGGTGTAGGGGGCAATGCTAGGCTGAGTCTGACCAGCTCGAGAAATGGGTCCGCTATCGACGAGTCAAGCCAGATATTGACAGACGGATAGTGAGGTCTCTTCCATTTACCTTATTGCGCGCGATGAGGCGGCGATCTGGTTTAGAGTGTACTAGACCCCGGTGATATCCCAGATTTGAGCTGTATTAACATGTGAACATAAATGAGGATTGTATGGTTGATTTGCATCTTGCATCACATAGCCTTGGTATGGCTCATGATATTTATGGATCCATCTGCATATTCCGCATTACTCTGATATTACATGTTCATATTACTACCTTGCGCACACACTTTCACCACCCTCTAAGCTTTCTATAAGCTTATGCATGACCGTTGCGTGCAGGTGACATTGGGGCGCAGCAGCGCTGAGGTAGGAGCACTTGCAGATCATTTTTTGAAGTTTTTGTTCATTCTCATTGTATTTCCCGTTATGCTCATTGTACTTGTAAAGTTTTTAATCATAGTGGAAATGTAATGGAGTTCTTGATTATTGTTTGTGGGTTATGCCTTTGGTTATGATTATTACGAATCAAACTGACGTTGAAAATTCTCCTCGTAGCATCCTGGGATCGGAACCTGTCGAATGGGCGGTAAGAGCTGAGAATGGGGTTCTACGGAGGCTGTGGGTGCCAGATTTGACAATCAGGAATTTTGTGAGCCTGATTTTCGAGTTTGGGGCGTGACAGAAGTTGGTATCAGAGCATAACTTGGGAATAACTAAGAATAACATTACATATTTGCTATGAGTCTATAATGGCTAAGTCCCGAAGTTCAGAGAGCTTAGCGATCTCCCGTTGATAGGCTCCTTCGCCCTTTCCTGTAGGACATGACATGTGGGAGAGTGACCCGATCGACTCCCGCACCACCACCTGAGGATCCCGCTCCACCACCTGCGGCTCCCACACTACCACCTACGATGCCCGGTCCACCACCAGAGATTCCTACTACCCATCCTGAGTATGCTGCCCCTCCACTAGAGACCAGTGTGAACCGACCATATCCGTGAGTGCCTCATAGTTGCAGCAGATGTTACAGGCTATGACGGTTGCACTTCAGGGGCAGGGCAGTCAGCTAGTTGTTTCACCAGCACAGGCAGAGCAGGATTGTGCGAGTGCCCTCCTTCGAGAGTTTCGACGGCTTGATCCCCAGCGTTTCCAGGGTGAGCCAGACTCCACCGTAGCTGAGAGATGGCGCGCTGATGTAGAGAAGATATTTGAGACGATGGGATGTACGACCGAGCGACGAGTTCGACTAGCTGTATTTCTTCTCTATGGTGAGGTTGAGCATTGGTGGGCATCAGTCTCTTGAGCAGCAAGTGCCGATTTTGTATGGACATGAGAGAATTTTGTGGATCGATTTGACCGACAGTACTTCCCTGATCACATCCGACGACAGCAAGCATTGGAATTCGAGACCCTGATGCAGGGCGATATGACAGTGGCTCAGTATGCAGCTCGTTTTATAGCACTGTCCAGATTTGCACCTTACCTAGTAGATGATGAGGAGCGGAGAGCTCGCCGCTTCGAGGACGGCTTACGTTACAGTCTTCGCAGGCGTGTTATTGGGCATGAGCTTCCGACTTTTGAAGAAATGGTGCGGAAGGCCCAGATTTTTGAGACTGAGTGGGCCGGTTCTCAGTCTGAGCGCGATCAGAGGAGAGACCGGAAGAGGCAGGCTCATTCCAGTGATTCCCAACAGCGTCGACCACAGCAGCAGAGGCGTACAGGTCGCTCAGCCTTCCTAGCACCAGCAGCACCTCCACCACCACCACCTTCGATACAGTTCACCGGCACTTGTTTTAGGTGCTGTGCGACGGGACACCGTTCGTGGGAGTGTCCCAGCTCCCAGCAGCAGCAGAGAGGTCCACAGCAGCCTCTACCACAGCCGCAACAGAGACCCCCACAGCAGCAGCGACAATAGCCCCCACCACCGAGGCCACCTCAGCAGCAGCATCAGCATCAGCCTTAGAGGCCGCAGCAGCAGAGGCAGTAGTTTCGACCACCTCAGCGACCCCATCAGCAGCAGCAGCAGGCTCAGAGGGGACAGACACCTCTCCAGCCGGCTCAAGTTAGATTCTATGCGGCTCAGTAGGACCCGCAGTCATCTTGAGGAGTCGTTGAGAGTATACTTCCAGTCTCTGCATGCATTGCACGTGTGCTGTTTGATTCCGGTGCATCGCACTCTTTTGTAGCCGAGAGGTTCTGCCGATCGACTGACTTACCGTTGGAGTCTTCTTGTGAGAGCCTATCGGTATCGACTCCCTTGGAGAGGACTACAGTGTTGGGACGATTTTGCTCGGCTTACCCCGTTCTAGTTGGGGATATCTTTTTGCCTGTCGATCGGTTTGCGTTGTTGATGTCCGAGTTCGATGTCATCCTGGGCATGGATTGGCTCGCCGAGTACTATGCCATATTGGACTGCGCCGCGAGGACAGTCACGTTTTGTATACCCGGCGTGCCGCAGTTCCAGTTTGTTACAGATCCCAGAGGGGAGCGGTTGTCTTGTTTAATGTCCTGCGCCATTGAGGAGCTTATTGCCGCTTGTATTAACTAGTTGCCCGTGGTTTGTGATTTTTTCGATGTGTTTCAGGAGATTCCCGGATTATCGCCTCGCCGACTCACCGAGTTTCAGATTGATCTTGTGCCCGGTACCGCGCCTATTTCGAGGGCCCCGTATCGTATGGCACCGTTGGAGTTATGGGAACTGTAGAAGCAGTTGAACGAATTTCGAGAGTTGGGTTTTATCCGTCCGAGCAGTTCAACGTGGGGAGCACCGGTACTTTTCGTGAAGAAGAAGGATGACTCGTTGAGGCTCTGTGTTGACTATCGCGAGCTCAACAAAGTCATAATCAAGAACAAGTACTCGCTTTCGAGGATTGATGATTTCTTTGTTCAACTATACGGTGCACAGTTCTTTTCGAAGATCGACCTGCGTTCCGGTTATCATCAGATTTGGGTCCGAGATGAGGACATTCCGAAGACACATTTAGGACGCGTTACGTTCATTTTGAGTTTCACGTCATGTCCTTCGGACTGACCAATGCACCTGCGGTCTTCATGCAGCTGATGAACGAGGTCTTCCGCCCATATCTGGATCAGTTTGTTGTACTCTTCATCGACGACATTCTGATATATTCGAGGACTAGTGAGGAGCATGAGCAGTACTTAGAGATTACTTTGCAGATCCTCCGCGCACACCAGCTGTATGCGAAGCTGAAGAAGTGCGAGTTTTGGCAGGAGGAGGTGAAGTTCCTCGGTCACGTGGTGACGAGGGAGGGTGTCGTAGTGGACCCCTCGAAGGTCGAGGCAGTGCGTCAGTGGGGCAAGCCCACGACTGCGACAAAGATCCGTAGTTTTCTTAATTTAGCGGGCTATTATCGGCATTTCATTGAGGGATTCTCTCGTATTGCAGCCCCGCTGACCAGGTTGACTCGGAAGGGCGCGGAGTTTATTTGGAGTGATGCTTGCGAGCGAGCATTTATGGAGTTGAAGGACCGCCTGACGTTCGCTCCTGTCCTCACTCTTCCCTCTGGGAGTGACTGATTTATTATATTTACTGATGCCTCACATATTGGTTTGGGTGCTGTCCTGAGGCAGCACGAGAGACCAGTGGCCTTTACGTCTCGTCAGCTCAAGGTCCATGAGCTGAACTATCCTACGCATGATCTGGAGATGACTGAAGTTGTCATCGCACTAAAGGTGTGGAGGCACTATCTTTATGGGGTCAGGTTCGAGCTCTTCTCTGATCACAAGAGCTTGAAGTACCTCTTCTCACAGTCTGAGTTGAATATGAGACCGGCGCTGGATGGAGCTCCTGAAAGACTATGATTTCGATCTCCAGTACCACCCGGGTAAGGCGAACGTGGTGGCAGATACCTTCAGCTGTTAGCCACGAGGCCTAGTGGCGCATATGATGATTCAGGAGTTGTGGATGTTTGAGGATATCGCAGCGTATGATTTTTAGTTCGGCCTGCAGTCTTCCATCGTACAGTTATCTAGCCTGTCGATTCAACCCTCTCTTGTCGCTAGGGTGATCGAGGCTCAGCAGGATGATGAGTCGTTGCAGAGTTATATGGCTGAGGCCACATCTGAGAGTCAGGCAGATTGACAGATTGGTACAGACGGTGGACTTCGCTTCAGAGGCCGATTATGTGTCCCGGATATTCCAGAGTTGCGCAGAGATCTTATGACCGAGGCACATCAATCACGATTTTCTATCCACCCGAGTTCGACGAAGATGTACCGTGATATGAGGCGACAGTACTTTTGGGCGGGGATGAAGCGTCAGATCACCAGTTTTGTGGCCGAGTGTGACACGTGCCAGCGTGTCAAGGCCGATCATCAGAGACCCCCTGGTCTATTGCAGCCGTTGAGCGTCCCAATATGAAAGTGGGAGCACGTGTCGACTGATTTCATTATGGGTTTACTGAGGATCAGTGCGGTCATGACCCCATTTGGGTTGTTGTGGATCGTCTGACGAAGTCGACATATTTTATTGCGATGCGTGCGACTTGGTCTATGGACCGGCTTGCGAGATTATTCATCGAGGAGATTATAAGACCGCATGACGTTACAGTCTCGATCGTTTCTGACCGAGACTCGAGGTTTACGTCTCAGTTTTGGGGGAGCTTTCAGCGAGCGATGGGGACTGATTTGCAGCTCAGCACCGCGTACCATCCGCAGACTGATGGCCAGACCAAGAGGGTCAACCAGATCCTTGAGGACATGCTTCGGGCCTACGCGATTGATTTCGGGAGTTGATGGGATGAGCATCTGCGATTGGCTGAGTTTGCGTACAATAACAGCTATCAGGCGACCATCGGTATGACTCCTTTTAAGGCACTATATGACAGACCATGCAGATCACCGAGTTGCTGGACCGAGGTTGGAGAACATCGTCCCCTAGGTCCCGAGCTTGTGCAGGAGAGATCAGAGGCTATTGACATCATCAGGCAGAGGATGCACACAGCTCAGAGCTGACAGAAGAGTTTTGTCGATCGTCGGCGTTGTCCCTTCGAGTTTGATGTAGGGGACTATGTGTATCTCAAGGTCTCGCTCATGAAGGGCATAGTTCGATTTGGAGCGAAGGGCAAGCTTGCCTCGAGATTCATAGGACCTTTTGAGATCACTGGGCGCGTCGGCGCCGTGGCCTATCGGCTTGCCTTACCATCACAGTTGTCTGACGTCCACAACGTCTTCCATGTCTCTATGTTGAGGAAGTGTGGATCAGACATTGTTTCCGTTATTGATTGGCAACCGTTGGAGGTTCATGAGGACACTTCTTACATTAAGCAGCCAGTCCGTATCCTTGATCGGAAGGAGTAGGTCCTCAGAACCAAGGTCATTCCGTTGGTGAAGGTTTAGTGGGGTCACCATTCTTTAGAGGAGGCTTCTAGGGAGCGTGAACCGAGATTCGAGAGCGTTATCTTCATCTCTTTGATGGTTGATCATGTGACGTATTTTGTATGCTGTTTCTGATTCTATATGATGATGTTATGTTTCTTATTCCTCGTGAGTTATACCTAGTTGCGATGATTGTGTAAATTTTGAGGGTGAAATTTTTATTAGAAGGGGAGAGCTGTAAGACTCGTATCTTAGTCCGTACTGTTCCGTAGACTTCCGCGGTCTTATCGGTCGAATTCCGACAACCTTCGACCCTTAACCGATATTACACGTGACCCTGATTCATATTCCGTCAATCTGTATTGGCTGAACCCAAGACCATTACCATAGCGACCGCGCCATCACTGCGGTTCCGATGCCGCGACTTGCACGCCGAGGCGATACCCTGGTCAAGAGATGTGGGCCAATGTTCGGTGTGAGAAAAATGCCTCGCATTGCGAAACCCAATAGAATCTCTACGAGATGTCACATCAATCCCATCAATCAATCAATCTCATCACATCACATGTCAAGTACACATCACTTTTACCCTTTCCCAAGCAAGCCACAAAAGTCCTCCATGCCCATACTTTTCTTACACAAATGCCTCAAAAGTCAAGAAATGCTTACACAATGTCATGCCTTTCTTACACAAATGCCACCAAAGTCAAAAAGAGTCTCTTACACCCATCACTCACCACATCCATCACCTATCACACTCTCTCTCTCTCTCTCTCTCTCTCTACTACTCTCTTTCTCATTTTTTTTCAAACCCATTCCAAGCAACAAAAATCCAAATGTCCAAGCCTCTCCCCATTTCCTCTCAAACTACAAGTGTGGCCCACCTTCCCACCTCTCCATCCCAAGATCTCCCATCCTAGCCATCCATTTCTCATCCCCTCCAAATTTTGGCCTCAACCACTGATCAGGTGGCTCACACCATAGGAAACAGTGAAATTAAAACTCTACCATTAAAAATATTTTTTTGGGCCACAGAAGTTTCAGATCAATCTGAAATTTTTATTTTTACTTCATCCAGGTCTGAGTGACCTTATGAACGGGTTGGATTTCAAATAAGCATTGAGGTGGGCCCCACGTGGTGCCCACAATGATGTATGTGTTGCTTCCACCGTCCAGTCCACTTGAAGCATGTGTTTTATTCACGCCACCCCTCAGCATGTGTGGGTGTGTGTGCAGTGTGTGTGTGTAGTGTGTGTGCATGCAGCGTGTGTATGTGTATATATATATTATACTATATATAATATTATATTATATATAATACTGTATATATTATATATATATATATATATATATATATATATTTTGTAGATTTTATATTACATACATGATGGTGGGCCTTCATGTGGGCCCCACCCTTGATGCAGGTGCTGCATCCAATCTGTCCATCCATTCTAAAAGCCCATTTTATGAAACGAGTTAAAGAATGGGCCAAATCCATAGTCCAAGTGGACCCCACCTTGGCATATTTTTGAGGCCTAATTTGATATAATTGTAGTGGTTCATTGGGGCCCACTTTGATGTGGATCTTGGGCCCATGGAATGGGGCCATTTGGTGTATTATAAGGCTCATAGGAATGGACTCATTTGATGTGTTCCAAGGCCCATGGGATTAGGCCCATTTAATGTAATTTTAGGCCCATGGGAGTGGACCCATTTGATGTATTCCAAGGTCCATGGGATTGGACCCATTTTATGTATTTTTATAAGCCCATGAGATTATGCCATTTGATGTCTTAGGGGCCCATGGGTTAAGGCCCATTGAGATGTACTAGGACCTATGGGTTGAGGCCCATTTGATGTACATATGGGGCCCAATTGGTGTAGCCCATTTGTTACATATAAGACCCATAAGATTAGGCCCATTTAATGCAATCTAAGGCCCACAAGTTATGACCCATTGCAATGCACATAAGGCCCATTGGTGCGGCCCATCTATGTGGCCCATTTGATGAATAAAAGGCCCATATGATATGACTCATTTGATATATATGCAAGGCCCAATGGGATGAACTTACGGTCCATTGCAATGTGTAATCCCAACACGGATTATGTAACGGATTATGTAACGATGTTTACAACGATCGTGCCTTGGGAGCAATGTTGGTTTGACGTCCACATTGCGAGTGTAATGTTGGTTGGATGTCCACATTACGACTCTCCTTAGGATCCATTGTTAGGCCTGTACTTGTTGTGTGTAGGCCGTCTAGGCCCATCTGCTTTGTAAGGATAGTGCATTACTTTATCACATGTTTAGTATAGTTTCATGACTCATGATCATATGCATCATATGTATGCTTGATATGGTAAGTAACTGATTATAGCATATGCCTTCGGGCAGGTTGTTTATGGGCTCCCGATTAGGCAATGTTGCCCTACGTGAGCGCACATTACGTGCAAGGATGTGCTGCATGATTGGATAGTGTGATTCACGCATCTCGCATTGTGTGATATGGTTACTGTACGCCCTAGCGACATCGGGGCCGTAGCCTTCACAGACAGATCGTGGTTGGCAGGATTGGATACCGAAAATCTCATTCTACATGAGGTGCTATAGATATCCTTGGGTGAAAGTCCCTAAACCCTTATGGTACCAAGAGGTTGCTCCAACGTCTAGACCGAGTGGGTAGATGAGGGTTGAGTGTCGATTACCAGACGGTTGCGCTCTCCACTATGTCGTGGTCGGTTGAAAGGGGGTGCGGCCTTACTCGCCCGAGTGTAAGGGGCAATACTAGGCTGAGTTTGACCAGCTTGAGAAATGGGTCCGTTATCGACGAGTCGAGCCCGATATTGACAGACGGATACTGAGGTCTCTTCCACTTACCTTATTGGGCGCGATGAGGCAGCAATCTGGTTTAGAGTGTACTAGACCCCGGTGATATCACAGATTTGAGCTGTATTGACATGTGAACATAAATGAGGATTGTATGCTTGATTTGCATCTTGCATCGCATAGCCTTGGTACGGCTCATGATATTTATGGATCCATCTGCATATTCCGCATTAATCTGATATTGCATGTTCATATTACTACCTTGCGCACACACTTTCACCACCCTCTAAGATTTCTATAAGCTTATGCACGACGGTTGCGTACAGGTGACGTTGGGGCGTAGCAGCGCTGAGGTAGAAGCACTTGCAGATCATTTTTTGGAGATTTTGTTCATTCTCATTGTATTTCTCGTTATGCTTATTGTACTTGTAAAGTTTTTGATCATAGGCGAAATGTAATAGAGTTCTTGGTTGTTGTTTGTGGGTTATGCCTTTGGTTATGCTTATTACGAATCAAACTGACGTTAAAAATCCTCCTCGTAGCATCTCAGGATCGGAACCTGGCGAATGGGCGCTAAGAGCCGAGAATGGGGTTCTTTGGAGGTTGTCAGTGCCGGATTCGGCGATCAGAAATTTTGTGAGCCCGATTTTCGAGTTTGGGGCGTGACAGATCCAGCCTGGAGATAAAGCGGCAATGACTGTAAACAGACAGGGTTGGAGAGCATTGGTGACACCTATAGTATCATCGCCACCTGTGTTTCCTTCTCGCCCAAGCAAGAATCAGAAGAACTCCCAGCATTTTTGTGACCATTGCAAGAAATATAGACATACCAAACAGTTCTGCTATTTTCTTAATGGGTTTCCATAGAAAGGGTCGTTTCCACAGAAAGGGCCTATCTTGCCACAATTGAATCGGAGTGCATCCTCATCGTCCACTCAGACTGCCTCTACTGCTGAGATTTCGGTTCAGAGTCATGGCCCTCCTGCTACACCGTCTGATTGTGTTACTATATCTCGAGAAGATCTGGATCGATTCCGAGTCTTAATGGCACAGTTTGACGAAAAGACAGTTACCTCCACTTTTGCACAGTCAGGTACATTTGCTTCAGCGAACACTGTCTCCATTGTTCCTTCCCCATCCTGGATCATCGATTCAGGAGCATCTGATAATATGAGCGGTATACCTTCTCTTTTTCGTGCGTATTCTCTTTGATCTGGTAAAGATAAAGTTCGGTTAGCAGATGGATCTCTTTCTTCTGTTGCAGGGAAAAGACTCATAAATGCTACCCCCTCTCTACCACTCTCTGATGTATTGCATGTTCCTCAACTCACTACCAATCTTTTATCTATCAGTAGCATTACACGGTCATTGAATTGTAGTGTTACATTTTTTCCATCTTATTGTCTTTTTCAGGATCTGGTAACGAAGAAAACGATTGGCAATGGACGTGAAGATAATGGTTTATACATCCTCGATGATTCGCAAACTCCAAGTGTGCTTCAACCATGTGCATTGCAGAGTCAGCTCATAGTAGCAAATAAACATCAAATTATGTTATGGCATAACCGGCTAGGTCACATTTCCTTTTCATTTATGAAACATTTGCTTCCAGATTTATTTTCTGGTCAATCAGTTTATGACTTTCAATGTGAAATTTGTCAATTGTCTAAACATTGTAAAATTACTTATCCCTTGAGTTCTAATAAAGTTAGTAGTTCTCCTTTTTCACTTGTTCATTTTGATGTTTGGGGACCCGCTCATGTACCGCCTCTTTTGGGTTTTAGATACTTTGTGTTATTTATTGATGATTTCGGTCGCTGTACCTGGCTCTTTCTTATAAAATGTAAAGATAAAGTTTATTACATCTTTAAAAAATTTATTACCATGGTTCAAACTCAATTTGATACAAAGATTCATGTGTTTCGTTCTGATAATGAAACTGAATATGCGAATTCTGGAATCCAAAAGTTATGTGAAGATCATGGTATTGAGCATCAAACATCTTGTGTTAGAACTCCACAACAAAATGGTCGTTCAGAACGGAAGAATAGGCATATCCTTGATTTGGCTCGTTCTATCTCCATTGCGATGAACGTTCTCAAATTTTTTTAGTCTAAAGCTGTCTTGACAGCTTGCTACATTATTAATCGCACAGCTTCTAGTGTGCTGAATTTTCAAACCCCTTATTATGTTCTTTGTCCTTATGACACAATTTATTCTTCCCCTCAAGATTTTTGGTTGTATTTGTTTTGTGCAAGATTTGGGTTCGGAACGTTCCAAACTTGACCCAAAAGCTCTAAAATGTATATTTTTGGGTTACTCTAACACACAAAAAGGATACAAATGCTATCATCCACCCAGTAGACGGAGGTTTGTTTCCAAAGATGTTTCCTTTTTTGAAAATCATCCCTACTATTCAGGTCCAGTTTCTTTGTAGGGGAAGTGGTTTGCCACTTGTCGTGACCGTGATGTCCATCCATCACAGGTCCCTCTTCCTGTTGTCATCCCAGATCCGCCTGTATCCTCTCTAAAGTCTTCCATGTCACCTATGTCGGTTATACATCATGAACATACTACTGGTGACTCAGTTGTACATGTAGGACCATATAAGGACTTGCAGTTTTTGGAAGGAAATCCAGCTTCACAACACTGCAACGTTTCTCCTGTATCAGATCAGTCCATGCCTTTCCCACCTGGTGAGTTAGAATCTTCTGATGTTCCTCCTCTTGCTTCAGACCTTGAGATTCCCATTGCTTTACGAAAGGGTAAACGACAAATTTCTACTAAATATCCTTTATCTGATTATGTCACATATCATGCTATGTCACCATCTTATCGTGCGTTCTTAGCTTCTGTCTCGATTCCCTCTATTGTCCGTGAAGCAATGTCTGATCCTAAGTGGAAGGCTGCAATGGAGGAAGAAATGAGAGCTTTGGCTCAAAATGATACTTGGGAACTCGTGTCATTACCCAAAGGGAAGAAGGCAGTTGGGTCCCGTTGGGTGTTTACAGTTAAGCATAATTCAGATGGTACCGTGGATCGGTACAAAGCACGGCTGGTTGCAAAGGGGTACGCACAAACCTATGGGATTGATTATTATGAGACCTTTGCTCCCGTTGCAAAGATGAATTTCATTCGTGTCTTACTGTCCTTGGCTGCAAATAGTGATTGAGAACTTCATCAAATGGATGTTAAAAATGCATTCCTTCATGGGGATCTTCAAGAAGAGATATATATGACTCCTCCACCTGGTATCTCGTTTCCTGGCCATGAAGGGCAAGTCTGTTTCTTAAAGAAATCCCTATATGGACTTCGCCAATCTCCTCGGGCTTGGTTTGACCGATTCAGTGGGGTGATTATTGGTTTTGGATATCGATAAAGTGCGGCAGATTATACTCTTTTTATTAGACGCATTGGTGATGGTTTTACTGCTCTTATTGTCAATGTTGATGATATAGTTATCACCGGAAATGATCCAATCGCCATTCAGGAGTTAAAGTCTCATCTTCGACATCGCTTCAAGATTAAGGACCTTGGCCTTTTGAAGTATTTTCTTGGCATTGAAGTTGCAAGATTAAAGTCTGGTATTTTTATCTCGCAACGTAAATATGTCTTAGATCTTTTACAAGAGTGTGGCAAATTGGGATGTCATCCAGTTGAAATACCTATTGAGCAAAACCATAAGTTGGGTGATATGGAAGGAGAGCTCCTTGTAGATGTCTCACAGTATCAGCGTCTAGTTGGGAAGCTAATTTATCTCTCCCTTACTAGACCTAATATTACTTATGCTGTAGGAGTTGTCAGCCGTTTTTTGCATGCTCCTCGCTCAATTCATCTTGAGGCAGCCTTTCGTATTCTTCGGTATTTGAAGGGTTGTCTTGGAAAGGGTCTAATTTTTCGTAAACATGGTCATAATCAGATTGAATGTTGGACGGACGCTGACTAGGCCAGATCACTTACCGATAGACGTTCTACATCCGGATATTGCACTATGTTGGGTGGTAATCTTATTTCTTGGAGAAGAAAAAAGCAAAGTGTGGTTGCTCGCTCTAGTGCCGAGGCCGAGTTCCGTGCCATGGCACATGGTATTTGCGAGATGATCTGGCTACAAAAACTGTTGTAGGAATTAGGAGTGGATGTTCCAACTCCAACAACTCTATATTGTAATAATAAAGCGGTGATTAGCATTGCTCATAATCCAGTACACCATGACCACACAAAACATATTGAAGTCGATCGTCATTTTATTCATGAGAAGCTACTTTCTGGGCAAATTTGTATGGTGTTTGTTCCTACGACCGCACAACATGCGGATATTCTCACCAAAGCAGTTGGCACCATTCAGTTTTAGTTTGCACTATCCAAGCTCGGTATGCTCGATATCTTCCAACCGGCTTGAGGGGGAGTATTAAAGTGTATCTTTAATACTACAATCAAGGATTCTCCAATCAATCAAGGACTACAATCAAGGATTCTTTCATGTGTAATCTTTTATATATACATGTATACATAGGGATGAAAATAAATAACAATTAGAAAGCTTTCTCCCAACCTTCTCTCTCTCTCTTCCTTTCTCTCGGTCTACGTTACATCTCATTGGATATATGGCCCAGATTTCTATAGCCTGGGCCATTTGTGGGACACCGATTGCATTCTAACATTGACAGTAGCGAGGGGCCACTGGACTGTGTTCTGTGGAACTACCATGATTTATGGGTTTTTATCTAGGCTGCCATCCATCCATTTTGGATCATTATTTTAGTGCCAGAAAAAAAAAAGAGTAAGATCCAAATCTCAGGTGGACCATACCACATGAAAACAGTGGTGATCAAACGACCACTACTAAAAACTTCCTAGGCCCACTGTAATGTCTATTTGCCATCCAACCCGATGATTCGTCAAAATGAATGAACAGTGCGGATAAAAGGCATACATCATGCCATTTAATGTAGTGCCAGTATGCAATCCCCGTCATTTGGTGTACAATTCAAGTCCGTGTGTAACGCGGATTCAATGGATCCGGAAACCATTGAGCCCGGTAGACCCTTCTGTGTGGGGCTCAATTATTTATTTATTTATTATTATATTTTTAATCTACATTATTTATCTGTTTTGCTAGCTCATTTTAATGCATGATTTCATGAATTAAGAAAATCCAAACATCAGGTGGACCATAGTTCAAGAAATAGCAGTGATTAAATGTCCACTGTTCAAAACATTCTAAGGCCCACTGTAAATTTGTATTTGCCATCCAAACTTTTGATAAGATCAAACATACCCGGATGAAAGGGAAAAACAAATATCAGCTTGATCCATTGGATGTGAATAGTGTTCCTCATGCAACTCATTTCCTACCAATACAAGTTGACCCATGGCCCGGTTATTGTGACCATTGATATTACAGGACCAAGCATAGATAACAGATGTTCCGATGCTTTTCAAGATTGGAAGATCCGAGTCATCCAATCTTTTGTATTTTTCTGGACCGTTGTTGTAAATTTTCTATTTATTGTTTATCTCTATCCCACAGATCTAACGGTTATAAACTGCTTCTCTAGAATAATTTAAAAGTGTTTTCAGTACACATTACATCCCATCAGATAAATGATCAAGATTTCGAATGGGCCCATTTGTCTATACTGGTGCGTCGGGAACTATTTAAGTTTGAAGCATTTTCATAATTCCTCTTTTTGAAGGGTCTGAATTAGAGGTGGGTAAAATGGACCCGATCCAATGGATCCGCCCCGATTTGAACAGAATCGATGGCTTGGATCGGTTAGGCTTGGGTAGCATCGATTAGATCTGAATGACAGTCGGATCGAATTCAGGTAAGTAGCAAATCCGACCGACCCGAACCGAAATCTGATCCGATTTGATCCGGACTACACCGAGTGTGGTAACTATAAAATTATAAGTTTACCTCTCCCTACATCTCATATTAGTAGGTAGAGGTGGGCAAAATGGACCCGATCCGGCGGATCCGCCCCGATCCGACCCAATTCACCTCGATTCGAACAGAACCGATGGCCTGGATCGGTTAGGCTCGGGTATGATCGATCAGATCCAAATGACGGTCAGATCGGATTCAGATAAGTAGCAAATCCGACCTACCCGAACCGAAATCCGATCCGATTTGATTCGGACCGCACCGGGTGTGGTAACTATAAAATTATAAGTTTACTCCTCCTTACATCTCATATTAGTAGGTGGATCCTACAAATTTTTTAACAGTGAAAAAATCATTATCTCCACTTCTATTTATGGGGTGGTCCAGATGATCTGTGATATGGTTCATTTTTTTGGATAATGCTCTGAAATGATCTCTGAAAATAGATGAACGGTGTAGATATAATAAATACATCACTGTAAGGCCCATGTAACTTTGATCTCCTTTAAACCATTCGTACAACTCAGAGCTCGAGGAGGGTCAGTGCTCGTCTTCGAGCGACACGTACCAAGTACAACTGATGTTAGCTGGAAGCAGATTGCGACGTATTGCGTACTGAGTAACTTAGTAGGCTAAGCATATTGATTAAACTCTGTGAGATCCACCGTGATTTATGTATTTTATCCACTCCGTCCATCCATTTTAACAAATAATTTTAAAGCTTGAGCCTAAAAATTAAGTATATCCAAACCTCAACTAGACCACACCATTGGAAACATTGTGAATTGAACATATACCGTTGAGAATTTCTTGGGGGCCATTGAAGTTTTGGATCAAGCTTGTATTTGTGTTTTCCCTTCATCCATATTTGTGTGATCTTATAAATAGGTTGGATCAGAAATAAATATCACCGTGGGCCCTAGAAAGGTTTTAACGGTGGAAGTCATTATTCCAACTGTTTCTAATGATATGGTCTACTTGATCTTTAGGTATGCTTAAATTTTGGTCTCAACCTCTAAAATAAGATAGAAAAACGGATGGACGGCGTGAATAGATAAAATACGTTCACGGTGGGCCCAACAAAGTTTACCCACGACAACAACATAGAGGCTGGATAGTGTACAGCTGGAGTTACTGGTAGCCTGTACTTTGAAGCTTCTTCAGGAAGCAAGAGGCATAAGCTTCTTCAAGAAGCTATGCAGGTCCGGCAGTTCTGTAGGTGGGTGGGCCCACCGTCATGTATTTGTAAATTCAAACTGTCTATCCCTTTTCTCAGGTTAATTCAAGGTAAGAATACAAAAATGAGGCATATCCAATGCTCAAGTGGACTTCAGAAAATAATAATATTAATCTTGTTTGCGTTAAAAAAGCATTGAATACCAGTTGAATTAAATGTAAGAGTCATCTTTGGTGTGGTCCATTCGATCGTTGGATCTGCCTCATTTTTTATTTTGGTACCTTATCATAATAATATGAGAAAAGAGTTTGGATGTATGGATACATCATGGTTAGCCCGCCCACATAACTGCCCGTTTCCAGCAGGGGACGGGCGGGGGTAGTGCGCAAACCGTGTCCCTAAGCCTACAGCTGTAGGCACGTGCCGTGAGAAGCCTAGCACTAACGCTCCTCGAGCTCCGACTTATACGAACGGTTCAAAGGAGATCAAAGTTGTATGGCCCTACAATAATGTGTTTATCATATAGTTTTAGAGATCGTTATAGGATATCATCCAAAAATTAAATCATATCCAAAGATTAAATGAACCACACCACAAATAGCAGCTGAGAATACTTTGTCAAGTGTGGTCCACTTAATAGTCAAATCTAGTTTATTTTTTGTCTCAAGCCTTGAAATGAGATTTTCAAATGGATGGACGGTTTGAATATAACAAAAATATACCACTGTACATGCAGAACGTGCTAACGTGAAAGCCATTTCACGTTACAGCTACTGTGATAGCGTTCACAGCCGTAACGCCTCGAGGTGCGAGTTGTCCGAATGGCTAAAATGACATCAATGTTACATGGCCCATAATGATGTATTTTTTATATCCATACCGTTTATTAATTTTTCGTGATAATTTTAGATCATTTGAAAAAAAATGAATCATATCTAAAGTTCAAATGGACCACGCAGAAAATAATAACGAGTATACTGATTTTCACCGTTAAAAACAGTTGACTCTGAATCCAATGGCATTTCTTCGGTCAATGGAAGAGACATGGGCTTGATGAAAGCATTGATACTCCTTGAATGCATTGCTTTACATACACGAACTTATAAATTCAACACCCCGCATGCATGTAATTAAAATTAAACCGTCCAAATAAATTGGAAACCCGGCAGGAATGTTATTCAAAATTAACCGTCCCAAATCCCTACTGTTTCGTGTTGTGTGGCCTACGGGAGTTTTGGATCCGCCCATTTCTTTGAAGCATGTGATATCGTGGAATTGTAAAACTGATGGACGGAGTTGTCATGGGCATGCCTATGGGCCCCACACCTTCTCACAACAACAACTCCACCAAAAACAGCTTCGGATGACAAATAAACATGCACGTGGGCTTTGGAAGGTCTGTGGTGTGGTCGACTTCAGCAATGGAAATACTTCAAAACCCGTACGTTAGGGTGGGCCCACATATTCTTGGCAACAAGGAAGTCGGCGGTGGGGGACGCGGATTAGATACTGACACGTTGGGCAGCGAGTCGGCTACTGAAGTGACATCACCAAGTTCTGTGGGCCCCACTATGATGCATGCATTGTATCCACACCGTCCATCCATTTTGAGATATCATTTTAAGGCATGAGTCAAAGAATTAGGCATACAAAAATCTTTAATGGACCCTACCACAGAAAACAGTGCGGAGAGTGATTCTCACCTTCAGATACTATCCTAAGGTCCACCAGAATGTTTATTTGAAATACACTTGTTTAAAAGTTAAAAAAGACATGAAATAAGAGAAAATACAAATATCAGCTTCATCTAAACCTCTTGTGGCCTTTAGAAGTTTTTAACGGTGGGCAATACTGTCCCACTGTTTTCTATGCTGGGGTCCACTGGAGCATTAGATTTAACTTATTCTTTGGATGTTGGCCTAAAATGATCTCTCCAAATGGATGGAACGTGTGGATGCAAAACATACATCATGGCAGGGCCCACGGAACTTGGTGACGTCACTTCGCTACTCAAACTGTCAGTAGCTAATCCGCGCCCGGCGGTGGGCGGGTAACCACGCAATCCGCGTCCATACGATGTGCCGCAAGTGTCTCCTGGTTAGTGCTGTATCGGGATGATATTTGTGCCTACAGTTGATCTGAGTGGTAAAAACCTTATGAACGGTTTGGATGACATATAAACATCATAGTCAACTCCAGGTAGGTTTTACTTGTGAATGTTTCAATTCCCATGTTTAGTTGGTGTGGCCCACCTGAATTTTGAATTTATTTGATTTTTAGGTTCTTCCCCTACCATGGGCTATGAAAACACATGAACGGAGTGGATTTTTTACAGACATCATGATTACCATAAAGCCCTAAACACAGGTACATCTATGTGCCCAAGGTCATCCAAAATCCGCTTCCGTCGTACTATCATATGTCTTCTTTAAAATTTTTAACACTGGATCATTGCTAAGCCCACTCGCTTGTGCAATTGCCACACATTTGCTAACATGGCATCATGGGTCTGAGATCCAATCCATCAATCAGAACGGTACGAATGTATGGATGGAAACGGATTGGCTAGTGATCGGTGCACTAGCCAATCCGCGTCCTGTATTGATGACTTAGCTCATGATGTATGTGTCTCATCCATGCTGTCCATCCCTTTTTTTCATATAATTTTATGGTATGAATCCAAAACTGTGGTTGATCAAAATATCAAGTGGGCCACACAGTGTTGATTGAACTCTCACCATTAAAAACTTCTTGGGGCTACAAAATTTATTTTTTAACCTTCATGTAGGTCTGTATGACTTAATCATCTACAGCTTGGATATCAAATAAACATTACAGTGGGCTTAGGAGGTTTTTAATGGTAGACATTCAATCACTACTGTTTTCCCATGGTGTGGTCCATAGGAGATTTTGATCTGCTTGATTTATGGGATGAAGCATTAAAATAATCTGTAAAAATATATGAACAGTGTGGATAAAACACAGATCATGGTGGGGCCACAGAGCACCGACCACTAGCCACCGGGCTAGTGGCAGCGTCACTAGCCAAACCGCGTCCTGTATTGATGACTTAGCTCAAGAATCAGTTTGATCTACCTTCCAAGTGGGGAAAAAATGCATAGTTGAAATACTTAGATGAGCCTTTTCTCCAACCTATCCACACGTGTTCCAATGTTGGGTCCACGTGCTAACATGGGACCCGATTTTATTTTGGGGGTGACATGTACTAGGTCGGGCTAATCGATGGATGGATTAGATCTCTTATCTATGTGTCATGCAGGCAGATACTTATTATACTTGATCTTTAGTGCGCACATGTGTGCTGAGCAAAGCTCCAATTTTTATTTTTTTTCACTGCTCTTCATGTTTTCTTCTAGCTCATTTTAAAAATAAGGGTAGATAGGTTATTTTACTTTCATTATTAAGTTTGGAGGAAACGTTTTCGTAAAGATGAAAGTTGAAAATACTTGCAATTTGAAACTTGGATTGAATATAGGCTGTAGTAATATCTTTATAAGAAATCTTTTCTCGAATAAAATGGTAGTCAACTTTTACATGTTTCAGTTATCTCATTGCTATGCTGGATTATTTATAATGTTGATCGCCACTTAATGATCACAATAAAACATCATAAAATCACCTATAAACAATCAAAACTCTTATAATAAAGACTTGAGTTATAACAACTTACAAATTGTATGACCCATAACTTTATACTTGGCTTTTAAGCTTGATTGGGCTACCGCATCTTGCTTCTTACTCTTCCAAATAATTAATTTTTTTTCAATAAAAAATAATATTCTGAAATGGATTGCCTAATGACTCTACCTGAAGATGACCATTACCTCAAAGTAAGATTTTTTGTCGAGGTATTTCATTAATATATATGAAAAACTTGAAAACTACCCTTGAAAGTGGAACTTTTGAATGATGTATGTATCTACTCACAATGCTGGTAATAAATACAATATCAGGCCTAGTGACTGTAAAATTTATCAGTTTGTCAGCCATCATTGTATATCTACAACTTCCCCTAGTCATCCAATAACTTTTAACAAGTCTCTATAAGTGTATCAATTGATCTACACCAAAGCATGACAATTTCCTTCAATAAATCCAAAACATACTTTCTCTGGAAAGCATTAATCCTAGACCTTTGTCTTGCAACCTCAATGTCTAGAAAGCAGTGAAGCCAACCAGATCTTTAGTCTAAAAGTTCTTTTAGAGATGCTTCTTCAACTCTAAGATATCATATATGCCATTACCCATAATGATGATTTCATCTACATAAATAACTAATCCTATAATACCTTATCATGGTGTTTCATGAAGACTCAGTGATCAACTTTAGTTCGATAAAAGTTAATAAGTGAGCAACACTTTACTGACTTTATCAAACCATGTCCTTGGTAACGGATTTAGGTTACAAATCACTTTATGAAGTTTACACACTCTCCTAATCTCTCCCTGAGCAGTGAATCAAGGAAGTTATTGCATGCACACTTCTTAGTTCAGCCAAATTTCCATAACTAAATGTGTTCTCGACGTCCAGATGATAACGATGCCCATCCTTATTAGATACAATAGATATAACACTCTAACAGAGTTTAGCTTGGCAATAAGAGAGAATGTCTCCTTACAACCAAGCGGCTGGGAGGTAGGGATGAACTTAGGATCGCAAGTGATGCTATGTGGCGATGATGAACAAGGATTACGAATAGGTCCTAGGATGTTTTACCCTTCTCCCTTCTTTTTATTTACATATTTACATGAATAAGATATTAAGAAAGTATAATAGTCTTAAGACTACCCAAACATACTACACCTTCACAGCAATAGATCGCATGTACATCCCTATGTAAATGGATGGTATTTAATGGAACACATTTTTGATACGTTGAGATATAAACACATAGCCGTTAGGTGTCATTGTGCAATAAAGGGCTGCATCCGAATGCATTAATGATACGACTCATACTGTATACTTATTAATTAGATGATATTTTTATGTTGCTATACTCTTGTGCGGTTAAGATCTCTACATGATAGCTTATTAATTAACCATCAAGCACTCATATCTGGTGCACATGTATGGTCCATGGTACTACCCATCGGAGAGATGGTGAAGCCACATGGTAGGGCAATGCATCTATAGGGTCCACCCTCCCCTGTGGACGGATCCTACTCGTAGGTTACCTTACTATGTGTACTGTAGACAGATGGTGGCTTTACCATATTCTGGTTATTGCTGCTCCACCGCATCATCAGATCTCAAATTTGAGACTACTAAGATGGTATCGTATAACCTAAGGAACCCGAGTGTGTGTGTATTCACAATATCCATTCCTCCATGGAACAAGTTGAAGGATGATGATGTATGATCAAGACCATTCAACTAGCTAGTTTTAGGTTGCTTTGGATGCTAAAATGGTCATCAGATAATCTTGTTAGACCTTTTGTAACTTATTAAATCATTACTAACATGTGCATGCATATAAAATTGTTAGAGGACCACATACAAATAATTTTATAACTATTGATACATTTGTCCATGTAAATATGCCTTTATAGGTCCTTGTAAAATAAGGTTATTCTCCATTGGATAATTAGTTAGCTTATACATTACTCTCGGTCACCAGAATCATGAGATGTACACAATATATGCCTATCTGAATAAATAAAATAAAATCAAATAACAAATACCCAAAAAGAGAAATTTACGACTGTACGACCCATTTATGGCTCATTTACGAGACCAAGCCCACCTCATTTTACCCTGCAAGAATAAGCCCCAGCTATACGGACGCCTTCCCAATGGTCGTAAATGCCCTTGCTTTTTCCTTCAAGCGGATCGGCCGCTGCTCGAAGACGAGCGTCGAGCGCTGACGCTCCTCGAACTCCGAGTTGTATGAACGGTTCAAAAGATATCAACGTTACATGGGCCCCACAGTTATGTATTTATTATATCCACAACGTTCTTCCATACTTCGAGACCATTTCGGAGCATTATACAGAAAAAAAAAAAAAAAAAACATATCCAAAGATCAATTGGACCACACAACAAAGAGCAGCAAAAAATTGATTTTCACTGTTGAAACTTTTGTAGGGCCCACCATAACATTTATTTTCCATCCAATCTATTCATAAGGTCACGAAGACATAGATAGAGAGGAAAAACAAAATTCGTAATGATCCAAAGCTTCTGTGACCCTTGAAAGGGTTTCAAGGGTAGACGTTCAATCCTCCACTGCCTTTTACAGTGTGGTCCGCTTGATAGCTAAATCTGTCTTATTTTATTTCTCAAGACTTAGTACGAGTTCGCCAAATAGATGGACGGTTTGGATATAACATATACCTTATAAAAGGACCCACAAAGGCAGTGGGGATTACAACAGGGGAAAAAAAAAAAAGAAGCTTGGAATCTATGACTACGGATTATAACCGTAATTATAACTGTAGCCCATACTTTTTCGATATGTCCTTTGCTATGTATCAAAGGTCTTTCGATATGTACTTCAATATATCGAAAGTCTTTCGATTAATCGAAAAGGGCCCAGAACTGTCCCGCGACTTTGCATAAAAAATCCTACAATTTTCGATACATATTGAAGTGTATTCAATATTTTCGAAGATAGCTACGGATTATAGCCGATGCCATAATTGCAGTCCGAAAAAGTCTATGCAATTTTTTAAAAAAATTTTAAAATTTTTAATTTTTAATTTTTTACATGGAGAACTTTATTCTACCTACAATTTTCTCAAATACATATTTATATAAATATGTATATATAAGCATATAAAAAAAATTCACTCTTTTTTCATTTCTTTCTTTATTCATTTAATAAGAATATCTTCTAAATCAAAATTAGTTACTTGATGTATGATTTTGGGGTAGGAGAAGCTACTTTAGCCAACTAACCTAGTTATTTTCCAAGATTCCACCAGGTCGATGGTTGAAAATCCATTTCATTCACTTTGCGGTCAATTTCAATCAGTTCGAGGTCAATTTCATTCATTTCATTTACTTCACTGTCATTTTCATGCATTTCACGGTCAATCCTAGCGATTCCGTTTTGATTCACGGTCAATTCCTTTCACTTCACGGTTATTTCCATGTATTTCACGGTCAATTCCCTTCACTTCATGGTCATTTCCATGCATTTCACGGTCAATCCCGACGATTCTGTTTTGATTCATGGTCATTTTTATGCATTTTATGGTCAATTCGCTTCACTTCACCGTCATTTTCATGCATTTCACAGTCAATCCCAACGATTCCGTTTTGATTCATGGTCATTTTCATGCATTTCACGGTTAATTCCCTTCACTTCACGGTCATTTCCATGCATTTCACGATCATTCTTTCCTATTCCATGTTGATTTTCACGATCATTTCGACGCATTTCACGGTGAAGTGTAGCAATTGGACTGTGAAATGCGTGGAAATGACCATAAAATCTGCCGAAATGACCATGAATCAACACGGAATAGACAGGAATGACCGTGATATGCATGAAAATGACCGTGAAGTAAGGCGATTGGACCGTGAAATGCGCAAAAATGACCGTGAAGTGAAGGGGCATGATCGTGAAATGTCCTGAAATGACTGTGAATCAACACGAAATAGGCGGGAATGACCGTGATATGCATGGAAATGACCGTGAAGTGTAGCGATTGGACCGTGAAATGCGCGGAAATGATCGTGAAGTGAAGGGGCATGACCGTGAATCAACATGAAATATGCAGATATGACCGTGAAGTGAAGGGAATTGACCGTGAAATGCATGGAAATGACCGTGAATCAAAATGGAATCACTGGGAATGACCGTGAAATGCATGAAAATGATTACGAAGTAAATGAAATGAATGAAATTGAGTGCGAATTGATTGAAATTGACTGCGAAGTGAATAAAATGGATTTTCAACCATAGATTTAATGAAATCTTGAAAAATAACCAGATTGGTTGGCTAAACTAGCTTCTCCTACCCCAAAATCATATAGTAATGGTTTAGAAGATATTCTTGTTAAATGAATATAGAAATAAGTGAAAAAAGAGAGATTTTTTTTTTATATGCTTATATATACATATTTATATAAATATGTACTAGAGAAAATTGTAGGTAGAATAAATTTCTTAATGTAAAAAAATGAAAAATAAAAAAACTTTCATAAACTAGCACAAACTACAGTTATAGCTACAGTTATAATCCGTAGCTATTGGTCAAATCACCTTCGATACATATCGAATACTTTTTGATATGTATCGAAAATTGCAAGATTTTTTAGGTAAACTCGCTAGATAGTTCTAAACATTTTTTCGATTAATCGAAAGACCTTCGATACATATCGAAAGATATATCAAAAGACCTTCGGTACATATAAAAGGACATATCGAAATATCAGGGATTACGACTATGGCTACGGTTATAATCCGTGGTTAAAGAAAACACCGTAACTATAAGTTCCTGGTCTATTTATATATTATTATTTTATTTTTACTGTTATAATCTCCACCACTTTTTGTGGGTCCTATTATGAGGTATGTGTGATATCCAAACCGTCCATCTATTTGACGAACTCGTATTAAGGCTTGAGATGAAAAATAAGACAGATCTAATTATCAAGTGGACCACACTATAAAAGGCTATGGAGGATTGAACGTTTATCATTGAAACCCTTTTATGGGTCATAGAAGTTTTAGATTATTATGAAATTTGTTTTTTCTCTTCATCTAGGTCTTTGTGACCTTATGACTACATTAGATGGAAAATAAATGTTACGGGACCCCTTACAAAATTTTTAATGGTGAAAATCAATTTTCCCATTGCTCTTTGTGGTGTGGTCCAGTTGAGCTTTGGATATGATTTTTTTTTTTTTTTTTCTGATAATGCTTCCAAATGACCTCGAAATATGGATGAACGTGATATAATAAATACGTAACTGTGAGGCCTATGTAACTTTGATATCTTTTGAACCGTTCGTACGACTCCAGGTTGGAGGAGTGCCAACGCTCGTCTTCGAGCACCACCGATCCGCTGCTTTAAGTAAAAAGCAGGGGGCATTTTGGACCTTTGGCAAGACATCCGTACATCCGGGGGCTTGTTTTTGCGAGGTAAAATAAGGTGGGCTTGATCTCGTAAATGGGCCATAAATGGGTCGTACAGTCGTAAATTTCTCACCCAATAATTCACACAGATGAATGTATATACAATATCATTGGGTGCTCGCTAATGGTGTGAGACATGTGTTTCTCAAGTCCTTTCCCATCTTTATCCAATGTGAAAAGACGTGTGAGTCTAGTAAGAAAACCAATGCCCTCTCTCATCAAGCACTTGGTGTAGGTGTGAAACAATCTTCTTCTACTGAGGGCCCATTGGAGAAGAATTTTCTCATTGATGCTTATTGGTCACAAGACTTATGTTTCCTACGCTACCTATAGCCATCTAATGCGAAACGACTTACAAGTCTACTGAGAAAGCTGATGAGTTATCTCACCGTACAAAGGGCACAAGATGAATAGATCCACAGCCTTCTGTGACGGAGGGCTCCATTGGAGACGAATCTTCTCCTTGGATATTGAGTGCTGGAGAGACTTGTGTTTTCTAGTTGCCCCATCTTCATCCAATGTGAAAGACGTGCAATTGTTCTGTCTCATCATATATTGATACACACGGCACAAGTGAATGGATCTACAGTCTCATTGAGTACTCACTAATGGCGTAACACCCTGGACGTTTCACTACTCCGGTGGTACAAGAGAAACCAACCCTAGATGTGATCTAAGCCTTTAGGACCGACCATCAATGACTTCTGACCCTTCAATCATAACCTTGATACGAAAACAAGTACCTTGTACCATTGAGATCCAATAATAACAGACAGGAGTACGCCATTAAGCATCACGGGCTATGTGTGCAGGTCTGACCATTACAATCCTACACTTAAATATTCCAAGAAAAACCTCGTGGGAGCCACAACATGATTAAAATACATACATAAATAAAATAAACTAAAATAAATTAATAATAATTTATAATAAAGTAATAATAATAAAATTAATATTAATATTATTATTTGAAAAGTAATATGTTACGAAGGTCTTGAACATAAAAATAACCCATTAGGACCTTTTAACCGTTGATGGTCAGATTGGAATTTATCTAACCGTCAGATCATCCTAATCGACACTTGAAGATCATGGTGCAGTTGGTATGACCCATCTAAGCTTTGAATCTGACTGATCTTTGGTCAAAGGCCCTCATTGGGACTTCTAAAGTGAAGGTATGGAGTGTATTTCGAAAATACATCTCAGTGGGCCCCACACAAGAGTTGTGTGTACACCAGGGAAAGTACACCAGCTGCGCACTGAATCAAACATCAGGTCAATTGGACGTTGACCCAATAAAACCCTATAAAGAGAGAATACTTCTCTCTCCTTCATTTCCTGCTGGCAACAGATTTGAAATCGGACCCACCGATTGAGTCCCGATCAATGATCGGAACCATCCATCATTCTTAGCAGGTAAAACCGGCCTAGATTTTGTCATTTGCACATGCTCATGCACACGCGGATGCGCACCACATCAGGTGCAAATCACTCGGATAGTTCTGAAAACGGATCCTTCCGTTTCTAGCACAATGAGTTGGCAAATCCATCTTGACCGTTCATTCAAAAGAATCCTAGCATTCGAAACTATGTTTTTATGAGAGAGAGAGAGAGAGAGAGAGAGAGAGAGAGAGAGAGAGAGAGAGAGAGAGAGGATCCCGCTGTTTCGAGCTCTGGCTCAATGCCAGCTACACATCCACTTCTGAAAGTTCTTAAAGGCTCTCGTGCGTCGGATTTAGGGCTTCTCGAAGCCTTTTTTTTATAAAGGTTCGAAATCCTGCACGAGATCTCATTGTTCGAGCCATATCGTGCGAGTCGAGAAAATCTCGCGTCATATCATCGTATCCCTTATGCTCATCCAAAACATGGACCCCATCGTGTTCTAAGGACAAATCCACACCGTCTAGGTGCAATGGATTGAATGATCAACCATTTAGAAGTGACCTCCATTAATGGTTGGGTCATCTTCCCTATTGAGCCAAGAAACCCATCGCCACGTGATGGATCCCATTTGTTGATCTCAGTTGGCCTATGGCACCGAGAAATCATCCCTGTGAGTTATTTAGAGCCATACAATTAGATCAAGCCACGTCGACTAACACATCAGCAAGGATAATAGCAAGTTACACCAGGCCGAGTGTAACTAATCTACCGATTACTTGGGATTAAAGTATCTAGTAATAGGCTAATAGGGCCCTAATTAAGACTCTTTTTTAGGAAATCACTTGCCAGAAATAGAAAGTGAGAGAGAAAGAGAGAGCACCGTCTATCCGTTGCCGCACTGAGTCATTCGACTCGGTTCGAGTTGTGGTGAGTGTGGGCAAAGTCCAGATCCTCTCTGGTCGAGCAGTGAGCGAGAGAGAGAGAAACAGAAGGAAGAATAAGGAAGAAAAGAGAGGAAAAGAAGAAGAAAGAGAAGACGAGAGAGAGAGAGAGAGAGAGAGAGAGAGAGAGAGAGAGAGGAGGTGGGGCGAGTTACCAAGTCGACTTGGTTCAAAACCGAGCCGAGTTTCTGACTCACTGTCAGATCTGTTGGGGGCCTTGCACAAAACCTTAGGATCTAGCCTCCCAAACAAATCAAAATTATGGGATAATAATAGCAATGAAACAAATCAAGGCAACAAACACACACTACACAAGAATTTTTTACGTGGAAAACCCTCAAAGAGGTAAAAACCACGAGACCTCATCCAGATCAACAATCCACTATGAAGTCGAATGTTACAACCTTTGTCACTCACGCAAGAGTGGATGAATAATAAGAGAATAAAGGAAAAATAGAGGGATCTCACCGATCACGAGGACATAGAAGCGCTGATACGACGGCTCCCTTTCACAAGCTTCCTCTCTCTCTTTTCTCTCACTCTCTCACCTTTGATATCCCTAAACCCTTTAGGAAACTCTCTTGTGCTTTTTCTTCACACAACATGCCCTAGAAAAATCCTAGGGACCCCTTTTAATAGTTTTAAGAAACTCCATTCCTAAATCCGCACAAAATCGCGGAAAGAATCGGCGTAGGTTCGACCGGTTGTGGACCTCCTACGACTGGTCGAGCGCCTCCTACGACCAGTCATGGACCACCTACAACCGGTCGAGCACCCTCCGAAAAAAATAGTCCAATTGCTGGACTTTGAGTCGAGCTACGACTCGACTCCCATGACTAGTTGTACCAGCCTTCCACCGGCCGAGTAGGGCCTATGACCGGTCGAACATGGGGTAAAAAATCCCATCAAATCTTTCCTTTTTTGACCCGGGAAGAATTCACCTTCTTCAAGCCAGCCAAGTTTCTATAAACCTCAAATTTTTCCTTGAGCAAAGCCTTGGTCATCATGTCTGACCCATTATCGTCCGTGTAGACCTTCTCAAGCTATAACAACTTTTATTCCAAAGTATCCCTGATCCAGTGATACCGAATCTCTATGTGCTTCGTGTAACATCCCGAAAAATTGGGAGTTGAGCATAAACTCCACTCCCGAGTTCCAAAACATCACTTATGCAATATTTTCAATGATGGATGAATGTTGTTCATATTACTGCAGAAAACATGAGTGGGATTAGACCAAAACAACATATCATACTCTAGAGACAGTTAAATTTCTCAAGCGGAAGACAGTAATAAATATATAAAATGTATAAATGATTGTAAGTCTTCAGAGTGTGAACATGTTACCAGGTTAACTAAATACATATATATTCCAAAATAGAAAGAAAAAAATATACATGGGCGTGTAAATAAAAGGCAAAATACCAAGTGTATTGGCATCTAATCAGTAACCCTGTAACCCCGTCGATCAGAACCTGCATATAGGAAGAATCCTCCTCATCATCATCAAGTTCGGCTCTTCTTTGCAAGCATCGCCATCATCTGCAACTAAAATAGGGACTGATTGGTGTGTACAACACCGTCCCGTAACGTGAGAGTGAGTAGCTAACTCAGTGGGATCTATACAGCAAAGGTTAACATGTTATCAATTCAATCAAGCAGTAATGATAAGGTAGTACAATCAAACAGATCCTATATACTCTTATTAATGCAAGGATGATATGAAGAATGATGCATGCCCTCATCATAATCCCCTCTGCGACATCATCTAATGATCGCGGCATGACTCACTTCCTCAGTGCTCTATCACCAACGCCGTTAACATATGCAATGCAGTGTTATGAATATGTTTACCAAGTTCTTATTAGTCCTTTTCATATAGTAGGATTGGGAAGCTAAGACACCTCCCTTGTATCATTTCTCAACATTAATCCATTCTACGGTCGTCAGTCCTAGGAATCTCATACGATGTTATGGTTCTAGGTCGCTGCAAAGGCTGCCAGGGCTGTTACGCGCAATCGTTGCTCCTCTCCCCCATCACCTTATCAATACAGGCCTACTTATATCCTCAAGATTGCAACATGACTCATCGCCCCTATGCGGTGTCAGGATAAACTCAAGGTCACTACAACGGGCTGTCAGGGCTGTTGCGCGCAATCGTTGCTCCACTCTCCCATCACCAAACAGTGTAGGCCGATAACCAGAATATAGTGTCCCATACCACCATAATCTGCTCAGAGTAGGGTGCTCACTGGTCACTACGGGGAGGTTTGTAGCCCCAGTGTAGGTCGACAGCTCGACCACGGTGTCCCATACCACCATGCCCGGCTCATGAGTCTTAGGGGATCTTGGTACCATGGTTAGCGGGAGTTTCACTGGTAAGCTCAGTGCCTTAGATTCAAACAGTGGCGACCAAACATGGTGAACAAACATCGGTCAATCGGGTTAATCGATAAGCTCAACTGGGCTAAGCGCACGTTGAGTTGAACGACAAGGAATGCATAAGCGCTCCGTGTGGCCTAACCACTACCGAACACCCCAAGCACGACTCAGATTCGCTAAACTCATCTTACTTGGCGAACAACCTCAACCACCATTTACAGAACGATTACCGATTACCTGGACTGTAGCACAGCCCCAATCACATACATATACAATAACTAACATATGATTCATATTCTGCATCCATATGGACAATCATGAAGTATAACTTAAATGTAAATAGTACATACAGGAAATCATACACACATGTAACATGATTCAATTAAACAATAAGCCATGGAGGAAATCATACACTTATTTAGCATGGATAACCTAAGTTACATGATTCATGAAGGGAATCATACACATCATTGATGTAGCTAAGAATCATATCTCAACCCGCATATAGGTACATCTTACTAACTCCTAACTCATTCAGACACTTTTACATACACTTAGTCTATACATTACATCATACATCTTATGTATCCATTAGCATACGTATTAGGGCAAATCCTTTCGTCAAAGGAGTATCGCCCATACAACAATCATATATCCATGACAATTAGTCATGGCGAGCATGAAAGCAAATTTCATACTCATTCAGTCATTTTCACAAACACTTAGGCTACGCATACTAACTACATATCGTATGTTGATATATCATGCATTTGATCAAATCCTTTCACTAGGGAGTTGCCCCATATATCACTTGCATATACCCACGATGGATAATCATAGCATACATGAATCCGGATTTCGTATTCATTTAAACATTTTCACAAACACGTGAGCTACACACTTTAACATATACGGCGTATATTGGTCGTGGCGTGATTTAGGGCAAGTCCTTTCGCTAAGGAGTTGTCACACATGCAACAAGCATATATACACGGCAAATAATCATGTTGAACCAAATCCAAATTTTATACGTATACAGTATTTTCTACAAATACGAGGAATACAGTATATTCAACATAATCAACGTATAACTGAAAAACGAAACGGACGACACTTTATACATGTGAAATAGCATCCTAAGCAAGAATAAATCATTACTTAACCTTGAAAGTCTTGGAAACCGTAACCTAAACGCATATATTCCGCACCTTAAACCAGAAAATGTGAAACGGAGTTGATTTAGACAATAAGTCTTTGTCAACGGCGGATTGACAACCTATGGTAAGAAATAGATTAGCTATAGCTTCACTACAGCTATTCTAAGCTCCAAAACAGGTTAGGGTTATGATTTCTTACCTAAGAACGGAGTTGGAGTCGCCGGAAGAACGATACGATAGTGGTATTGAAGCACGTGGAGTAGTAGGGAAGAATCCCAGGAGAAAAGCTCCAACTTCTCTCCCACTTTCTCTCTTTTCTCTTCTCTCTCCTAGGATTTTTCCCAGATTCGTATGGGAGGAGAGAGTAAGGGCTAAAGGCCTTTTTATAAGACCAAAAATGACGAAAATAGACTTGGGGCCAAGGTACACTTAATTTATAACCAAATCGGGTCTGTTCCGATCCAACGGAGCATTTCTGGTGGTCCTGTTATCAAATGCGGTCGGACTTAAGCTCATTAACATCGGATCTTTAGTCAGTTAAGTTTTTAGTCCGATCGGATTTCCATATCGTCCGTGGCGGACCGGTTTCAATTCAACGGTTACCGAACTCCGATCAAGGCCACAAGTCCTTGGACATGTAAGGGCAAATTTTCCTGATCCGAGGGTGAAATTGGTCGAATTCTGACGGTCAAAACGCTTAAAAATAACACGCAAGTGAAAAGTTCCAGATTCTAATTTATTTTTTAAAAATCTTCCTTTTCTCACTCTCTTTATTCTGGATGCAAGGAAATGGTCTTAGGACATCGGTTGGGCTTAATTTTCGAAATAATAATCAAGTCCAACTAGGCGGTCATAATGGTCTAAGTTCATCGCTATCAGACTTTCGACGTGCGGTATAGATCCAATACGAAGTTACTAAGCATTCTCGGGAACAACTGAGTTTAGAGTTGGATCCTAAATTTCAGGGTAACGTAGCGGTAACAATTCTCGAGGTTTTGGGTCTTACAGATCGTATTTAAAGTGGTTGGTGCTAATTTTACAGGAAATCTAGTGTAGCGCTAGTTAATACACGTTAAATTTCTAAAGAATTAGGTTCTAAATGATTTCTCTGGCTTTGGAATCGAGTTTTGAGAAGTTACCAAGGTGCTATGGTTGACCCATTGTCTAAGGACGCCTAACTTCAGATTGACAAAAATCCGGGGTGTTACAATCTACCCCCCTTAAAACATAATTTCGTCTCCGAAATTGGCTAAGGGTAATGAGTCCCTAGAAAGACTTTAGTATTGACATTCTAAGGAAGATTCAAATCCTATTTAATGACCTAACCTTACGTATAACCTAAATCAACTTCTTCGATTCTGGGCCAGTGGGAAAGGGCCAACCACACTTCCGCTGCGCAACTCTGATCCAACGGTTATATTATCTGACCTAACTAGATTGGGCTCATAAGGTTCTACCCCCCTTAAAAATCAGTTCAACTCAAGCTCAAGAATCTATGTCTCGATCCGTATATTGGAACGAGGTGTGACTTAGAGCCTATCCTTGACATGAAATGGGAAACAACCTCTCACTACATTTGTCTTCCTTTGTTAATGATGCGTTCTATGACATTGGTACCTATGGTTGTAGAGATGAGCTTAATCTCAATTGTGGTTGAGTTCAGGGGCAGGTATGAGTTGGCGGGAAGATGTCTAATTCTACCCAATAAGGGCTCTTTCTACGGTCCTGAGTTACCCTCTTTAATACCATGATAGGATCTATACATTATTAGTACATAAGGAAGTTGGACAAAGCAAGTTGGATGATATGTATACCAGAATAGTCTGCGATTTGGGACCTAATTCTTAACTTTCTATTGCCCATTGAGACATTTCTAGAGCCTAAGAAGACAACTTTCTATCGGCTGTAGGTTCTTAACACTCCTCAAGACAAGGTAATAAGCTTTTGGTTGTAGGTGGTCGGGCCAACACTAAAGAAAAGTTATGTAGTGGGTCTGAGCCGAATACATAGACCTTCTACCTCGCGATGATAGAAAATTTGTCATATCAGTTCTTAATCCTAGTCGATGTCGATCTTCTGCTTGATCAGAGTATTGGATTTATTAGTAACTACTAGGATTAAGAATGCAATTCAAACCGCAAATACATCGCTTATATACAGCTCCTTTACTCCACGTTCTCGATTGTATTAAATCCTTGGGAAGGTAATTTTAAGGGGCATGATAGTTTATCCTAGCGTTTCATTTGAGGGGTATATAAGTCTTCCCTACACGTGACTAGTTCTAAGTTAAGCAAGCTTCCTGAGAGTTACTAAAGGAGCTTATGAGTATTATGGGGATCTATCAAGGGAACGCAGTCCTACTCCAAACAAATCTAACCTACTATTCCTTAGCATATACAGGCTTTACACCGCTCAATACAACTAGGAGCCTAGTCTGTAACTCACTAACTGTAATCCAAAGTCTAAGCTTATACGCTAAATGGTTTCATACCATTTCTACTACAGGGGATTGTTCTATCGCTTAGAGTCAAGATCATCTAATTAAAATTGAATTTCTTATATCGTCAGATCTTTCAAATCTAGGAGTACTAACTCTAGGTCCAAAACTCTAGATGTCCTAGCACTAGATGGTCACTGTTTATGGACTAAGCTACTGCGTTCGGTCTCATCCGTGGGTAAAAGCGGAGAGATCGAGAAAATAGCTAAAACAAACTTAAAAAGAGCTATGGAAAATTGATGAAATGGAAGAAAATGCTAACCTAATGGCTTCCCATGGATTTAGGTCTAAGAGAGGAGGAAAATAGGTCTAAAAGACAGGGATCAAAGAAGGGGAAAGGAAGAAATGTGATGAGTTGAAAGCTCACACGATTTTGAGCCTCAAAGGAGAGCTTGGGAAGTCCAACCGTAGAAAATTGAGAGTGTAGGTGCCGGGTAGGGGTGAGAACAGTAGAGGGATGAGAGAAATAATAGAAAATGAAGGAAATGATGATTGGAAGGGAGGTTAGAGAGAGAAAACAACAAGTTTAGAGGGAAGGGAGAGCTTGGATGGCCAATTTGTGAAGGAAGTATGGGATTTTGAATGAATGGGTGGCCGAACCCTGGACCAAAGGGTCCCATTCAATCCTAAAACTCATCGGCCCGGGCGGCCCGGCTTAACCAGCCCCTGACCGGCGAGGCCTCGCTGAACCGGCGAGGCCCTCGCCGACCTCTGGTCAAACTGGCGATGCCTCGCCATTTGAGTGAGGCCCTCCTGGCCCTTAGGCCCCAAAAAGGGCCTGGGTCCCACCCTGGAACCCCTTGAAAGTTGATCATTTGGCCCCCTCTTCCGATTTGAGTCGTTTCAGGTCATTTCGAAACTAATCTGATCTCTATTCACTCTTACCGATTTCTAACGACTGGAATGGGATAAAACGCGGTCTATACCCGTCAATTGACGGTCTAGAAGTGATTTGGGGTCATCGTGTGTGATTAGGAGCGTGTACGGACTCAATCTCGGTGATCATTTTTGGTAAACATTTGCCAACAAACAAACTGGGGGTCCTAAACTTATTTCTAGATTGTTCTCGCACCCTCCTACATTAAATTGGCGTCAGTGTGCGGTGTGTGACCATAACCTAGGTCCAGTTTAATTCAAATCATGCTCTGATACCATCTGTAACATCTCAAAAAATCGGAGGTCGAGCATAAACTCCACTCCCGAGTTCAAAAACATCACTTATACAACATTTTCAATGATGGATGATTGTTGTTCATATTAGTGCAAAAAACATAAGTGAGATTAGACCAAAACAACATATCATACTCCAGAGACAGTTAAATTTCTCAAGCGGAAGACAGTAATAAATATATAAAATGTATAAATGATTGTAAGTCTCCAGAGTGTGAACATGTTACCAGGTTAACTAAATACATGTATACTCCAAAATAGAAAGAAAAGAATATACATGGGAGTATAAATAAAAGGCAAAATACCAAGTGTATTGGCATCTAATCAGTAACCCTGTAACCTCGTCGATCAGAACCTGCATATAGGAAGAATCCTCCTCATCATCATCAAGTCTGGCTCTGCTTCGCAAGCATCGCCATCATCTGCAACTAAAATAGGGACTGATTGGTGTGTACAACACCGTCCCGTAACGTGGGAGTGAGTAGCTAACTCAGTGGGATCTATACAGCAAAGGTTAACATATTATCAATTCAATCAAGCAGTAATGATAAGGCAGTACAATCAAACAGATCCTAGATACTCTTATTAATGCAAAGATGATATGAAGAATGATGCATGCCCTCACCACAATCCCCTCTACGACATCATCTAATGATCCCGGCATGACTCACTTCCTCAGTGCTCTATCACCAATGCCGTTAGCATATGCAATGCGATGTTATGAATATGCTTACCAAGTTCTTATTAGTCCTTTTCATATAGCAGGATTGACAAGCTAAGACACCTCCCTTGTATCATTTTTCAATATTAATCCATTTTAGGGTTGTCAGTCCTAGGAATCTCATACGATGTTATGGTTCTAGGTCGCTGCAAGGGCTGCCAGGGCTGTTACGCGCAATCGTTGCTCCTCTCCCCCATCACCTTATCAATACAGGCCTACTTATATCCTTAAAACTGCAACATGACTCGTCGCCCCTATGCGGTGTCAGGATAAACTCAAGGTCACTACAAAGGGCTATCAGGACTGTTGCGCGCAATCGTTGCTCCACTCCCCCATCACCAAACAGTGTAAGCCGACAACCAGAATATAGTGTCCCATACCACCATAATCTGCTCAGAGTAGGGTGCTCACTGGTCACTACGGGGAGGTTTGTAGCCCCAGTGTAGGCCGACAGCTCGACCACGGTGTCCCATACCACCATGCCCGGCTCATGAGTCTTAGGGGATCTTGGTACCATGGTTAACAAGAGTTTCATTGGTAAGCTCAGTGCCTTGGATTCAAACAATGACGACCAAACATGGTGAACAAATATCGGTCAATCGGGTTAGTTGATAAGCTCAACTAGACCAAGCATACGTTGAGTTGAATGACAAGGAATGCATAAGCACTCCGTGTGGCCTAACCACTGCCGAACACCCCAAGCACGACTCAGATTCGTTAAACTCATCCTACGTGGCGAACAACCTCAACCACCATTTACAAAACGATTACCGATTACCTGGACTGTAGCACAGCCCCAATCACATACACATACAATAACTAGCATATGATTCATATTCTGCATCCATATGGACAATCATGAAGTATAACTTAAATGTAAACAGTACATACAGGAAATCATACACACATGTAACATGATTCAATTAAACAATAAGCCATGGAGGAAATCATACACTTATTTATCATGGATAACCTAAGTTACATGATTCATGAAGGGAATCATACACATCATTGATGTAGCTGAGAATCATATCTCAACCCGCATATAGGTACATTTTACTAACTCCTAACTCATTCAGACACGTTTACATACACTTAGTCTACACATTACATCATACATATTATGTATCCATTAGCATACGAATTAGGGCAAATCCTTTCGTCAAAGGGGTATCGCCCATACAACAATTATATATCCATGACAATTAGTCATGGCGAGCATGAAAGCAAATTCCATACTCATTCAGTCATTTTCACAAACACTTAGGCTACGCATACTAACTACATATCGTATGTTGATATATCATGTATTTGATCAAATCCTTTCACTAGGGAGTTACCCCATATATCACTTGCATATACCCACGACGGATAATCATAGCATGCATGAATCCGGGTTTCGTATTCATTTAAACATTTTCACAAACACGTGAGCTACACACTTTAACATATATGACGTATATTGGTCGTGGCCTGATTTAGGGCAAGTCCTTTCGCTAAGGAGTTGTCACACATGCAACAAGCATATATACACGAAAAATAATCATGTTAAACACAAATCTAAATTTTGTACGTATACGGTATTTTTTACAAATACGAGGAATACAGTATATTCAACATAATCAACGTATAACTGAAAAATAAAATGGACGGCACTTTATACATGTGAAATAGCATCCTAAGCAAGAATAAATCATTACTTAACATTGAAAGTCTTGAAAACCGTAACCTAAATGCATATAGTCCGCACCTTAAACCAGAAAATGCGAAACGAAGTTGATTTAGACGATAAGTCTTCGTCAACGGCAGATTGACAACCTATGGTAAGAAATAGATTAGCTATAGCTTCACTACAGCTATTCTAAGCTCCAAAACAGGTTAGGTTTAGGATTTCTTACCTAAGAACGGAGTTGGAGTCGCCGGAAGAACGATACGGTAGTGGTATTGAAGCATGTGGAGCAGCAGGGAAGAATCCCAGGAAAAAAGCCCCAACTTCTCTCCCACTTTCTCTCTCTTTTCTCTCTTCTCTCTCCTAGGATTTTTCCCAAATTAGTATGGGAGGAGAGAGTGAGGGCTAAAGGCCTTTTTATAAGCCCAAAAATGATGGAAATAGACTTAGGCCCAAGGTATACTTAAGTTATAACCAAATCGGATCTGTTCCGATCCAACGGAGCATTTCTAGAGGTCCTGTTATCAAATGCGGTTAGACTTAAGCTCACTAACATCGGATCTTTAGTCAGTTAAGTTTTTAGTCCGATCGGATTTTCAGATCGTCCGTGGCAGACCGGTTTCAATTCAACGATTACCGAACTCCGATCAAGGCCACAAGTCCTTGGACATGTAAGGACAAATTTTCCTGATCCGAGGGTGAAATTTGGTTAAATTCTGACGGTCAGAACGCTTAAAAATAACACGCAAGTGAAACGTTCCAGATTCTAATTTATTTTCTAAAAATCTTCCTTTTCTCACTCTCTTTACTCCGGACGCAAGGAAATGGTCTCAGGACATCGGTTGGGCTTGATTTTCAAAACGATAGTCAAGTCCACCTAGGCGGTCATAATGGTCTAAGTTCATCGCTATCAGACTTTCGACATGCGGTATAGATCCAATATGAAGTTACAAAGTATTCTCGGAAACAACTGGGTTTAAAGTTGGATCCTAGATTTTAGGGTAACGTAGCGGTAACAATTCTAGAGGTTTTGGGTCTTACAGATCGTATTTAAAGTGGTTGGTACTAATTTTGCAGGAAATCTAGTGTAACGCTAGTTAATACATGTTAAATTTCTAAAGAATTAGGTTCTAAATGATTTCTCTAGCTTTGGAATCGAGTTTTGAGAAGTTACCAAGGTGTTATGGTTGACCCATTGTCTAAGGACGCCTAACTCCAGATTAGTAAAAATCTGGAGTGTTACACTTCGACTTGGAATGCTGACTTAGATTTTTACTCAAGTGTATAGCACCCTGACTATCGCAAT
This sequence comes from Magnolia kwangsiensis, assembly GCA_037074715.1. Lineage (NCBI taxonomy): Eukaryota > Viridiplantae > Streptophyta > Magnoliopsida > Magnoliales > Magnoliaceae > Magnolia > Magnolia kwangsiensis. The sequence continues at coordinate 27,693,318 of CM073571.1, read as the reverse complement.
AGACCACATGCTGCTCTTGCTTTAGGCTAAGTTTCTGTAAGAACCTCTTTATCCAAAGCATCTCTTTACATGCCTCTATGACTTCAATGTACTCGGCCTCTGTCGTTGACAATGCTACGACCCTCTGTAGCTTGCTCTGCTAAGAAACCACTCCCCCTGCAAACGTGAACATGAATCCCGATGTAAACTTCCTGGAGTCTATGTCGCCTACTATATCTGCATCTGTGTAGTCCTCTATCACAGGTTTTTCATTACCATAGCATAGGCTCAACCTGGATGAGCCTCTTAGATACCACAGTATCCACTTCACCGCTACCCAATGCTCTTTGCCAGGATTGACAAGATACCGGCTGACAACCCCAACCACATATGCTATGTCTGGATATGTACACACCATAACATATATCAAACTTCCTACAGCTGACGCGTAGGGTATCTTCTGCATCCCATCCACCTCTGCCTTCGTCTTGGGATACTGGCTGTCGCTCAATCTAAAGTGACCATCCAGTGGAGTACTGACCGGCTTCACTGCATTCATATTAAACTGCTTTAAGACTTTCTCAATATACCGCTCTTATGACAGCCAAAGCTTCCTGCTACTTCTGTCACGAGTTATCTCCATTCCTAGGATCTGTTTAGCCGGACCCAAGTCTTTCATTGCAAACGACTTGCCCAACTCCTGTTTCAGCCTATCGATCTTCTTGATGTCTTTTTTCATGATGAGTATGTCGTCAACATATAACAGCAGAACTAAGAAATCACCGTCTAAGAATTTACACGTGAACACACATTGGTCCGACTCCGTTCTATCATACTCATGATGTAACATGATCGAATCGAACTTTTTGTACCATTATCGTGGTTCTTGTTTTAGCCCATACAAGTTCTTCCTCAGCCTACACACCATATGCTCCTTGCCCTTAACTTCAAACCCCTCTGATTGGTCCATGTATATCTCTTCTTCCAGGCCACCATGGAGGAAAGCAGTTTTAACGTCCAACTGTTCTATCTCCAGATCCATGCTAGCCGCCAACCCAAGCAACACCCGTATGGATGTCATCTTCACCACTGATGAGAATATCTCCTCTAAGTCTATACCTTTCCTCTGACCGAACCCTTTTACCACAAGTCTGGCCTTGAATCTCGTCTGTGAATTCTTCTGCTCAACTTTCTTTCTAAACACCCACTTGTTGCTCAGAGCTTTCTTACCCTTGGGCAGTTTCACCATGTCATAGGTGTGGTTCTTATGCAAGATTTCATCTCTTCTTGCATAGCTTTCAACCACTCCTCCTTATGCTTATCGGCTAAGGCCTCAAAATAATCTTCTGGCTCTCCCCCATCAGTCAATATAATGTACTCATGCAGCGAGTATCTCTTGGATGACTGTCTGTCCCTAGATGACCTCCTCACTGTGGCTCAATAGGTGGATCAAGTGGGGGCTGCTCTACTGGTCCATCTTCTGAAGGAACTCTCTCGTCCTCTGCAGCATGCTGTACTCCCCATCATCAGGCACCACGGGAGGAATAACCAGATTCATGTCCTCTAGCTCACCTGAACTAGGCTAGTTCTTCTCTAGCTTACCAATGTCTTCTATACATTGATCTTCAAAGAAAACTAAATCTTTGCTCCTGACGAGCTTTTTCTCAATCGAATCCTATAATCTGTAACCGAACTTTTCATCACCGTACCCCAGGAATACACACTGCCTGATCTTTATGTCAAGCTTGGACCTCTCGTCCCTTGGTACATGAATGGATGCCCTGCATCCAAACACCCTGAGATGACTGTACGATGGATCCTATCCAGTCCACACCTTCTCAGGTACTTCTCCATTTAATGAGGCTGATGGAGACCTGTTTATCAGGTACACTACCGTGTGCATTACTTCTCCTCAAAACGTCTTGGGCAACTTCGCATGGGATAACATACATCTGATTCTTTCAACAATGGTGCGATTCATTCGTTCAGCTACACCATTATGCTGTGGGGTCTCGGGAACTGTTTGTTCATGCCGTATACCCAGAGACTTGCAGTACTCATGAAAGTCACCAATGTATTCACCACCATTATCAGTGCAGATGCACTTCAATGATCTACCTATCTCTCTCTCGACCATAGCATGAAATAACTTAAACACACCAAAGACCTCATCCTTGGATTTCAAAGCATAAACTCAAACCCTCCTAGAAGCATCATCTATAAAAGTAATAAAATACAATGCCCCACCCAAAGTTTTTATCCTCATAGGACCACACACATCAGAATAAACCAAATCTAATGCATGCTCTTTATTAACATGAGAAGCAGATTTAATGAATGAAACTCTATGTTGTTTCTCTGATAAACAATCAAGATGAGTTTTGAAAGGCATACTGTCACGTTTGGAAGGAGCCGCTTCCTCGCTAGTAGCTGAAGCCCTTTTTCACTGGTTTGGCCTAGACGCCCGTGCCACATGTCAATAGCTGAATCTTCCGCTGCGTTCAACCCACCCTTGCATACACTAACACTTGCCTTGTACAGGGTGCAACACTTCTTTCCTCTGGCTACGATCAACAAACCCTTGATGAGCTTCCAGCACCAACAAACCAGCTTTCATAGCCATCATCATCCAATCTTCCTGTCGACATCAAGTTGAGGCGAAGGTATGAGATATGCCTCACATCCTTGAGAACCAATGTGCAGCCCACATTAGTCTTCACACAAATATCACAAACTCCCACGATCTTCGATAGGACAAAATTTTCCATCTTCACGGTCCCATAATCACCGGACTTATAACTTGTGAAGAAATTCCTGCGTGGAGTCGCGTGAAAAGAAGCTCCTGAGTCAATCACCCAGTCGGTGTCCTGACTCGTAGCCGTGAGACATACATCGTGATTTGTGGAAAGAATAACTACAACGTCGTCATCTGAAGCGACCGCAATGGAATCTGATTCATCTTCCTTCTCCTTTCCTTTTCCTTTCTTATCGTTCTTAGCCTTACGACATTCATGCTTATAGTGGCCCTTCTTGCCACAATTCCAGCATTCAATATCTTTTTTGTTACTTGACTTACCTCTTGATTTATCTCGGGCCTTCTCACTCATCCTGTTCTTTCCTCTCTCCCGTTCCTGTGTCACAAGGGCCTCTTGCTGAGTAGACCCCTGAGACTTCCTCCTTGTCTCTTCATTTAAGAGACAGTTAGTAACTTGTTCCATGGATATCTTTCCATCTGACGCGGAGTTACTTAGAGACACCACCAATGTCTCCCAACTGTCAAGCAACGAAGTAAGCAAAAGCAAAGCCTGCGATTCATCATCCAGGACCATCTTCATACAAGAGAGTTAGTTCACTATATTGCTGACCTCATTCATGTGCTCGACCACAGAACCACCATCCTTGAACTTGAGATTGACAAGTCACCTTATCAGAAAAATCTTATTACCGTCTGTCTTCCTCTCATACAGCCCTTTTAATTTCAGCCATAGGCTAGCGGCTGAGGTTTCCGTAGACACACGGGGGAACACAGTATCATCCAGCCATTGTTTAATAAACCCCACCGCCTTCCAATCCAACTTTTTCCAATCTTCATCAGACATATCCTTGAATTTTATTAATATGCCTAAAATTGAAGAATATAAATCCTTACAATAAAGCAAGTCCTCCATCTTAGCCTTCCATATGGTCCAGTTAGAACCATTGAAGCTGATCATCCTTGATGAGCCACCTTCCATAATTCCAAACCGATCCTACCCGTTCAATGAACTTAGTTCTCTGATACCACTTTGTTGGGGGCCTTGCACAAAACCTTAGGATCTAGCCTCCCGAACAAACCAGAATTATGGGATAATAATAGCAATGAAACAAATCAAAGCAACAATCACACACCACACAAGAGTTTTTTATGTGAAAAACTCTCAAAGAGGTAAAGACCACGGGACCTCGTCCAGATTAACAATCCACTATGAAGTAGAACGTTACAACCTTCGTCACTCATGCAGGAGTGAATGAACAATAAGAGAATAAAGGAAAAACAGAGATATCTCACCGATTACGAGGACGTAGAAGCGCTAAGATGACGGCTCCCTTCCACAAGCTTCCTGTCTCTCTTTTCTCTCACTCTCTCACTTTTGATATCCCTAAACCCTTTAAGAAACCCTCTTGTACTTTTTCTTCACAGAATATGCCCTAAAAAAACCCTAGGGACCCCTTTTTATAGTTTTAAGAAACTCCCTTCCACATCCCAGTTGCAAAAAGACTTGCGACACGAAATCCGCGTAAAATCGTGGAACGAATCTACGTAGGTTTGACCGGTCGTGGACCTCCTACGACCGGTCGAGCACCTCCTACGAAAGATCGTGGTCAACCTACAACCGGTCGAGCAGCCTCTGAAAAAAATAGTCCAATTGTTGGGCTTTGAGTAGAGCTACGACTCGACTCCCATGACTGGTCGTACCAGCCTTCCACCGGTCGAGTAGGGCCTACGACCGGTCGAACACGGGGCAAAAAATCCCATCAAGATCGGGTCTGACGTCTCATGTTGGACCAGCCAAAAAAGAAGATAGGAATGGAGAAGAGGAGAAGAAAGAGAAATGAGAGGGTGAGGAAGAGAAACGAGAGGAGCTTCTTGCCGCATCAGGTAGACTGGGCTGAGTTCTGTCTGAGTCTGGTTCACGACAGAGGTGTGGCTGGACATTCCAGCAAGGTAGGATGAAGAAGAAAAGAAAAGGAGGATGAAGAAGAAAAGAAAAGGAAGAGGAAGAAGAAGCAAAGGAAGGGAATAAAAAGTTGCCGAGTCGGATTCAGGTTGAGCCGAATCAACTCAATAACTGTTGAATCTGACCCATTCTTAGGGCATTCCCCATCCAATAGACAAGGTCAAGAGTCGAGCTCAGGTTCAGTAGGATCGGTGTTTCAGCGTCTAGGTTTAGTTCGAAATCGGGCTGCATCAAGTTGTTACTAAGTTGGCTCGGTGAGACCCACTGAGTTAGCCTCTAGAAGATATTTTTGGGTCTGCCTCTATCCACCTACAAGGCTGGACATGCAGTAGGGAAACAACAGAGGGAGATTAAGAAAGGGCGGAAGATGGTGGAGCTAAGAGGAGCCTGAGTCGGCTATCGAGTCATGTTGAGTTAACCCATTTGCTAAGTTGAATCGAGTGCTTGTTGCTGGGTATATGCTTCGACCAGACAAGGGTTGCAGTTGGTGGTGGAACTTCAAACATCAAGCTAATTAACTCTGTTTAATTTAATTCATTTCCATTTAAATCAATGAGTTTTCGTGTTTAGTCAATTAAAATTAAATTTTTCGGTGGTTGGTCCAAAGGATTTTGAGCCCTCGATCAAATAGTATCGATTGGATTTGGGCCAATCTGAGTCAAGTTGAATGGGATAAATCCTTTAAGTAGAATTTTAAACCTTTCTCTAAAGATCGCATCAATCTAATTGCAATTAAATCATAGACTGTTGATTTTAGTTCCTAAACCTCCCTTTATTAGGTTATAAGGATTAATCCTACACCAAGTTGAGGGGGATTAGGAATTGGTTTACACGCGAGTCCAATTGACTTTGTAAGTCATTACATGTGTTGGTAAAATATCAATTGAGGGGTGAATTGTCGACTTTAGGATTCCTAATTCCTTGTTGTTAGGATTGATCTCAAATAATCCTCCAACAAGCGTGAACTTGTCTTGCATTCGAAATAAGTTATGTTGAGTTTAGGCAACTCAATAATTGGAAAAGTTAACCCCTAAATTTTTTTAATTAGAGTTCTATTAGGATTAATCTAGACCATAGGTCAGCTGTCCTAATTCTGCATTGAAATCCTAAATATAAGTAATTCAAACCCTAAATTATAATCTCAATCATAAATAGTGTGAAAAATCAAAATCTAACCATACAATTTCACAAATCATGATAGGTTCCGACTTTAAGGGCGCATGCACTTTCTAGTGACATTATGGGTGATTCGACTTGTAAGGTGATGTCTCTTCCCCTTAAGCATTCCACTTTCATGTTGGATTAAGGGATAATTTTCCTTTATATTTTTAACTGATGATTTATATCTTTATCTTCATGAATATGTTTGGTATTTATTAGAATTAATCCTCAAATCATATGTTCAACATTTATCTGATATGAATACTTACATGTTGTACTTAAATATCTATTCATACTTGTGAATTGCCAATGAATTTGAATTGCTACATCAATTTGTGAAAAACTCCACTTATACATATATATCTATATTGAGATGTAACTTAATTGATTGCGATTACAATAGACCATCGATCTAGTGGCCATTTTATGTATTGGACTAAATGGAATGTTATTATGGTCTAAATCAAGAAAACATGTAATGGTATTCTTGATTATGTGTAATCTTATGTATGGGAGCTGTCACCTGTGGTTTCTGATGGAGGGTTATCATGATTTGTCTGGATGTTGTAGCACATGCCCTTAGTTGTTGTATCATTTCACTAGCTCCCAAATCATCGGACCCAACTAATTCGACTCGTGTACAGCTCCTGTGTCTTAGAGGCCCGTTATTCAATGCCTACGCAGCCTTCATCTCCCCCACAAAAGGCCATGATGTACACTTGATTAGATCGGAATAGCTGTCATGTGGAACCTGGCCCACCATGTACACTGTCCTTAACCCAAAATTGCTCAGATCAGATGATCTAATTGTCTGATTGGTTGCCTGTCAATCATTCTTAATGAGTAACGGTCGGTGTTAATCAAGGAGAATTTCATCCATTGGATGATTAGGATAATCTCCAATCTATGGTGGGATACACTCAACAAAAAGTCGAGTTGACCTGTTTCCTACCATCTCTGTGGAGGCCGCTTATCAGATGGCTAGGATCATCTGATCAATATATTATTTTCATCCCTTTACCACCCAATGGTATAGAAACTAAATGGACGGTGACAAATGGTAAGTCATCTTGCCACGTGTAATGTTGGGGGATGGTCTATCTGTTAACGGTATCATCTCCCAAGATAGTGTTGCCTCGAGGTGGGGAGAACGGCAGTGCAGTCTCATTTTTATTAAATTCGTATTTATGGTGGAGACAGCACCACGTCTAAACTACAAAGTTATGGTGTTCCTACTTACATCTCTACATCTGGACAGTTCAATTGACTGATCCTGACGGTACATTATCTTCATCACACATTCGATGGGCCACCATACAAAAATCACACTGATTGAATGTCCTGATCAACCCATAAAATTGATCTTCTTTTCTGTACCCATACATTTTGCAAGACATGGGAGGAAGACTAGTATTTCCTTCTACAGCCCACTGGATGAATGGTCAGCATCTTGTACATGTAAGAATTCTATGTAGTGGGCCTTACTGATCAACGATCTGGATTGTATTCTAGTTGGACTGTTTGATTGAGTTAATCAGTGGGCCCCGCTTCAGGTGATACGCTGCGTAATCTATCTGCGCAGCACTGCATGTTTGGGGTGGAATGCTATGGCCCTACGCAAGGCAGTTTGAGTTGAACTAGGATATAGTAATGTGGAGCGTGGGAGAGGGAGTTTTGATGGGTTTCAAACTCCCCTCTACAGTCTCCATAAAAGAGAGCTGGGTCCCCGATCCTACACCATATAGCAGAAATTCGAGTCCCATCTTTGAGTTGCAGAAAGGGTGTGAAGGAAAGGAAGATCTTAAGCTCTGGTATTCTTATCCGGCTTCCATGGCGGCATCTAACTTAGGTACGCTATCTAAACCCCTGATCGCCATGTCCCATGCACAGACAAATCCATGGGCCCATTCCACATACAGATCAATTCCCACACTTGGTATCAGAGATTTCTGTGCATAGGTATGGATGATCACATCCAGCTATATCTGATAGATATCAGGGATTTTCGAATCCCTGAATCTAGACATATTAAGATCAGGGATTTGATTTTCGAAAACCCTAAAGACAACTATTCAAATTAGGAATTTCAATTCCCACAACCAGAATTAGAGATTTCGAATTCGAATCCCCAAATTCAGATATCAATTAGGGCTTTTTCGATTTCGAATCCCCAAATCGCATATTAAGGAATTCAGATCTGAAACCTTAAATCTAAAAAATTAAGGACTCTTCAAATCGGGATCCCCAAATCGTGACAGTGATTAGGGATTCGAATTCCCAAATCAGTGTTAGGAGTTCATGATTCCCAAATCGATATCAATCAGGGATTTGAATCCCAAATTTGGAATTGAAGGATTAGGGATTTCGGTTCCCATATCAGAAATTAGAGATTATCGAAATCCAGATCCCTAATGCAGTTAATTAGGGATTTCAATTTCGAATCCCCAAAGTCTTCAATTTTCCATCCCTAAAATCAGATTTTTCGATTAGGGATTTGGATTCGAAACCCTAAATACAAATTTTCATGTTAGAGGTTTTGAAAATCTCCAAATCCAGTTTCTATCTGGGATTTCCATTTAAGGATCCCAGTTATCCTAAATACAGTACCTTGAACTGTTGGACCGACAGCCATTGTCGAACCTTGCTCGTGTGGACGATGGTGATGGATCTCAACCTCCTTTCTTCCTCTGTCCGGAGCCATTGCCAGCGTCTCGTGCTTCAACGCCCTTCCATGGCAACCGCAGCCACAACCGATATTTTCCGTTGATATCTGCGGCCGATAAGAGGAACTTGATCTCTCCTTGTCACGTCCGGCGGGCTGCCTAATTGGCTCTCTCGTTTACTCTCCCTCTCTCTCCTGCGATGAGAAATTTTCGGAGATTGTATCGTGAAGAGCCTAGGGCATTCTGCCCTATTAAGAACGCAACAGTCGGGTGCTCGACTTCTTTAAGGACCCGAATTGAGTCCGTTCGGGTATATGGACCCGATTCCAATGAGCTTATTTCCTGTGATCGGACCTACGGACCCGATTTCGAAATTCTGGACCCGAACCAAAATGTTTGGATTCAGATTTAGATTGGTGGGCCCTGATATACTTCTGGGCCCGTTGATCCATTGGTTCAATCATGAGCATATAGTCTACCAGATTCGGGAGGTTATGGGCTATCTATTTTGAAATGAGTCGTCTATTAGTTTAATCATGAACTTCCATCTATGAATAGATTTTGAAATTGTCTATCAACTTATTAACAACTATACATGAATTTGTCCATTAAACTATATAGCCCATAGCCCATACTATTTGTCTAGCATTAGAATGACAGGAGCTCGATTTAGTTTCACTCATTTTGAACTAGTACGGATCAAATAACAATACTGATTCGGCCCTATAATTGGCCCATCACCCATCCTTAAGAGTTGATATAGATCATTGGATTATAGAGAGCGAAACATATCCGTACGTTTCTATCTAAAGTTTCTCTATTCCTCAATGATCAATATTGGCAATCTTGTGGGCCGTATCAAACTAATTTAAGAATAATTCATTGAGGCAGGATTATAATCGCGATCCTAAGTCAATATTTGTAGTATTGGATTCGGTTGTGTTAGCCACCATAGTGACCTCAACCGATGAAAATTTTACAAGTACAGACTTGTAACATTAGGATAAGGAGGATTGCATACAGTTGCGTTTACGTTTTCTTGCATACGGTAACAAAAACACAGACGATTACCGTTTGACAGTCAAGTGAATGGGTGAAGTAAATGGTGCTGGTAATGTAAAGTTGAAAGACTCATCTCACCCACAGGTGTTGAGTGTCTCAGATTTACATAACTGACATCACTTAGCTTCATGTTCAGGAGGATCACTAATATGTTGTTATTACCACCCACAGGAGGAATGATGATAATGTAACAGACTCTCACTAGGATGTGATGGTTGGGCCCATCTTCATCCTGAATAATTCAGTTGATGCCTCCCTCAACAACTGAATTGATTTAATTTGCCCGATATTCTTTATTTATAATCACGAAATTGTTTTGTGAAATAATGAACTAATGTGAGTATATGTTCTCTTATATTTTAGTCTCAATTCCCACAAATACACATCAAGTCCCTGCCCTGAATGAATCTAACTATGCTCAATGGAAGAACGCCATTGAAGTTATATTGGGGTGTCTTCAATTAGATCTTACCCTAATAACACCAAAACCGCCAGAACCATTTGATGATACCACTGAAGCTGAATATAATCGATGGGTTGCCTGGTTTAGATCAAATGATACTTGCCTAAAAGTAATTAAGTATTCGATTTCTGAATCTATGAAGGGCGTCATGCCTGATACTGAAATGGGAAAAAGGTTCAAGAAATCTGATAAGTCTGAGGTGGGCATTCTTCTGAATAAGTTGACTCGCTCGTCCTACGATGGAAAAGGCAACATTCGTGAATACATTATAGAGCAAAACGAGGTTGTTTCTAAGATTCGTGCTCTAGGGCTTGTACTCACTGATGATCAGCTGGTTCATTTGATCATGAATAACCTACCTCCCCAATTTGACACATTCCCGGTTAACTATAACACCCTGAAGGACATGTGGACATTAGATGAACTTATCACTCAGTGTGTTCAAGAAGAAGACAGAATCAGACAGATGGTTAAAGTTCAAAATGTTAATATGGTGACCTTAGGTCACGGGCAAGGGCAAGGGAATAAAGGTAAAAGGAAAATGAAACAAGGTTCTAATAATGGATTCTCTGGTCCTTCATCTGGAAAACCTAAGAATTAATCTGAAAATGAATCTAAATGAAAACGGGTTAAGGGTAAACCGTGCTTCTTTTACAATAAGGCGGGTCATTTTAAGAAAGATTGCGAAGGCTTTAAGAATTGGCTCATAAAGAAAGGTAATCATTCCGTTCTTGTCTGTTTTGAATCTAATCTAACTGATGTGTCAGCGAATTCCTGGTGGATAGATTCAGGAACTACTATTCACATATGCACTTTTATGCAGGAATTACCACAGGCCAGGCCACCAACTGATGCGGAGCGCTCAGTATACGTAGGCAATGGTGTCAAGGTTGACATTGAGGCAATAGGAGTCTATAGGCTTAAGTTGAAGTCTGGTCATTTTTTGGATTTAGTAGATACATTCTGTGTGCCGTCTATAAGGTGCAATTTAGTTTCAATTTTCTATTTGGATAAATTGGGATATTCATTCCACTTTGGAAATAAAAGTGTTAGTATTTACTTTAATTCGATCAAAGTTGGGACTGGCTCTATATTAAACAACTTATACCAATTAGACTTGATTGCCTCTCACGTTTACAATATTAATTTCTTGCATGAAAATAAAGTGGGATCTAAGCGAAGACTAAACTATGAGAATTCCTCCATGTTGTGGCACAGGCGGATATGCCATATATCTCGTGAGAGATTAAACAGGCTTGTGCGAGAAGAAATTTTACATTCTCTAGACTTCTCTGACTATAAAGTGTGCATTGATTGCATAAAAAGAAAACAGACTAGAACTAGAAAAAAAGGTGCAATTAGGAGTGTAGGTCTATTAGAGGTTATACATACAGATATCTGTGGACCATTCCCTATAGCCTCATGGAGTGGCCAAAAATATTTCATTACCTTTATAGATGACTACTCTCGCTTCGAGTACATATACCTTATCAGTGAGAAATCAGACGCCCTGGATGCTTTTAAAATCTATAAGGCTGAAGTTGAAAATCAACTCAATAAGAAGATTAAAATTGTTAGATCTAACCATGGTGGTGAATACTATGGCAGATATGACGAATCAGGACGCAATCCAGGGTCATTCGCTAAATACTTGCACGATTGTGGCATTATCGCTCAATACATTATGCTTGGTACTCCAGAGCAGAATAGAGTGGCTGAGAGACGCAATCGCACCCTTATGGATATGGTGCGAAGCATGGTCAACAATTCGACCTTGCCAGAATCTCTGTGGGGTGATGCGATCAAAACTGTATTTCATATACTAAACAGGATTCCCAGCAAAGCAGTAAGTAAAACTCCTTTTGAGTTGTGGAATGAGAGAAAAGCAAGTCTTCGATATCTACATGTTTGGGATTGTCCTGCTGAGGCCAAAGTTTATAACCCGCATGAAAAGAAGCTTGATCCTAGAACCATAAATTGTTTCTTCATTGGATACCCAGAAAGATCAAAAGGCTATCGATTCTACTGTCCTTCCCACTCTATCAGGATTGTTGAGACTGAGAATACCAGATTCATTGAGGACACTGAAAATAGTGGGAGCACGAACATAAGAAATTTTGTATTTGAGGAACAAAGGACTGTGATTCATGTCACAGTCAATCCAGATCACATGAACATTAATGATGCAGTTGATTCTGCAGCCACTACAGAGTTTCACGTAGAACCTCATATACAAACCACTGGTGAGGAAAATCAAGATCAGACCCAACAAACTGAACCATTAAGAAGATCTGAAAGAGAGAGAAGGCCTGTAAATCGAGACGATTACATCGTATACTTACAGGAGCATGACTTTTACATAAGGGTGGAAAAGGATCCTGAATCCTTTACACAAGTTAAATAAAGTGCTGATCCTTCTCGTTGATTTGATGTCATGAAAGATGAGTTGAAATCCATGCAGGACAATAAAGTATGAGATCTTATAGAGTTACCTACTGGAATAAGGCCGATTGGTTCTAAATGGATATTTAAAACCAAAAGGGACTCCAAGGGTAATGTCGAAAGGTATAAAGCCTGACTTGTTGCCAAGGGTTTTAACCAATGTGAGGGCATTAACTTTAAGGAGACTTTCTCACCAGTATCTAAGAAAGACTCATTCATGATCATAATAGCTCTTGTATCTCATATGAATTTAGAGTTACATCAGATGGATGTCAAGACTGCATTTCTCAATGGGGATCTAAATGAGAATGTGTACATGTTGCAGTCCGAAGGTTTTGTAGCTACTGTCTCAGAACATTTGGTTTGCAAACTTAAGAAGTCCATCTATGGATTGAAACAGGCATCACGACAGTAGTACCTTAAGTTTCATGAAGTAATTTCCTCATATGGATTTGTAGAAAATACTGTCGATGAATGCATCTACATTAAAACCAGTAGGAGTAAGTTCGTTATAATGATTTTGTTTGTTGAAGACATTCTGTTGGCTAGCAGTGATACCAGGATGTTGAGCGACACCAAGAAATTCTTATCTTAAAGATTTGAAATGAAAGACCTTAGTGAAGCTTCTTACGCCATCGGTATTGAGATTCGCCGTGACAGAACACTTGGACTGCTTAGCCTATCACAGAGGGCCTATATTACTAGGATACTAGAAAGATATGGCATACAAAATTGTACTTCAGAAAAGTCGTCCATTGTGAAGGGTGACAAATTTGGTCTATTTTAATGTCTAAAGAATGATTTAGAAAAGAATCGAATGAAGGAATTTTCGTACGCATCAGTAGTAGGGAGCATCATGTATGCTCAAGTCTGTATGCGATCGGACATTGCTTTTGTCACTGGAATGTTGGGAAGATATCTATCTAATCCAGGAATGCAACATTGGATAGCTGCAAAGAAAGTGTTACGATATCTTCAGAGAACGAAAGACTTCGGACTTACATACAGAAGATCTGATTAATTGGAGTTGATCGGATATTCAAATGCAGACTTTGTAGGCTGCATTGACACTAAAAAGTCTACTACATGATACATATTCATGATGGCGGGAGGAACTGTGTCGTGGAAAAGCGTGAAATAGTCTACCACAGCCTCATCCACTATGGAAGCTGAATTTATTGCTTGCCATGAGGCATCTAATCAGGCACTATGGTTACAGAGTTTCTTCTCAGATTTGCGGGTATTGAAGCATATCCCGAAATCATTGAGAATATTTTGCGATAATTCGGCTGTTATTTCCTTCTCTAGTAACAACAAGCATTCGTCAAGGTCGAGGCATATCGACATCAAGTACCTTGTTGTAAATGAAAGGGTTCAGAATCATCAAGTGTCAGTGGAATTCATCGGTACTAAGCAGATGATTGCAGATTCGCTCACTAAAGGGCTCCCTATCACTCCATTTCAGGAGCATGTAACATCCATAGGAGTCATTGATCCCACAGATGTTTTCAGTTAGTGGGATTTGAGCGTATTTTGATTTTCACAGACATTTAGAGATCTCGTTTTATATAATTCGTTTGGATGATTTTGATATAAAGATTTATTTCTGCTTTTATATATATATATATGCGTAAATTTTGAGTAAGTAGAAGTATAGTCGTGTCTCGTTGGAGACATGTAAAAGCTTCGGGACCTTTTAAGGATAGGCACATATCATCACACTAAAATGTATAATCCTTATACTACATTTTCTAGTTCGTGATCTATGTCGTTAAGGTTGAAAATATTTGTGATCGCGCTTAGACTTACTTCACCTAAATTAAATGTTGTGATGACTACCACGTTTCGATACTGACAGTCTTGATGGACCAGATTGAATAACATTAATCATATTGTCCAAATATTTCATTAGTTAACCATTCAGATGTTTTCTTAATATCAAAACTTGTTTGCAGGGTGGGTTTGGGCTAGAATTCTTGGTCTGTTCAATAAATGGGTAGGGCTCAGCCTCATTGTCAGCCGTGTATGCAGCTCAGTAGTACTGAATAAGTCCATCTAGGCCGGGTTGGGCGGTCCCGTTGACCATGCATATTGAGCCTTAAGGGTACGTTTGGATCGTAAGTTACTTTACATAAGCTTAAACAGATTGTCTAGGCCAGGTTGGGCGGTCCCGTTGAGATTGCATATTGAGCCAATGGGAAAAATTAAGAAAACATAATTTCTAGGAACAGAGAAATTGTCTCCAATTGTCAACTTATTGTGAATGGGAATGATCTATGTAATGGCACAGAATCTATATATTTAGTCAAATCTTAAACAGATTATTCTGTAGTTTATGAAAGCAATAAGGAGATGAATTTAGCGACTACGGTAACTGCATTTTGGGCTGCAAGAGATGCGAAAACAGATGCTTCGTTGGACTTGGTGGACCCACCACCAGCCAGATCAGATAGGGCCCTGAAAGCTATGAAAGGAGTTGATTGCTGGTGACAGACAAGAGCGACCGCAGCACTTTCCATGTCGATTGCGGTGATATTGAACTTGGAATTTAGGAATTGCCGGTAGGCAGCGTTGTCAATGAATGCATTGGCACTGCTTCCTTTTCTCACCCTCACCACCACAGGCGCCCTTGGTAAACATGTTGTGGCATTGATACACCCTTCCAGCGTCATACCCTTAAGTTTACAAAAGCGAACATTTTCAGCACAATGCTTACATGGTCATTTTCATATGCACCACAAAAGTCGGAATGTAAGCTCATATGTGCATGCATGTGTGTGTAAAACTCGAAAATGGTCAATAAAAGTTTACCCAATTTTATAAATTATTTTAACATTTTATTTATGATTTTTAAATATTAAATAATACTGAAAAAACTCACTGAGTTTCTGAGTCAACTAGAGTCAACCAGGTTTCAGGTAGAGCCACATTTTGTGTTTTTAAACATGGGTTAAGATAGGGTCTTTTTTTTTTTAGTTAACTTGTTCGTACACCCACTGTCATATCACACTTCACTGTTAGCCACCCGCACTAGGGAAACGATGCCAAGACCTCAGTGTTGAAATGAGGTATCTTTCACTTAGTCTACCACTTGAGCTATGGATCTTGGTGTTGAAGATAGGGTCCTTACTCATGGCTCAGTGGTAGACTTGCAAGAGTCTCAACACGAGGTCATGGGTTCAAGTGCTCAGGTGAAAACCAGCCTGATGGAAAACTCAGATGTTCTGCAATGAGAACAATGTCGCTGGAATGAATGTCGCTGGAATGATAACGTTTTTCTCAATGGTCGTGTATGCATGCGTTCAAATTCACGTACACAAAAGGTTGGAACCCAGTGCAATTAGAAGTCAGATCTGGGCTCCCATTAGCGTAACACTGAGACAAGTAGGCCAGGCCAGCCCCGTTTGACTCAGGCCCTTAGATCATGGGCCTAGCCTGGCTCATTTGCCAATATTCAAATATTAATAAGAAAAATGAGAAGAGGATAGAAGAGAGAAGGCAAGTCACCTCAAGCTTCCTTGAAACAGCAAAATAGCGCTTGTCTACGGAAACCCAAAAGGCATGTTGTCTAACTTCAGGCACCCCATTTACTGGAAATATCTCCTCTGGCTGATACCACGCGTTATTTAGAAGGTTGTCTGAAGACTTTTCATTTTTACTAACATTGTTGTATTTGGAGAATTTGAGATACCCTATTCTCCTTGTGTAATCCCCATTGGATTCCAGTGCCAATTCATCATCGGGCCCATTTCCATATCTCTGCTTAAATAGAGGGTCAAGATCTTCCCAAAACTTGCTATTTATTTCCAAAAAGTTAAGAGGAAGAAAGTTAAAAAAAAAAAAAACAAATGATGACTTGAGTTGGGTTTCTCGCAAAAGCCTTCGTAACTTACTGAATAAATTGGGCTGGATTGGTGGGCCGAGTCAAGACTGCTTTGGCCAAGTTTTGAGCTGTGTGAGAGTAGTTGAGCTTGGCACAGCTGGGCTGGACTCGGCCCAGCCAGTAACTAACCCGAGCTCAGCTCGGCTCAGTTTGACCGGAAGTTCGGGCTAGTTCGAACCGAGTTCAAGCATATGAGACATTTTCTCAAACATATATAATGCATTTTAAATCTCTTACGTAATACGAAACATTAACAACACCTCGCGGGCTTTTAACACTAAGTAAGTAACATAAAAAAACAAGATATGAGGGTACTTCTGTAATTTTAATTTGTTTTTCTTTACGATGATTTGTTTCATATTTATTCTTTCTTCAC
This sequence comes from Magnolia kwangsiensis, assembly GCA_037074715.1. NCBI lineage: Eukaryota > Viridiplantae > Streptophyta > Magnoliopsida > Magnoliales > Magnoliaceae > Magnolia > Magnolia kwangsiensis. Next base: position 27,676,571 of record CM073571.1, on the reverse strand, counting down.
CACTAGCTGATTATGTGGATAATGTATGCATATGAAACAACACCTTATTGAGTCATTTCATTAAACATTGGGTGAACTATCAAAGTAAATTCGAACTGAGGTTCGAGCCGGATCAAGTTAAGCTCGAACTCAGCTCAATATCTTGACCTGAATCCAATTTCAAGCCAAGAGGAGTGGAGCTTTTCCGTGTCGAGTCTAGCAAGCAGACCGAACTAATTCGAACATCTCAAAATTTAAAACCAGCTCAACTTGACCCGAATCCAATTTCAAGCCGAGGGGATTGGAGCTTTTTCGTGTCTTAGAGGCCCGTTATTCGACGCCTACGCAGCCTTCATCTCCCCCACAAGGGCCATGATGTACACTTGATTAGATCGGAATAGCTATCATGTGGAACCTGGCCCACCATGTACACTGTCCTTAACCCAAAATTGCTCAGATCAGATGATCTAACCGTCTGATTGGTTGCCTGTCAATCATTCTTAATCGGTTACGGTCGGTGTTAATCAAGGAGAATTTCATCCATTGGATGCTTAGGATAATCTCCAATCTATGGTGGGACACACTCAACAAAAAGTCAAGTTGACCTGTTTCCTACCATCCCTGTGGAGGCCACTTAACAGATGGCTGGGATCGTCTGATCAATATATTATTTTCACCCCTTTACCACCCAACGGTACGGAAACTAATCAAATGGACGGTGATAAATGGTAAGTCATCTTGCCACGTGTGATGTTGGGGATGGCCTGTCTGTTGACGGTATCATCTCCCAAGATAGTGTTGACTCGAGGCGGGAAGAACGGCAGTTCATGGGTCCTTACTCTTACCCGGGTGGTAGACTTCTCGGAGTTTCAACACCGGGTCAAGGTTCGAGTACCTACGGTGGTGAAATCCCACGGTGTGTGCGTGTGGCGTGAGTGTGTGGGGGTGTGTGTGCGTGTGTGGGGTGTGTGTGCGTGTGGCGTGAGTGTGTGTGGGGGTGTGTAAAAAAAAAAAAAAGAACGGCAGTGCAGTCTCATTCTTATTAAATTCGTATTTATGGTGGAGACAGCGCCACGTCTGAACTATAAAGTTATAGTGTTCCTACTTAGATCTCCACATTGGGCAGTTCAATCGACTGATCCTGGCGGTACGTTATCTTCATCACACATTTGATGGGCCACCGTGCAAAAATCACACTGATTAAATGACCTGATCAACCCATAAAATGATCTTCTTTTCTGTACCCATTCATTTTGCAAGACATGGGCGGATGGCTAGAATTTCCTTCTAGGTCTATTCTTGCAAAGGCACCGTAACTTTTGGTACCCCAAGAGCACCGAATCATTTCCCTGATTCTCTACATGTCTCCATTAATGGTTGTAATTATTATTATTATTTTTTTTTATAATATACTGTTTTTTTTTTTTTTTCCTGATTCCCAATTGAAACAATCCCACGTATGGTACGCGGGTATAGCATGATCATCCATGAGTAGGCACAGAGCTAATGTACTCATCACATGCATGTATTCTCAATCCAAGCCGTCCAAATCGTTGGAAATGATTTTCTTCCTAACCCAAAAGCCACAGGAACTCATTTCCTCAAGCATGTGTGATATTCAGTCCAAACATCTGTTGGGCTTCCTAAATCGGTGATAAAAAGATCTCAACCATTAGAAAAAAAGGGAGGTCCATCACCCACTTTTCGGCCTTGTTCTGATTAGGGCCATATCTAGTTCATGGTAGAGCCCGCTGGATGAATGGTCTGCATCTTGTACACGCCGACTATTTGAATAATTCTACAACCAAGTATATGAAAAGGGGTGTTTAAGTTCAATACCTGCCAATTCCAAAGTCCTGTGTGGGCCCAGTGGTAAGGAATGGTCACATCTCCTATCTGGAGGTTTGGGTTTGCATTACCAGCAATACCAAAATGCAACACTCCTTTCACCTTAAACAGGCTTAATAGTAATTGTGTGGTTAGACCTGCATTAAGCTGTCAAAGAATAAATTATTATTTAGTTAATCATATGCCTACATGTAAGGAGTTATTTGATACTCTGGTGGTGTATGGCATTTGATACGCAGTCACTCAAAAATTGTACGAGTGATGCACATAAACTGAAGTTAAAATAAATGTAACTTTTTTGTTCATGTTACATCTAAATTAGGACTGATAATTTGGACAGTTTAGTTTGCTTTATTTGTATGTCATGTGTGACAATTTCTAAGTACCTGCGTATCATCATCAAACTCAGCCAGAGTATTAAAAAAATATTTTATATAATAAAATAATATATATTTATAAAAAAAATTGAGGGTTAATTGCTCTTTTACATACCATGCCCAATCCTGTCATAACTAGAATAATCTTCTCATTTTCCAACTTTCCAATTCGGAATCTTCTGCCTAGAAATAAAATAGAAATTTTAAGGAAATAAAAGGAAATTAATAATTTTGTGAGTTTCCATATGGATGCCCTGGAAAAATAATCATCCGTGGAGCATGGACTTTGTGGGACCCACCGTGGTGTACATGTGAAGTCCACACCGTCCATCATAGTTGTCAGCTCACGTTACAGCGTGAGCCCAAAAATGAAGCAGATACAAAAATAAATGAGGCCACGCCACGGCCTCACCCAAGAGGATTAGGCCCTTCCTGTGGGGCCCACCTTGATGTACATATCTATATCTACACTGTCCATCCATTTGTTTATATCATTATATTCATTTGTTCATATCATTATATCGCATGAGCCCAAAAATGAAGAAGATCCAACTCTTAGGTGGACCATATTATAGGAAATAGTGGTTATTGAACGAACCACCGTAATGTTTATTTTTCATCTAATCTGTTGATAAGGTCAGTGAAACCTAGATTAAGGGGCAAAATAAATATCATCTTAACTCAAAACTTTTGTGGCCTATAAAAAGTTTTTAATTGTCAATGGTTCCTATAATATGGTCCAATTGAGATTTGGATGTCTTTCATTTTGGGTTCATGCGCTAAAATAATCTGAAAATACGGATGGACACATACGTCAAGGTGGGCCCCACAGTATGGGTGCACGTCCCATGTACGTGGGTCAAGGCAGCCGCCTTGCTTAAAATACTTTCACGATGACTATGTGCCGTTTGAAAGTCTGATTCCATGGCTTTGTTCGGACTCAGGAGGTCATATGTACTTGATGAGGCATGAGACATGAGTATAACCATGATGCGCCGTCCAATCTAAATGGGCTCTAATGCGACTCAGAAAACCATGGACCACATGTAAACATTGGGAATATTTCCATCTTGATTACATCAGGATCCAATGATATTTTTCTTTATGATTCTTCCCCCAAAGAAAAATATCATTTCTCAAATCACAGAGAGAAGAAAAGGAAGATATATTTTTTATTTTTTTTGTCATTTGAAATTGCAATAAGAGTAACTTCAAACAGATCAAAGTGGCAACGAAAATTAGAGGAGAACTGTTCTACAATGGCAGGGCACCAAAACATGTCTAGCTTGTCTTTTAAAAAAAAAAAAAAATCTTTTTTGCAACGTATCATATGTGTAGAAAATCAGCACCATGAAAATTGTAGGTCCCAGCATGAAGATCACCTGTAAAAAAAATCAGTTGGACCCTCTCATTACCTGGGACACAACATTGGAATAAACGGAAAACTGACCGTTTGATTAAACATACAGTTGTGGCCCACCTAGTGAGTGCAACAGTCTGATTCTGTGGAAGGGTCTGATCCATTTGCTAAGACTAACCGTTTTCATGGCAGTGATTTCTTACCCAACTAGTTTGGTTGTGGGAAAGATGGTGTGGTTCCACAAGCTGGGGTACCCTTGCCGGTAAATGATCAGTTCTCAAAAGAAAAAAGATATTAGAATATGGGAGATGGGAGATGAATATTTAAAACTTACCAGCAAAATCCAAGTATGGAAATCTCTGATCAGCAGCAAAGCTATTTGATTGCAAGAGAAAAGCCATCTCAAAGGAATTAGGCACTACAAGCCCTATGTAAGGGCCCACCTTGTTTATTCTACGAAAGCTTTCCATTGTCTTTTCACTAACCTCCCCATACGATACATTGCTTGTACCCATTAAAATAATACAACCCATCAAAATAATCTTCAAATTCTCCATATCTCTCTCTCTCTCTCTCTCTCTCTCTCTCTCTCCCTCCCTCTCAACCCAAGAGGCTCTTCCAATGCCTGGGGAACGAAAGCTTGTAGAAGTAAAGAACTTTTTGCGGTGTGGAAAAAGAGAGCTTGAATAAAGCAAAGAAAACAAGGTAGAGGGGGTAGGGGACCTGGGGTCCGCCGATATGCACGGAGACCACCGCCCGTTCACACGTGCCAATGTAGAAAACGTGTGCAAGATTCAAACTTTTCATCTGGCGGATCATAGATCCTTTGGACGGCTAGAAAATTGTTTTAGCCATCCATCTCGTTCGTACGCTTTGGTTTTTGAGGGAGAAGATCTAATAAGTGTGGCCCAACTGATGGAGGGCTAGGACATCTGGCAAGTGCACCACATTGTCACGTCTGCTCGTGGAATAGGGTCGGCGAACCTTGTAGGGCGTATTTGTAGTCCTGATGCATTGGATGTGAATAGTATTCCTCGTGCACCTCATTTCCTGGGACCTATGGTTTTGGGACCGCTGATATTACGGGACCAAGCATGGATAGCAGATGATCCGACGACCTTCCAGATTCGAAGATTAGAGACATCCAATCTTTTGTCTTTTCTTGGACCGTTGTTTTAAATTTTCTATTAATCGTTTATTTCTGGGCCACGGACCTGATGGTTAAGAACTACTCTCTCAGTCTACGTTACATCCCATCGGATAAATGGTCTAGATTTCTATAGCATGGGCCATTTGTGGGACGCTGATTACATTCTGACATTGACAGCAGCGAGGGGCTACTGGTCCGTGCCTTGTGGAAGTAACATGATTTATGGGTTTTTATCCAGGTCTTTTATCTATTTTAGATCATTAATTTAGTGCGTGAAAAAAAAAAATTGAGTAAGATCTAAATCCCAGGTGGACCATACCACTAAAAACTTCCTAGGCCCACTGTAATGCCTATTTGCCATCCAACCTCATGATATGTTAAAATGGATAAACGGCGTAGATAAAACACATACATCGTGCCATTTAATGCAATCCCGTAATTTGGTGTACAATCCAAGTCCGTGTGTAACGTGGATTCGGTGGATCCGGAAATCATTGAGCCCGGTAGATCCTTCAGTGTGGGGCCCACTTATTTATTTATTATTATGTTTTTATCCATGCTTTCTTTCTGTTTTGCTAGCTTATTTTAATGCATGATTCCAAGAATTAAGCAAATCCAAACCTCGGGTCCTAACTCTTTCCCCGGTGGTAGACTCTCTGGAGTGTCGAACTCCCGGTCAAGGGTTCTGAGTACCCATAGGTGGTGAAATTCCACCAGCGTGAGTGTGTGTGCATGTGTCAAAAAAAAAAAAAAAAAGCAGATCCAAACCTCATGTGGACCATAGCACAACAAATAGCAGTGATTAAATGTTTACAGTTCAAAACATTCTAAGGCCCACTGATAAATTTGTATTTTTCATCCAAACTTTTGATCAGATGAAACATACCTGATGAAAGGGAAACACAAATATCAGCTTAATCCATTTGATGTGAGTAGTATTCCTCATGCAACTTATTTCCTACTAAAACAAGCTGACCCCATGGTCCAGTTATTGTGACCATTGATATTAAGGGACCAAGCATAGATGGTAGATGTTCCAACGCTTTTTGAGATTGGAAGATCTGAATCATCCAATCTTTTGTATTTTCCTGGACTGTTATTGTAAATTTTCTTTTTATTGTTTATCTCTATCCCACGGACTGTTGTTGTAAATTTTCTTTTTATTGTTTATCTCTATCCCACCGATCTAACACTTATAAACCGCTCCTCTGGAATAATTTAAAAGAGTTTCCAGTATACATTACATCCCATCAGATAAATGGTCCGGATTTGGACTGGGCCCATTTGTGTATAATGGTGCGTCGGGCGCTATTTAGGTTTGAAACATTTCCATAATTCCTTCTTTTTAAAAGGTCTGAATTCAATGGGATTTCTACAGTCAATGGGAGAGACAGGGGCTTGATGAAAGCATCGATACTCCTTGAATGCATTGCTTTACATACACGCACTTATAAATTCAACACCCCGCGTGCATTTAATTCAAATTAAACCGTCCAGGCATGTATGTAATTCAAAATTAACCATCCCGATCCCTACTGTTTCATGTTGTGTGGCCTACAGGATTTTGGATCTGCCTATTTTTTGCAGTATGTGGTATTGTGGTATTGTAAAACTGATGGACTGAGTGGATTTGTCATGGGCATCTCTATGGGCCCCACACCTTCCGACTACAGGAACTCCAAAAACAGCTTCGGATGACAAATAAACATCCACGTGGGCTTTGGAAGGTCTGTGGTGTGGTCGACTTCGCAATGGAAATACTTCCAAACGCGTACATTATGGTGTGGGCCCACAAATTCTTGGCGCCAAGGAAGTAGGCGGTAAGGGACGCGGATTAGATACTGACAGGTTAAGCATCGAGCCGGCTACCAAGTGCCGTCACCAAAGTTACGTGGGCCACGATAGTGTATGCATTGTGTTCACACCGTCCATACATTTTGAGATATCATTTTAAGGCTTGAGCTAAAGAGGCATACAAAAATCTGTAATGAACCCCATTATAGGAAACAGTGGGAAAAGTGATTCTCACCGTTGAAACTATCCTAAAGTTTACCATAAAGTTTATTTGAAATCCACCTATTCAAAAGTTTAAAAAGGCGTGGAATAAGAGTAAACACAAACATCAGCTTCATCCAAGACTTTCGTAGCTTTCACAAGTTTCTAATGTCGAGCGTCACTGTCCCACTGTTTTCTATGCTGGGTCCACTGGAGCAATGATCTCTCCAAATGGATGGAGTGTGTGGTTGCAAAACATATATCATGATAGGGACCACGGAATCTGGTGACGTCACTTCGGTAGCGAGTCTCGCTACTCAACCTGTCAGTAGCTAATCCGCGCCCGGCGGTGGGCGGGTAACCACGCAATCCGCGTCCATACGATGCGCATGTGTCTCCTGGTCAATGGGAAGGGCTTAGGTGAGGCCCAGGCCTCGCACAACGTGATACGGCCCTGACCATGAGGTTACCTTGATGTAGGTATTGTATATCAACACCGTCCATCCGTTTTTACAGCTCATTTTAGGGCATAACTCCTAAAATAAAGTAGATCAAACTCTCTGGTGGACCAGACGAGGAAACAGTGGAGATTGACCGTTAGAAACATCTTTCCGGCCACAGAAGTTTTGATTAAGCTGATTTTTTTTATTTTTTTTTCTTATCAATGTTTGTGTGGCCTTATCAAGGTGTCATACGGCGTATAAACATTCGGGTGCATATCAGGGTGGACCCTAGTAGTTTTAGGGGCGGGCATTAAATTATCAGCATTTCCTACGGTGTGGTCTAATTTAGATTTCACGTATCCGATCGTGCCATAAAATTATTTGGAAAAACGGATGGATGGCATGAATGAGAAACTATGCGTGGGTCGCACTTTCAGGCCATGTTGGGAGAGGCCGCACTAATTCCCTCGTTCGTGGTCCTCGCGTGAGGTTGTATATACTCTCAGGAGTTTCAACACCTGCTCAAGGGTTCAAATACTCATAGGTGGTGACTTCGCACTACGGTGTGAGTGGATAGGAGGTGTATGTGCCTTTGTAGGAAAAAAACAAAACAAAACAAGACAAAAAGCCAGCATAGGCTAAAATTAAGTTTTTTAGTTTTGAAAATGCTTTTTTAATTCTTTTAAAATACAAAAATGCACCTGTGTCATAACTGTCACTCTTACTACCAACTCACATTTCCAAAGATCAATGCTATTTTAAAAAGAGAAATAACCCTACTAAAAATTGAAATCCTGTCCACCCAATGGCCAACTTGATCCGTTTATTTTAATCAGACACTTGTGAACTTATAAAAAAGATTTTTATGTTATTTGTTTGAAGTTCTTCGTGGCCCATAAATACACTAATATTGTACATTAATTCTAAAATATTTTCTCATGTGTGGTTCATATATGATGAATTTTGACATCAAACTTGAGCCAACGACATGAAATTAAAATTCCTTAAATGTTGAACATCAGTGATTTACATTGAATATCGACGATTTATGGTAAAAATATCAGCAATCCACAGTAAAAATGGGCGATTTATAGTAAATATCAATTATCTACCATATAACATTTATCCATTACAACATAATTGTGTCTTAATATTTTTTAATTATAAAAATTCATACATTACAACATTCATTTATTTTAATGTTCATTACAAAATTTATACATTACAACATTATTCTATTATAAAAATTCATTTATCATAGTATTCTTCCACATACACTTTCTTTTTACAAACTCTCATCATTCATACAAAATAATAATAATAATAATACAAAAAACAATTATAAAAGAAACCAACTAATGAAGAATGAAGAAGGAAACAAATAAATAAATAAATAACACCATCCTCACCTTCGATGAAAAAACCAAGGATAAAAGAAGAAAACAACCAAATGGTCCTTGTGTGTAAGAACCCTGGGTTTTGAATCCATCTACATTTTGTGGGGTTCACTGGTTTGTTATGAAGCAAATTCAATCTGTTTATATGTGGGGTTTTAATTTTATGTTATCGGTCCAAGTTTGAAAACAAAACTCATTACAAATAAACTACACCGAATGAAATAATTTTAAATTAATGCACAACATTAGTGTATTTGTGGATTACAAAGAACTTCAAATATAAAATAGACAAAAAAAAAAATCATACTATGAATTTACGGTTATATAATTAAAAAGAATGGATCAAAGTAGCAAATGGGTGGGTTTAATTTCAGTTTTTGATTACGTCCACATCTAAAAAAAAAAAAAAAAACTAGAGCTCACCATACAAGGGGGTAAATGTAGCAGAGAAGCATTTTCATTCTCTAAAAAAATGAAAAATTGATTTTAAGACTACAAAAAGAATTTATTTTATTGAGACTTGAATCCTAGGGTCACATTACGGGGTAATTGGGACAAAAAACCGTCCAAAAGGCTTTCGTGGGGCGTAAATTGTGATCATGATTAGGGGTGTACACGAACCGAGCTAGCTTGACTCAACCCGAAAAAGCTTGGTTCGAAGCTGAGTTCGAGCTGAGTCGAGCTGATTTTTTGAGCTCGAAAATGAGTTTGAGCCAAGTTCGAGCAGGCCCCAGCTGTCATGCACCAAATCCGAAGATTGGACTCACAGGAATCTCCATTGTCGAATCTGGTACCAAAAGCCTCCATAGTACCCCATTCTCGGCTCCCAGCACTCATCGCTAGATTTCGATCATGGGATTATACAAGGAAGATTTTTCAATATACATTTATCTTGTAAGAAGCATAACCACAAGTTTACCCAAATCATAAAGGCAACATCATCATCACATATCCACTAATATAAACATTTGAATACAATGCTGAAAGGAAAAAAATATATATATGTCAAAATCAAAGCTCTAAAAGACCGCTGCACGCTCCATACTCAACGCTGTTGCACCCTAACGCCACCTGCACTCATCTATCATGCATAAGCTTATAGAAAGCTTAGTGGGTGGTGAAAGAGTGTGTACAAGGTAAGTGTTAAGTAAGCAATATTAGAGAAATCAGAGTAAGCGGAAATACTAACAAGCTCATAAATCATACAATATTAGAAATACTAGAAAGTTCATAAAAATCATACAAAGTCAGAGTAATACGAAAACATACTGATAGGCCCATAAATACCGTCAGCCTTATCCAGACTATGTGATGAAGAAATATAATAAAAATAGTATCATATATTGATGAAGCAATGTAGATCAGCTATGCAATAGAGAAACAACAAACCAAATATCAGATGCCGATGATGCAATGCAATATACAAATCTCGATGAGTCCACGAATACTGTTAGTCGTATCTAGGCCGTATAACTGAAGAAACATAGTAACCCCAAATGTAATATGTTGCGTATATAATATGATATGCGGTGCGAATGGAATGACCATACTAGAGTGTGAAGTCGGGATGATAGTATGTAATATCGCAAGTTATGAGGTCCATCACAAGGGACTTCTATCCAAATCGGTCTCATACCTAAATTTGGATAGTCAGACTCAATGTGGTAAACTCTTGATCTCAGGATAGTCGCAGGCCCCAACCGAAGTCCTGACCATTACGAAGGTACACGTAACAATTCGTTACGCACCACCAGCCCGAGTGGATAGTGAATGAATGAATGAATGAGTATGTAGCTCCTGCTCAATAAGTCCACATATTAGTACGGTTCCTCTCTGGGATCATCATCGGGGTATAGTACACTTTACATGCAAATCGTCGCCACTGACGCGCGACCATACGAGTGGAAGAGACCTCACTATCCGCCTGACCAGTAGTCAGCCAATATCTTCCCGGCACGTCGATAGTGGACCTATTCACGAGTTGGTCAAACTCAACCTAGATATGCCCCTATCCTCAGGCGGGTAAGGCCACACACTCTCTCAACTGACAATGACAAAGTGAGACATGCGACCTACTTGTATACGACCCTCATGCGCTCATATATTGTGACATCCCGAAAATTGGGGGTCGGGTAGAAACCCGAGTTCCAGAACGTCACTTATGCAACATAGATAATGATAAATGCATGTTGTCTTTAGAATGACATTAAACAAGATTGAGACTAAGCCAAAACATCATATCATACTCCAGAGACAGTTAAATTAGCAAGCGGAAGACTGTGATAAATACATAAAATATATAATTGATTATAAGTCTCTAGAGTGTAAACATGTTACCAGGTTAATTAAATACATGTATACTCCAAAAATGGAAAGAAAAGAATATACATGAGTGCTCCAAAAATATAAAATGACAAGTGTCAAGGCGTCTAATCAACCTCCCTGTAATCCCGTCGATCAGAACACGGAGGAGAAGTCCTCCTCATCATCATACAAGTCCGGCTCCACCTCACAAGCAGCGTCATCATCTGCAACTACAACCGGGTCTGGTGGGTATCCGGAAACACTGTCCCGTAACGTGGGAGTGAGTGATCAACTCAGTGGAATAATAGAGCAAAGATTAGCACGTTATCAAATCAATCACACGTTAATAGTAAAGCAAACAATCAAACATTCCTATATACTGTTGTTAATGCATACATGAAATGACATGATGGATGCCCTCACCGACATACTCCCTCATACGGCACCATCTTACGCCCGTGACATGCTTTCTTCCCGCAGTGCTCCACATCTTCCAGGCACATGCAATGCGATATGGATAATGATTACCAAATTATTATTAGTCCTTTTCATACAGCAGGATTGAAAAACTAGGGTACCTTCCTTATATCAATCCCAACACAGATCCTGTCTAGGGTCGTCACTCCTAATAATCTCATACGATGTTATCTTTATAGGTCACTGCAAGGGCTGTTAGGGCTGTTGCACGCACTCGTTGCTCCTCTCCCCCATCACCTTATTAATACAGGCCTATTATATCCTTAAGACTACATCAGGACTCGTCGCCCCCATGCGGTGTCAGGATAAACTTAAAGTCACTACAAAGGGCTCGTCACCAATCAGTGTACGCCGACAGCAAGAATATAGTGTCTCATACCACCATAATCTTCTCAGAGTAGGGTGCTCACTGGTCACTACGGGAAGGTTTGTGGCCCCAGCGTAGGCCGACAGCTCGACCACGGTGTCCCATACCACCATGTCCGGCTCATGAGTCTTTATGGATCAAGGTACCATGGTTAACAGGATTTTCAATGGTAAATTCAATACCCTAGGTTCAAGCAGTTATGACTCATACAAGATGAACATACAATGGTCTGTCAGGTTACTTGACGGGATCGACTAGTACGAGCGCATCTCAAGCTGAGCGACATGAAGTGCATAAAATACCTCGTGTGGCCTAACCACTACCGCCAACCCAAAACACGACTCGCGTTCATCGACGTGTCCTTCGTGGCAAATAGAAGCCAACCATGAATTTAATCCATTACCGACTTCCTGGACTAGGTTATAGTCCCAAGCACTTAGAATTTACATCAGCAAACATATAAGAGTAATAGAAATGAAATACAAACAATCCAAGCATGTTAGAACCATGTTATGACATACAACGTAAGCGAATTAACCAAAACACATGTATTCCATACATATAAGGAAAGCAATTCAATAACAATATAGAGGAAATCATGTATATCGTCATATTGATTAAGAATTCAATCTCAAGACTAATCTACAACAACATTTACACAATACATACTAATACAAACATTTATACAAACACTTAGCGTACACACTTTAGTCTATATAGCGTATGTCGACCCAAAGTGCGCATTAGGGCGAATCTCTTCGCCAAACAGATCATGCACGCATTCCTAGTATCATAACACGACAATTAACCATGGCAATCATTTCAGCAAAATACGGACGTATACAGTATTTCCTATAAATGACTAAAATACCCTAAATCTCAAATTCACCGAACGTATATGAAATGGAAAACGGACAACATGTTCTACATGTCAAATGGCGTTCTCGTCGATAATATACTATTAAATGACATTGAAAGGTTTGAAATCAGTCAATCAAAGCATCTAAAATTTGCACCTTTTGCCGTAGACGTGTATCGATTCGAATAGAACGTCAATGCTTCGTCAACGGCGTTATGGCGACCTAATACACAAGATACGTAAGCTACTTCACCATTTGTATCAAAGAAATTCCTAAAACAACGATAGGTTAGAGTTTTCTTATCTAAAAATGGAGCTGAAAACACCGGAATGGCGGTGCAGAAGCGGCGACTATGGAACATGGAGCAGCAGGGAAGAATCTCAGGAGAGAGCTCCAAATCTCCCTCCCTTTCTCTCTCTTTCTCCCTCTCTTTTCTCTCTTCTCTCTCCAAATTCGTATGGAATTAAAGAGTAAGGGTTTAAGCCCTTTTTATAAGTCCAAAAGTGACGAAAATAGACTTGGGGCTAAAGTATACTTATTTTATGTCCAAATATGGACTGTTCCGTCTCAACAGAGCATTTCTGGAGGTCCCCTGGTCGAATGTGGTCGGACTTAAGCTCATGGATACTGGATCCTGCTCACATCAAGTTTTCAGTCCGGTAGTGTTCCCAGATCGCACGTGGCGGACCAGTTTCAGTTCAACGGCTACCGGTACTCGATCAGGGCGACAAGTGTGTTGACATGTAAGGGCCACCTATCCTGATCCGAGGGTAAAATTTGATCGAATTCTGACGGTCAGAACGCTTAGAAAATGTCACGCAAGCGACACGTGCCAGATTTCATAAATTTTATTAATTTCTAACATTTCTCACACTCTTCACTCTGGACTCAAGGAAATCGTCGAGAGATATCATTTGGACTTGATTTTTGAGGTGATTGTCAAGTCCACTAGGCGGTTCGGATTGTCTAAGTTCGGGATAATCGGACTTCCAACGTGCGGTCTAGAGCCGATACAAAGTTTCAAGGTGCTCCCGAGAGCATCGGGAATAGAGTTTGATCCTAGGTTTTACGGTATTGTAGCGTTACCTATTCTATACGTTTTGACTCTAGCAGATCATATTGAAAGTGATTGGTGAGAATTTCACAGGTCATCTAGTGTAGCGCTAGTTGATTCTCGTTGGATTTCTAAAGGAAGTAGCCTTTATTGATTTTTGTTTGAGATGAGATTTGAAGGGTGGAGCAATGGTGTTTGGAAACGGAAGAAAGAAGAGTTTGGAGGGATAGTTTTTGCCAAAAATTAAAAGTTTTGGTGAGAAAGGAGAGCTTGGAGGGTCACTTTGTGAAGGAAGTACCTGATCGGGGAGGTTATAAGGGACGACCCACATACCAGGGGGCTACCCTAGTGGGGCCCACTGTACGGCGAGCCCTCGTCGAACCGGCGAGGTTCTCATAGGTCAAACTGCAAACCGGCGATGCCGACCATATGGGGCGTGGTCCCCCTATCCCCTAGGTCCCAAAAATATGTGAGGCCCACCTTGGATCATTATGGATTAGCGTGGGTGGGCCCACGACTCCGTTCGAGGCGTTTCGGGGCCAGTTTGCAGACCGGAATGAATTTTGACGGAGTATAGCATATGATTTTGAGGTAGGAGACACTAATCTATCCAAATAACCTATTTATTTTGTTAGATTCCAAGAGGTTAAGGGTCGAAACCCATTTTACCCATTTATTTACTATTCACGATAATTTTTAGATTCGGTATTGTTCTTCATCATTAATATCCTAAGATTGGTGTTCTTTACTATTTAAACTTGAGGAGTCGTGTCTAATATGAAAGTACTTGGAGAAATTTGAAGAATGAGGTGGTGAAAGGTGAGTTTTGAAATAAATGGGTTGAAGAGTGATTTCTTTGGCTTTGGGATTGGGCTCCGAAAGTGATAAGGTTGACCCATTGTCTAAGGACGTCTAACCCCAGGTTGGCAAAAATTCGGGGTGTTACATATATCCACTCGGTCTGGACATTGGGACGTCTCCTGGCCCAGAGGTTTAGGAATTTTCACCTAGGGCCATTTATGGCAGCCTGATGCTAGAACAGATTTTCGGTGTCTCATTTGGCCATCCACGATATGCCTGTGGAAGCTACGACCTTGATGTCGCTGGGGCGTGTAGTAATCATAACACACAATGAAAGATATATGAGTCATACAATCCAGTCATACATCAATCCTACACATATCGTATGCTCATGTGAGACAATCTCCGCCTATTAGGGAGTCTCATAACAACCGACACTATGACATATATAATGGTCAATCATATCTCATAACAAACATGCAGATGATGTGTATGGGCATGTATCATGATGCTGTGCTGTCACATACTCATAATCGGTATAAATAACTGTCATTGACAATCAACCTCGACAATGTGGACATTTAACCAACATCACCCTCAAGGAACGACCCATATAGAGTCTAACATACAGTGAACCCATGGCTTCACACAAGGGCTAAATATATAACACCATAGGCCTCACTCAAGTGCTTAATACACAACACGATGGGCCTTTCACATGGGTCTAACATACATCATAATGGGCTCCATTGCCTGGTCCTCAAATGCAACACAATGGGTCTCGTCATATAGGGCTCACATACATTACATATGTAACATCCCAAAAATTAGGGGTCGGGTAGAAACCCAACTTCCGAGTTTCAGAATGTCACTTATGTAACATAAATAATAATAAATGCATGTTATCTGTAGAATGACATTAAACAAGATTGAGACTAAGCCAATGCAGCATATCATACTCCAGAGAGAGTTAAATTAGCAAGCGGAAGACTATGATAAATACATAAAATATATAATTGATTGTAAGTCTCCAGAGTGTAAACATGTTACCAGGTTAATTAAATACATGTATACTCCAAAAATGGAAAGAAAAGAATATACATGAGTGCTCCAAAAATATTTAAAAAAAATGACAAGAGTCATTGTGTCTAATCAACCTCCCTGTAATCCCGTCGATCAGAACACGCATAAAGGAGGGATCCTCCTCATCATCATCAAGTCCGGCTCTGCCTCGCAGGTCGTGCCATCATCTGCAATTACAAAAGGGTCTGGTGGTGTCCGGAACACCGTCTCGTAACGTGGGAGTGAGTAATTAACTCAGTGGAATCATATAGCATAGATTAACATGTTATCAAATCAATCACGCGATAATAGTAGAGAAGTCAATCAAACATTCCTCAATATTGTTGTTAATGCATGCATGAAATGACATGATGGATGCCCTCATTGACATACTCCCTCATGCGGCACCATCTGCGACTGCGGCATGCTTTTTTCCCGCAGTGCTCCACATCTTCCAGGCACATGCAATGCGATATGGATAATGATTACCGGTTTGTTATTAGTCCTTTTCATACAGTAGGATTGGAAAACTAGGGTACTTTGCTTATATCAATCCCAACACAGATCCTGTCTAGGGTCGTCACTCCTAGTAATCTCATACGATGTTATATTTGTAAGTCGCTGCAAGGGCTGCCAGGGCTGTTACACACACTCGTTGCTCCTCTCGCCCATCACCTTATCAATACAGGCCTAATTATCCTTAAGACTACATCAGGACTCGTCGCCCCCATGCAGTGTCAGGATAAACTCAAGGTCACTACAAAGGGCTCGTCACCTGATCAGTGTAGGCCGACAGCAAGAATATAGTATCCCATACCACCATAATCTGCTCAGAGTAGGGTGCTCACTGGTCACTACGGGGAGGTTCGTGGCCCCAGCGTAGGCCGACAGCTCGACCACGGTGTCCCATACCACCATGTCCGGCTCATGAGTCTTTATGGATCAAGGTACCATGGTTAACAGGATTTCCAATGGTAAGTTCAGTACCCTAGGTTCAAGCAGTTATGACTCATACATGGTGAACATACAATGGCCAGTCGGGTTACTTGACGGGCTCGACTAGTACGATCGCATCTCAAGCTGAGTGACATGAAGTGCATAAAACACTTCGCATGGCCTAACCACTGCCGCCAACCTAAAACACGACTCGCGTTCATCGATGCGTCCTTTGTGGTACATAGAAACCAACCATGAATTCAATCCATTATCGACTGCCTGGACTAGGTCATAGCCCCAAGCATTTGTAAACCAACGTCAGCAATCCTATGAGAGTCATAGAAATGAATATAAACAATACAAGTATGTTGACACATGTTATAACATATCACGTAAGCAAATCAACCAACACTTATATTCCACATATATCGTGAAAGCAATTCATATAGCCAACATGGTGGAAATCATATACATGATCATATTAATTAAGAATTCATTCTCAAAGCTAAGCTACAACAACATTAGCTTAATACATACTAATACAATCATTTATACAAACAACCAGACTACACAACTCCAACGTACATTACGTATGTTGATTCCAACATATAATATGACAAATCCTTATATCAAGGAGATGTCTAATACACAACAGTCATGTTCTTACATTCAATATATATGACAGGCATAAATTATATTGATTTAGGCATTTCAACAAATACTTAGTCTACACACGTTTGTCCACATAGCATATGTCGGCCAATATGTGCGTTAGGGCGAATCTCTTCGCTAAACAGATCATACACACATTTCTAATATCATAATACGACAAATAGCCATGGCAATCATTTCAGCAAAATACGAACTTATACCGTATTTTCTATAAATGCCTAAATACCCTAAATCTCATATTTACCGTACATTTAGAAAACGAAAAATGGACAGCATGTTGTACATGTCAAACGGCGTTGCCGTCGATAATCTACTATTAAACGACATTGAAAGCTTTGAAATCAGTCAATCAAAGCGTCTAAAATCCTCACCTTTTGCCTTAGACGTGTATCGTTTCGAATAGAACGTTTACGCTTCGTCAACGGTGTACAGGCGACCTAATGCACAAGATACATAAACTATTTCGATATTTGAATCGAAAGAATCCCAAAACAGCAAGTAGTTAGGGTTTTTCTTACCTAGGAGTGCGTTGGAATCACCGAAAAAGTGATTAGAGTGCGGTGCTTTGGCACGTGCAAAAGCTGCAGCAAGTGACGAAAATTCTCCCACAACTCTCTCCCAATCTCTCACTTTTTCTCTTTCTCTTTCTAGGGTTTAATCCAAATTTGGATGAGAGAGATATGAGAGGGTTTAAAGCCCTTATATAGGCTAAAACTTCACCGTTTTAGACTTAGGAACAAAGTATACTTGGGTTATAACCAAATCTGAACTGTTTCGATCCAAAAGAGCATTTCTGGAGGTTCTCTGGCCGAACGCGGTCGGACTTAAGCTCATGGTCACTGGATGTTGCTCACACCAAGTTTTCAATCTGGTAGTGTTCGCAGATCGCACGTGGCGGTCCAATTTCAGTTCAGCAGTCATCGCACCTAAATCAGGTCCACAAGTCTCATGATATGAAAGAGAAATTTTTCCTGATCCGAGGGTGTAATTTGGCTGAATTCTGACAGTCAGAACGCTTAATAATAACGTGCCAAGTCACGTGTCAGATTTGAATTAAAATTTCTAAATCTAAGCCATTTCTCACTCTCTTCACTCCAAGCTCAATGAAATAGCCTCTGAATGTCGGTTGGGCTTGATTTTCGAAATGATTGTCAAGTCCAGTTAAGCGGTCATAACGGTATAAGATTGTAGGTATCGGACTTTCGACGCGCGGTCTAGATCTAATACAAAGTTTCAAAGGTTTCCTGAGAACAAACCGGTTTAGAGTTTGATCCTGAATTTCAGGGTATTGTAGCGTCATTGGTTCTACAAGTTTTGGGTCTTGCAGAACGTATTTAAAGCGATTGGTGCTTATTTCACAGGTAATCTAGTGTAGCGCTGACTAATTCTCGTTAAATTCTAAAGAATTAGTTTCTAAATGATTTCTTTGGCTTTGGAATTGGATTTTGAGAGGTTACTAAGGTCTTATGGTTGGCTTATTGCCTAAGGACGTCTAATCCCAGGTTGACAAAAATTCGAGGTGTTACAATCTACCCCCCTTAAAATAAAATTTCGTCCCCGAAATTGGCTAAGGGTAATGAGTACTTAAAGAGACTTTTGTATTGACGTTCTAAGGAAGGTTCAAATCCTATTTAATCACCTAACCTTACGTATAACCTAAATCAACTGTTTCGATCCTGGGCCAGTGGGGAAGAGGCTAACCACGCTTCCGCTGCGCAACTCTGATCTAACGGTTGCATTGACTGACCTAACTAGATTGGACTCAAAATGTTCTACCCTCCTTAAAACTTAGTTCTACTTAAGGTTCAAGAATCTATGTATCGATCCGTATATCGGAACGAGGTGCAACTTAGGGGCTATCCTTGACATAAAATGGGAAATAACCTCTCACTACATTGGTCTTCCTTTGTTAGTGATGCGTTCTATGACATTGGTACCTATGATTAAAGAAAGAGGCTGAAACGATGGGTGTTGTGGTTAATTTTAAGGACGGATGTGAGTTGATGATAAGATGTCTAATTCTCTACTGGCTATAAGTCCTTCCCATTTTCCAAAGACAATGTGATAACTTTTAGTTGTAGATGGTCGAGCCAACACGAAAGAAAAGTTGTGTAATGGGTCTGAGTCGGATACGTTGAAGCTTCTATCTAATCAGGATAGAAAACTCGTTGTATAAGTTCTTAATCCGAGTCGATGTCGATCTTTTGCTTGATCAGAGCATTGGATTCATTGGTAACTACCAGGATTAAGAAGTCAATTCAAACCGCGAATACATCGCTAATATACAATTTCTTTACTCCGCGTTCCCGATTGCAATAAATCCTTGGGAAGACAATTCTAAGGAAAATTTTAAGGGGCGTGCTGGTTTATTCTAAGTTCAATCTGAGGGATTTATAAGTTTTCTCTGAGAGTCAATGGTTCTAAGTTAAAATAACTTTCTTAAGGGTTATAAAAGAAGTCTATAAGTATTAAGGGGATCTATCGAAGGAATGAGGTTCTACTCCAACCAAATCTAACATACTATTCCTTAACATATACAGGCTTTACACTACTTAATGTAACTAATAAACTAGTCTGTAACTCACTAGCTGTAATCCAAAGCTTAAGCTTATACGCCAAATGGTTTCATACCATTTCTAATACAAGGAATTGTTCTATCGCTTAGGGTCAAGATTGTTTAACGGTTCCTATATCGTTAGATCTTTCAAATCTAGGAATACTAACTCTAGGTCCAAAACGCCAAGGGCCTATATGGCCAGTAGCATTGAGTTGTATTAAATGAAACTTCATTGTTGATCCCACTTCAGGAGTGGGAGTGACATATTTGGTAGGAGGGTGGGGTGGGATAAAAACTAATTTTGTAGGCTTAATCCCAAGATTTACAACATGGCAGTGGAAATCATAGGATACACCCAATCTAGAGATAATACCTTACAGCGAACGAAACGGCATGCACTCCATTTAACGAAATTTGTCACAATGTATGGAATAAAGTTTCACATGAATTATGATAGGAACGCATTCGGCTATGTTAAGCCCAAAACAATACACAAACACATTTTCTACCATTGACTTCACTAGACCCAACAACAACAAAACACAGAAATCTCTAAAATGGTAAACAACAATCTACAGGACAACGACATAAATGCCCAATTCTACCAAAGGACTTCTACCATGGTCCCGACTTACCTTCTTTAATACTGTCTAGTTTAACACTGTCTGTGGCCCATTAGAGCTCTATCGGCCATGTATTTTCACTATCTCTCAAGCGAAGAAAATGGAGAAATGGGATTTGAGGTTTGCACGATTTTGAGACTAAAAAGAGTGTAAAGGCTCAAATAACAGGGACATGAGAGGGAGGATGGTGGAAAAGGAGAAAAAAGCTAAAATAGCCTCAACAATAGCCATGGAAAATGAAGAAAATGGGGAGATATGGCTGCCCTAATGGGCTGAAACGAATCTAGGCCTTTTAGAGGGATGAATCAAGCTCCCAAATGCTGGATTCTCAAAGAGAAAAGAGAACAATAAGTGGGAATGGAGCTCCACACGATTTTCAGCCTTGAATGAAGGTTGTGGGAGCCTCAAACCACGAAAATGAAGAGAGAGGGGACTGCCTACTGCCGTGGACGATGGAGTGGGATCGTTTTTAGCAGAAAATGGGATTGGGAGTGGTTTGGAGACGTGATTTGAGAGGGAGGCAGCAAGAAAACCGAAAAGGGAGGGCTTGGGGACATTTTTTGTGAAAGGAGCATGGGTTTTAGGGGGTTTCAAGGTGCGAACCACCTATGGGGGAGGTTCCCTAACCGAAAAAGGGCGTCGGCCCAAATTTCAGATCAAGTGGGGCCCACTGGTCGGCGATGCCATCGCCGGCCAAAGTGGCATCCGGTGATGGGCACCACCCAGGACTGGTTCTCCCTGTCCCGTAGGCCCTAAATGTACATGGGTCCCACCCTGGTTCATTGCATATTGGCCTAGATAGGCCCAAGACTCCGTTTGGAGTGTTTCGGGGCCAATTTATAAACCAGAATAAGTTTATGCATCATGTATTATATGATTTTGGGGTAGGAGAAGCTAATCCATCCAATTAACCCATTTGTTACAAGATATTCCATAATTGGAATGGCCAAAAGTCCAATTCCTACCCATATGTACTATTTATAGTAAATTTTTGTCTAAGTATGATTTTTTATCTTTTACACATTAGGATTTACGCCTAGTGTGAAAAGACTTAGAAAAAGTTAAAGAATGGGGTGGTAAGAGGAAATATTCTGAAGGAATTGGAGAAAACGGGGTTTTCAAGACTTGAGATTGGGTGTAAGGGTTGTGGTTGCCCCACAATCTAAGAACTTGCATTTCTGGGTTTAGAATTCTTCTGGAATCATCCCAAACCCGCCAACTAACAACCTAGAGGCAATTTAGGTCACTTCACGCGACCAAAGATATGTTATGGACTCGATCAAAATGATCGATTTGAGTAGACTCCGCCTATTAGCGAAACTGAAGTCCTACGAGTGTTTCTAGATTTTTCTCGCATTCAACTAAGTTAAGGGGCAACAGCGTACGTCGCGTGGCTATAACCTAGGTCCGGTTTAATCTAAATCATGCTCTGATACCAACTGTAACACCCCAAAAATCGAGGGTCGGGTAGAAACCCAACTCCCGAGTTCCAAAACGTCACTTATGCAACATAGATAATGATAAATGCATGTTGTCTGTAGAACGACATTAAACAAGATTGAGACTAAGACAAAACAGCATATCGTACTCCAGAGAGAGTTAAATTAGTAAGTGGAAGACTATGATAAATACATAAAATATATAATTGATTGTAAGTCTCCAGAGTATGAACATGTTATCAGGTTAATTAAATACATGTATACTCCAAAAATGGAAAGAAAAGAATATACATGAGTGCTCCAAAAATAAAAAAATATAACAAGAGTCATGGTGTCTAATCAACCTCCCTATAATCCCGTCGATCAGAACACGCATAAAGGAGGGATCCTCCTCCTCATCATCAAGTCCGGCTCTGCCTCGCAGGCCGCGCCATCATCTATAATTACAAAAGGGTCTGGTAGTGTCCGGAACACTGTCCCGTAACGTGGGAGTGAGTAATAAACTCAGTGGAATCATAGAGCAAAGATTAGCATGTGATCAAATTAATCACGCGATAATAGTAGAGCAGTCAATTAAACATTCATATATACTGTTGTTAATGCATGCATGAAATGACATGATGGATGCCCTCACCGACATAGTCTCTCATGCGGCACCATCTGCGTCCGCGGCATGCTTTCTTCCCGCAGTGCTCCACATCTTCCAGGCACATGCAATGGATATGGATAATGATTACCGGGTTGTTATTAGTCCTTTTCATACAATAGGATTGGGAAACTAGGGTACTTTGCTTATATCAATCCCAACACAGATCCTGTCTAGGGTCGTCACTCCTAGTAATCTCATACGATGTTATATTTGTAGGTCGCTGTAAGGGCTGCCAGGGCTATTGTACGCAATCGTTGCTCCTCTCCCCCATCACCTTATCAATACATGCCTAATTATCTTTAAGACTGCATCAGCACTCGTCGCCCCCATGCGGTGTCAGGATAAACTCAAGGTCACTACAAAGGCCTCGTCACCTGATCAGTGTAGGCTGACAGCAAGAATATAGTGTCCCATACCACCATAATCTGCTCAGAGTAGAGTGCTCACTGGTCACTACGGGGAGGTTTGTGGCCCCAGCGTAGGCCGACAGCTCGACCACGGTGTCCCATGCCACCATGCCCGGCTGATGAGTCTTTATGGATCAAGGTACCATGGTTAACAGGGTTTCCAATGGTAAGTTCAGTACCTTAGGTTCAAGCAGTTATGACTTATACATGGTGAACATACAATGGCTAGTCGGGTTACTTGACGGGCTCGACTAGTACGATCGCATCTCAAGCTGAGCGACATGAAGTGCATAAAACACTTCGCATGGCCTAACCACTGCCGCCAACCCAAAACATGACTCGCGTTCATCGACGCGTCCTTTGTGGTACATAGAAATCAACCACGAATTCAATCCATTACCGATTGCCTGGACTAGGTCATAGCCCCAAGCATTTGTAAACCAACGTCAGTAATCATATGAGAGTCATATAAATGAATATAAACAATACAAGCATGTTGACACATGTTATAACATACCACATAAGCAAATTAACCAACACTTGCATTCCACATATATCATGAAAGCAATTCATATAGCCAACATGGTGAAAATCATATACATGATCATATTAATTGAGAATTCATTCTCAAAGCTAAGCTACAACAACATTAGCTCAATACATACTAATACAATCATTTATACAAACAACCAGACTACACAACTCCAACGTACGTTACGTATGTTGATTTCAACATATAATATGACAAATCCTTATATCAAGGAGATGTCTAATACATAACAGTCATGTTCTTACATTCAATATATATGGCAAGCATAAATCATATTGATTTAGGCATTTCAACAAACACTTAGTCTACACACGTTAGTCCACATAGAATATGTCGACCAATATGTGCGTTAGGGCAAATCTTTTCGCAAAACAGATCATACACGCATTTCTAATATCATAATACGACAAATAGCCATGACAATCATTTCAGCAAAATATGAACTTATACCGTATTTTCTATAAATGCCTAAAATACCCTAAATCTCATATTTACCGTACGTTTACGAAACGGAAAACGGACAGCATGTTGTACATGTCAAATGGCGTTGCCGTCGATAATCTACTATTAAACGACATTGAAATCTTTGAAATCAGTCAATCAAAGCGTCTAAAATCCTCACCTTTTGCCTTAGACGTGTATCGTTTCGAATAGAACGTCTACGCTTCGTCAACGGCGTACAGGCGACGTAATGCACAAGATACATAAGCTATTTCGATATTTGAATCGAAAGAATCCAAAAACAGCAAATAGTTAGGATTTTTCTTACCTAGGAGTGCGTTAGAATCACTAGAAAAGTGATTGGAGTGCGGTGCTTTGGCACGTGCAAAAGCTGCAGCAAGTAACAAAAATTCTCCCACAACTCTCTCACAATCTCTCACTTTTTCTCTCTCTCTTTCTAGGGTTTAATCCAAATTCGGATGAGAGAGATGTGAGAGGGTTTAAAGCCCTTATATAGGCTAAAACTTCACCATTTTAGACTTAGGAACAAAGTATACTTGGGTTATAACCAAATCTGGACTATTTCGATCCAAAAGAGCATTTCTGGAGGTCCCCTGGCCGAACGCGGTCGGACTTAAGCTCATGGTCACTGGATATTGCTTACACCAAGTTTTCAGTTCGGTAGTGTTCGCAGATCGCACGTGGCGGTCCAATTTCAATTCAGCGGTCATCGCACCTAAATCAGGTCCACAAGTCTCATGATATGAAAGAGAAATTTTTCCTGATCCAAGGGTGTAATTTGGCTGAATTCTGACGGTCAGAACGCTTAATAATAACGCGCCAAGTCACGTGCCAAATTTAAATTAAAAATTCCAAATCTAAGCCATTTCTCACTCTCTTCACTCTAGGCTCAATAAAATAGCCTCTGAACGTCGGTTGGGCTTGATTTTTGAAATGATTGTGAAGTCTAGCTAAGTGGTCATAACGGTATAAGATTGTAGGTATCGGACTTTCGACGCGCGGTCTAGATATAATACAAAGTTTTAAAGGGTTCCTGAGAACAAACCGGTTTAAAGTTTGATCCTGAATTTCAGGGTATTGTAGCGTCATTGGTTCTACAAGTTTTGAGTCTTGCAGAATGTATTTAAAATAATTGGTTCTTATTTAATAGGTAATCTAGTGTAGCGCTGGCTAATTCTCGTTAAATTCTAAAGAATTAGGTTCGAAATGATTTCTTTGGCTTTGGAATTGGGTTCTGAGAGGTTACTAAGGTGTTATGGTTGGCCCATTGCCTAAGGACGTCTAATCCCAGGTTGGTAAAAATTCGGAGTGTTACAACATAGGCCTCAAATGCATCACGCCAAGGCCGAATGCTCATAAGAATGAGCTTCAAATACGGGCCACATATACATTACAATGGGCCTCATCAATCGGCCTCGACAATCGGAGTCAGCCTCGATAATCAGAATCGGCCTTAGTAATTGGAATCAGTAATCGACAATCAGAATCGGCCTCAAAGATTGACATCAACAATCGGAATCAGCCTCGACTTTCGATAATCAGAATCGATAATCCGCAATCGAAATAAGCCTCGGCCCCGATATCCAAATCGGTAATCAGTAATCGGAATCGGCCTCGACCTCGATAATCGAAATCGGTAATCGACAATCGGAATTGGCCTTGACCTCAATAATCAAAATCGGTAATCGACAATCGGAATCGGCCTCGACCCCGATAATCGGAATCAATAATCGACAATTAGAATCGGCCTCAACCTCGATAATTGAAATCGGTAATCAGCAATCGGAATCAACATTGACCCCAATAATCGGAATCGGTAATCGACAATCGGAATCGGCCTTGACCTCGATAATCGAAAACAGTAATTAACAATTGGAATCGGCCTCGACTGCGATAATCAGAATCTGTAATCGACAATCAGAATCGGCCTCGATCTCGATAATTGAAATCGGTAATTAGTAGTCTGAATTGGCCTCGACCCCGATAATCGGAATCGGTAATTGTCAATCGGAATCGACCTCGACCTCGAAAATCAAAATCGATAATCTGTAATTGGCAATTGGAATCGGCCTTAACCCCAATAATCAAAATCGATAATCGGTACTCAGAATCGGCCTCGACCCCGATAATCAAATTCGGTAATCGGCATTTGGAATCAGCTTCGACCCCGATAATCAAATTCGGTAATCGGTAGTAGGAATCGGCCTCGACCCCGATAATCGAAATCGGTAATCAGTAATTGGAATCGGCTACAGTAATTTGAATCGACCTCGATAATCAGAATCGATAATCGGCCTCAACAATTGGAATCGATCTAGACAATCGGCCTTGCCAATCGATATCGATAATCGATCTCGACAATCGGGATTAGTATTGACAATCGGAATCGGCGTAGGGCAGGATCCATAGATGGATGGTCGATTATGGTCCAGGCAATATCAATGAGGCTCATTCGTTTAGGTTAACTTAGTAGAGAATGACTAGAATGAGCTTAACCAAGCCTAAGAGAAGGTCACAATGTGGACATTTAACTATAACTACCCATTAATATGGACATTCAACCAACATTGCTCCCAGAAAGTGGCCCACATAGAGCCAAAACTAAACATATAGTGGGCCCATGACCTCATACAAAGGCCTCATACACAACACAATGGGCCGCATACTATCTCAATAGGCCTCGTACAATCATAATGGGCCTTACAGGAGGGTCTCATACATCATAATGGGCCGCGTCATATAGGCCTATATACATCAGATGGGTGACGTCACATGGGCCGCACCAACGAGCCTCATATACATCAAGTCGGGCCGCGTCATATAGGCCAAAAATGTATCATAATGGGCCACGTCTCATGGGCTCGAATACATCACAATGGGCCGCACCACTTAGGCCTCAAGTGCGTCACAATGGGCCATAACCCATGGGCCTCATGTACACAACAGGTGGGCCTTGCACATGGGCCTCAAACACACAACATGTGGGCCCTACACATGGGTCGCATATGCATCGAGTGGGCCACGTATCTGGGCCTCAAATACATCAAATAGGCTACACATCATGGGCCTAATACATATCACAATTGGCCTTGCCCATAAACCTCAAATTCAAGCAGATGGGCCCCATCATATGGGCCTTAAATATAGGGCAGGTGGGCCCGATCACATGGGCCTCAAATATACATCATGATGGGCCTCTTGGATGGGCCGCACCAATGGGCCTCAAGCGGACTTGGACCACAGCAAAATCATTTCAATAGTTGTAGGGGTAACATGTGTATCACTATACACTATCATTTCATGGGGTACACAGCCCACCAATGACAATCAGCACTGTCTAATATTATCCAGGTAGATTAGCACCATCCAAACATTTACCACCCAAATTAGCACCTTCCAAACATTGTTCATGCAAATAAGCACCATCTAGACACTGTCCAACTCATCGGCATAGTCCAAATATTGCAGCACCATCCAGCACGATATAAACGGTGTGGATGAAATAAATACATCATGGAGGTGTCCACGTATTTGGACAGCATGGATAAAACACATATCAATGTGGGCCCCTCCATCCAGCAGGTGCTGGACGGTGCTAAAACACATACTTACATGGTAGGTCCCACCGTCCCAATCCAGCCGACGGTGTGCTGACACCAGCCAATTAGTGCCTCACGGAGGGGCCCACAAATGTCACTACAACAACTATATCTGCTAATGTGATCAGTTGGACGGTATAGTGGAAAACAGATGGACGGCGGGCTGTGCAGTAAATGCATCCAAGGTGGCCACGTCCGTGAAATGGATGGTGGGAGTATAACATATATACAACAGTGGGTCCCACGTGGTGGGACATCCTGCCTCTTAGATTAATATAATATTATCAGTATTATATATATATATATATATATATATATATATAACGTCCAGAACGGACGGCCAGGGATAAACCCATGCATCATAGTGGAATCCCACGTGGGGCCCATCTTATATATAATATATATTTATTATTTAATTAATTAATTTATTTGTTTATATATATATATATATTTATTTATTTATTTATTGCAGCTCTGTAATGTCCAGCGTCCATCACTGGACGACTGGATGAAAATTCATCCGTCTGGTGGGTTTCACAAACGGTGCAGATATACTACAAATACATCAATGTGGGTTCAACCTACTACACGTGTCAAACGTGTGGGGTGGGCCCACGATTCAAGCGGATGGACGGTGTGTGTAAGACACACATCAAGGTGGATTTCCACCGTCCATTGGATGACATGGAATGATACATAATGTTCCCCAGCTATCCAATCCATGGACGGTGTAGAAGGTGGGACCCACCCCCACTTACTGACGTCACAGCAGTGGGACCACAGAGCTTGGTGGCGTCAATACACCAACTGATGTGAGGTATCCGTCCAATCCGTTTCCCATTTCAAGTGGGCTCATTGTCCAGCCCATAATGGTGGTCCTCATGTAGGATGGCATGGACACACCATACATCAGGGTGGGGTCCACAACAACAATATTTGTATTTTTCCTTCATCGGATCTATCCCAAAAAAATGGGCAGCAACATGTTGGGCCTCAAGATCAGACGGTGAAGATAACACATCAAGGTGGGCTATGCGATCAAGGAGAGAGAGAGAGCGAGAGAGAGAGAGAGAGAGAGAGAGAGAGAGAGAGAGAGAGAGAGAGATCGGAATAATAGAGGGGCCCCACCACTATGGGGCCCTCAATACAATGCATACATCAATGTGGGTCCCACCACAAGTGGACCCTTAAATCATAAAAAGGTAAAATAAAGATCACCCACCTCATGATTTTTTATTTATTCTTCCATCAACACGTTCTATAGCTCCCAAGAATGTGATCCAACGGTTGAGATGAGGCTTGAAGGGTGGGATTGAGAGATAGGAAGGTGTGCCACACTAGCTTCTCCATAGAAACTTGGACGTTGGGGCTTATATTGCTTGGAGAGTGAGAGAGAGAATGAGAGAGAGAGAGAGGTGAAGGGAGAGAGGGATGGGGAGTGATGGAACGGTGTACTTTGTTGTAAGAGAAGTTGACTTTAGAATACATGTGTAAGAGAAAAGATGGTTGTTGTACTTGATATGTGAAGTGATGGATGTGTACTTGATTGAGGTGATTGATGAGATATTCTCTTGGGATTGCAATTGCCCTGTGTTTTTCTCGAACTGAACGCGGGCCCACATCTCCTGGCCTGGGTATCGCCTCGACGTGCGAGACACGACGTCAGAACCATAATGACGGCGCAGTCACAATGATATAAGTGTCGGGCAGAGCTGACTCAAATCGACAGAGTGCAACTTAAGACCGCACGCAATTGCCGATAACAGATCGCGGGTCGCCGAAATTCGATCAAGAGGACTGCGGAGGGGTACAAAACAGTACGGGCTAGGATACAGGTCTTATAACTCTCCCCACCTTATAAAAATTTCATCCTCAAAATTTACAAGACAGACAAGGGAAGAAACATTATCAAGTATATGTATCAAGGCTCAATCAATTTACAAAAGGATGAAGATATCGCTCTCTGATCTCAACCTCGTCTTCCCAAGACGCATCATCAACACTATGGTGATCCTATTGAACCTCAGATCCCAATAAAAAATGATCGAGACTTGAACACTAAGCATCCTCACAATCTCAACGGTATAGAGCTATATTAGAAAATCTCTAAGTTATTTGAACTCGAGGAACTAATCATTCTAAGTTCTCAACAATTATAAAGTATAGGGTAACTATCAACAGATATGTGATGTTATCCTCAGGTATTCCTAAGTTATACTTTGATACCAACTTCTGTCACACCCCAAATCTGGATATTGGTCTCACAGGAATCCTGATTGTCGAATCCAGTGCCGATAGCCTCCATAGTACCCCATTCTCGGTTCCCAGCACTCATTGCTAGATTCCAATCCTGAGATTCTATATGGAGGATTTTTCAATATACATGTATCTCGTAAGAAGTATAACCACAAGTTTATCCAAATCATAAAGGTAATATCATTATCACATATCCACTAATATAAACATTCGAATACAATGCTGAAAGGAAAATAATATATTAAAATTAAAGCTCCAAAAGACCACTGCATGCTCCATGCTCAACGCTGTTGCACCTTAACGCAACTTGCACGCATCTATTTTGCATAAGCTTATAAAAAGCATAGTGGGTGGTAAAAGTGTGTGTACAAGATAAATGCTATGTAAGAAATATAACAAAAATCAGAGTAAGCGAAAATACTGACAAGCTCATAAATCATACAATATCAGAAATACTGGCAAGTTCATAAAAA
Source organism: Magnolia kwangsiensis (assembly GCA_037074715.1). Lineage (NCBI taxonomy): Eukaryota > Viridiplantae > Streptophyta > Magnoliopsida > Magnoliales > Magnoliaceae > Magnolia > Magnolia kwangsiensis. The sequence goes on along the minus strand of CM073571.1, from coordinate 27,646,474 downwards.
TCATACCAAGTCAGAGTAATACGAAACATACGGATAGGCCTATAAATACTGTAGCCTTATCCAGACTATGTGATGCAGAAATATAATAAAAACGGTATCATATATTGATGAAGCAATGTAAATCAGCTATGCAATGCTGAAACAGCAAACCAAATATCAGATGTCGATGATACAATGTAATATGCAAATCCCGATGAGTCTATGAATACCGTCAGTCGTATCTAAGCCGTATAACTGAAGAAACATAGTAACCCCAAATGTCATACGTTGCGGATGTAATGCGATATGCAGTGCGAATAAAATAACCATGTTAGAGTGTGAAGTCGAGATGATAGTACGTAGTATCGCAGGTTATGGGGTCCATCATAAGGGACTTCTATCCAAACCTGTCTCATACCTAAATTTGGATAGTTAGACTCAATGTGGTAAAATCCTGATCTTAAGTTAGTCGCACACCCGAACCGAAGTCCTGACCATTATGAAGGTACACGTAACAATTTGTTACGCACCACCAGCTCGAGTGGATAGTGAATGAATGAGTATGCAGCTCCTGCTCAATGAGTCTGCATATCGATACGGTTCCTCTGTGGGATCATCACTGGGGTCTTGTACAATCACATGCAAATCACCGCTACTGACGCGCGACCATGCAAGTGGAAGAGACCTCACTATCCGCCTGGCTAGTAGTCAGCCAATATCTACCCAGCACGTCAATAACGGACCCATTTACGAGTTGGTCAAACTCAGCCTAGCTATACCCCTTACCCTCAGGCGGGTAAGGCCACATTCACTCCCAACCGACCGCGATACAGTGGGAGACACGACTTACAAGTATACGGCCCTTATGCGCTCATATATCCACTCGGTCTCGACGTTCGAGCGTTTCTTAGTCCGGAGGTTTATGAATTTTCACTTAGGGCCATTTATGGCAACTTGATGTTAGAACAGATTTCCGATGTCTCATTTGGGCATCCACGATATGCCTATGGAGGCTACGGTCCTGATGTCGCTAGGGCATATAGTAATCACAACACACAATGCAAGATGTATGAATTATACAATCCAGTCATGCATTAATCCTGTGCATACCGTGTGCTCATATGAGATAGTCTCCACCTATCAGGGCGTGTATCATGATGCTATGCTGTCACCTACTCATAATTGGTATCAATAACCGTCATCGACAATCAACCTCGACAATGTGGACATTTAACCAACATCGCCCTCAAGGAATGACCCATATAGAGCCTAACATATAGTGAACCCATAACCTCACACAAGGGCCAAATATACAACACCATGGGTATCACTCAAGTGCTTAATACACATCACGATGGGCCTTTAACATGGGCCTACACATACATCACAATGGGCTCCATCGCCTGGCCCTCAAATGCACCATAATGGGCCTCATCATATAGGGCTCACATACATTACATAGGCCTCAAATGCATCATGCTGAGGCCGAATGCTCATAAGAATGAGCCTCAAATATAGGCTGCATATACATCACAATGGGCCTTAGTAATCGGCCTTGATATCCGGCCTCGACAATCGGAGTCGGCCTCGATAATCAGAATCGGCCTCAAATAATCGGAATCAGTAATCAACAATCAAAATCGGTCTCAAAGATTGGTCTCAGCAATCGGAATCGGCCTCGACCTTCGATAATCAGAATCGGTAATCGACAAGCGAAATCGGCCTCGACTTCGATAATCAAAATCGATAATCGGCAATCTGAATCGGCCTCGACCTCGATAATCAAAATCGATAATGAGCAGTCGAAATCGGCTTCGACCCCGATAATCAGAATCGGTAGTCGCATTCAGAATTGGCCTCGACCCCGATAATCAGAATCGGTAATCCTGCCACAACAATCTGAATCGGCCTCGATAATTGGAATAGATAATCGACCTCGCCAATCGGTATCGATAATCGACCTCGACAATTGGGATTATATTGATAATCGAAATCGGCGCAAGGCGGGGTCCATAGATGGATGACCGATTATGGTCCAGGTAATATCAATGGGGCCCATTCGTTTAGTTTAACCTACTAAAGAATGATGAGAATGAGCTTAACCAGGCCTAAGGGAAGGTCACAATGTGGACATTTAACCATCACTGCCCATCAATGTGGACATTCAACTAACATTGCTCCCAGGGAGTGGCTCACATAGAGTCAAAACTAAACATATAGTGGGCCCATGGCCTCATGCAAAGGCCTCATACACAACATAATGGGCCGCATACTATCTCAATGGGCCTTATACAATCATAATGGGCCTTATACAAGAGTCTCATACATCATAATGGGTCGCGTCACATGGGCCTATATACATCAGATGGGCCACGTCACATGGGCCGCACCAATAGGCCTCATATACATCAAGTCCAGCTGCGTCATATGGGCTGAAAATATATCACAATGGGCCACTTCTCATGGGCTCGAATACATAACAATGGGCCGCACGACCTGGGCCTTGAATGCGTCACAATGGGCCATAAGCCATGGGCCTCATTTACACAACGGGTGGGCCCTGCACATGGGCCTCAAACACACAACATGTGGGCCCTACACATGGGTCGCATATGCATCGAGTGGGCCATGTATCTAGGCCTCAAATACATTAAATAGGCCACATATCATGGGCCTAATACACATATCACAATGGGCCTTGCCCATAGGCCTCAGATTCAAGCAGGTGGGCCCCATCATATGGGCCTTAAATACAGGGCAGGTGGGCCCGATCACATGGGCCTCAAATATACATCATGATAGGCCTCATGGATGAGCCGCACTAATGGGCCTCAAGTGGACTTGGACCACACCAAAATCATTTCAATAGTTGTAGGGATAACATGTGTATCACTGTACACTATCATTTCATGGGGTACACGGCCCACCAATGACGATCAGCACTGTCTAACATTGTCCAGGTAAATCAGCACCATCCAAACATTTCCCACGTAAATCAGCACCTTCAAAACATTGTCCGTGCAAATAAGCACCATCTGGACACTGTCCAGCTCATCAGAACCGTCCAAATATTGCAGCACCATCCAACACGATTTGGACGGTGTGGATGAAATAAATATATCATAAAGGTGTCCACGTATTTGGACAGCATGGATAAAACACATATCAATGTGGGCCCCTCCATCCAGTAGCTGTTGGACGGTGCTGAAACACATACCTACAATGTGGGTCCCACTGTCCCAATCTAGCGGCGGTGTGCTGACACCAGCCAATCAGTGCCTCATGGAGGGGCCCACAAACGTCACTACAACAGCTATATCTGCTGGTGTGACTAGCAGATGGACGGTGTAGAGGAAAACAGATGGCGGCGGGCTGTGTAGTAAATGCATCCAAGGTGACCACGTCCGTGAAATGGATAGTGAGAGTATAACATATATACAACGGTGGGTCCCACGTGGTGGGACATCATGCCTCTTAGATTAATATAATATTATCAGAATTATATATATATATATATATATATATATATATATATATATATATATATATATATATATATATATATATATATATATATATGTAAAACGTCCAGAACGGACGACCAGGGATAAACCCATGCATCATGGTGGAATCCCACGTGGGGCCCATCTTATATATAATATATAATTATTATTTATTTATTTATATATATTTATTATTGCAGCTCCGTAATGTCCAGCGTCCATCATTGGACGGCTGGATGAAAATTCATCCGTCTGGTGGGTTTCACAAACGGTGCAGATATACTACAAATACATCAACGTGGGTCCCACATGTGTCACATGTGTGGGGTGCGACCATGATTCAAGCGGATGGACGATGTGTGTAAGACACACATCAAGGTGGATTTCCACCGTCCATTGGATGACATGGAATGGAACATATACATTGTGTTGCCCCCCTTACACACATCAAGGTGGATTTCCACCGTCCATTGGATGGCATGGAATGGAACATATACATTGTGTTGTGCCCCCACCCCCCGTTCAGTCCATGGATGGTGTAGAAGGTGGGACCCACCACACTTGCTGACGTCACAGCAGTGGGACCACAGAGCTTGGTGGCGTCAATACACCAACTAATGTGAGGTACCCGTCTAATTCATTTCCCATTTCAAGTGGGCTCACCGTCCAGAGAGCTAGACGGTATAATAAAACCCATAAATCATGGTGGTCCTCATGCAGGATGGCATGGACACACCTACATCAGGGTGGGGTCCACAGCAGCGTGGCCCACTAGTTTTGGATCAAACCGATATTTGTATTTTTCCTTCATCAGATCTATCCCAAAAAAGGGCAGTAACATGGTGGGCCTCAAGATCGGACAGTGAGGATAATACATCTAGGTGGGCCATGCGATCAAGGAAGAGAGAGAGAGAGAGAGAGAGAGAGAGAGAGAGAGAGAGAGAGAGAGAGAGAGAGAGAGAGAGAGAGAGAGAGAGAGATTGGAATAGCGGAAGGCCCCCGCCACTATGAGCCCCTCAATACAATGCATACATCAATGTGGGTCCCACCACAAGTGGACCCTTAAATCACAAAAAGGTAAAATAAAAATCACCCACCTTAAGATCTTTTATTTATTCTTTCATCAATACGTTCTATAGTTCCAAAGAATGTGATCCAACGGTTAAGATGAGGCTCGGAGGGTGGGATTGAGAGATAGGAATGTGGGTCACACTAGCTTCTCCATGGAAGCTTAAGAAGCTTGGACGTTGGGGCTTGTATTGCTTGTGAGAGAGAGAGAATGTGATAGAGGGAGGTGATGGGAGAGAGGGATGGGGAGTGATGGAAGGGTGTACTTTGTTGTAAGAGAAGTTAACTTTGGAGTACTTGTGTAAGAGAAAGAATGGTTGCTTGTACTTGATATGTGAAGTGATGGATGTGTACTTGATTGAGGTGATTGATGTAACATTCTCTTGGGATTGCAATCGCACAACATTTTCCTTAAACTGAACGCCGACCCATATCTCCTGGCCCGGGTATCTCCTCAACGTGCGAGATGCGGCGTCGGAACCGCGCCGATGGTGCGGTCGCAATGATATAAGTCTCGGGCCGAACCGACTCAAATCGAAAGAATACAACTCAAAGTCGCACGTAACTGCCCATAACAGATCGTAGGTCGCCGGAATTCGATTAGAAGGACCGCGAAGGCCTACGGAACAGTATGAGCTGGGATACGGGTCTTACACCAGCTCAACTTGACTCGGATCAAATTTATCTTAAATCGAACTCGGATCGAACCAGTTTGTGAGTCAGTTACTTTATCATTGATGGTGCTCACCAATTGTTTGATAAAATGACTCAACGAGATGTGGCTGGTGGCAAGGAAGGTTTGGCTAGTGGTAAGGAAGGTTTGGCCAGTGGCTAGTGAGGTATGTAGATTAAACAAATACTTTCTCTCTCTCTCTCTCTCTCTCTCTCTCTCTCTCTTTTGGTTTTTACGTTACTTAGAATGTGTTTGATAAAATACCTGTAAAACCATTGTCTCTATTTGTAAAATAGTAGGTTTTTGAAGTTGCAGTTTAGGTGTTTGTGGAAATACCTCAATGGTGAACTTGACTTGATCTTGGCTTGAACTTAGTTTGAGCTGGCCCGAGCTGCTAATTGAACTGAGCTGAGCTGGCTAGTAAGGCTTGAGGATCGAGCCGAGCTGAGTTTGAGCTGAGGTTAGCTAGGGTTCGAACTGTGCCGAGCTGAGGCCAGCTTGACAAGTTCGACTTGATGTACACCCCTAAGTCATGATGCATTGGATGTGAATATAATTCCTCATGCAACTCATTTCCTACTTGATGCAAGTGGACCCGTGGTCAGGTTATCGGGACCGTTGATATTACTGGACCAAGATAGATAGAAAATCGTCAGACTCTTTTCAAGATTCGAAGATCTGTCTTTTCCTGCACCGTCGTTGGAAATTTTCTTTTAATCGTTTATTCCTGGGCCATGGATCTAGTGGTTAGAAACCTATCATCTGGAATATTTTATAGGAAATTTCCGCTCTGCGTTACAACCCATCAGATTAATGGTCCAGATTTCTAAAGCATCGTTCCGTTTGTGCATACTGATGCGTCAGGGTGCTATTTACGTCCAGACGCTTACCATAAATTCTCTTTCCAATTGGTTTGGTGAGGTAAACGTGGGGCGGGGATTTCCTGCGAAAGGCGGGAATTTCCTGCAAAAGGTTTCGCAGGAAGTTCCTGCGCTAGAAACTTAAGTGGGGCCCGAGGTGATGTTTTTGAGAAATCCACTCCATTCCTCCGTTTTGTGAGCGTATTTTAGGACATTTTCACAAAAATGATCCGAATCCAATACTCAGGTGGGCTAAAAACGTGAGTATTGAACGTCAACCGTTGAAATATTCATGTGGCCATGGAAGCCTTTAATCAGGATAATATTTGTGTTTTCATTTCATCCCAATATGAACTACTTTATAAACAGTATAGATGGCATATAAACCTCACCGTTGCCACTAGGAACCTTTCAACCGTAGGAAATTTCCTACACACATTTTTCTTTAGTGCGGCCCAATTGAGTCTTGGACCCTGCTCAATTTTGGTCTCAAGTTCTAAAATGATCTCAAAAAACGGATGGACGGGACGGATTTCTCACAAAGATCAAGATAGGCCCCACCTAAGTTTCCACCGCAGGAACTTCCTGCGAAAGGCTTTGGCAGGAAATCCGCGTCGAGGGAAAGCTTCCACACTCATCGCATGCATTGCTTTATATAGATTCACTTATAAATTGTACACCCGGCATACATGTAATTAAAAATAAACTGTCCAAATAAATTGTAAACCCGGTATTTAAATGGTTTTCTAAAAGTTCAATGGACGAAAATATAATGGAAAGTTGAAATCATAATTTGCAACGGTAGTAATTTATTAAGTATTTGTCTATTAATCGGATTATATAACTGTCGAATCAGTTCACGTTTAGGTCCATGACTAATACAGTGTAGCGCACACGACTTGGACGGTCTATATTATTTTATGAATAGGACTTACAACAAATATTGAGTGAACGTTTAGGAACCATCATATTCCGGAGTATCGATGTGGGAGGAAATAACGAGGCGGTTTTTTTAGAATACATCCCGACGTATACCATACAATGCGTAGCGAGTTTAGCCGTTGGATTGGGGTCTCTTTCAATTAATTGAAGTGTTTATATGATGTTACCCAACGTGGATGGGGCACACCCAAGAAAACTCTCGCATTAGGATATTTCAGCTTTTTGATTGTTTAAAAGTTTGAAAGACCGTTCATATTCAAATGAAAAGGCCAGCTGATCTAGGGTTGTTTTGCCTGTTCACCTGACAAGCTTCGCCCATATAAACGGTTTCGATCATTGAAAGTTACCCACGTCCGAGATCTTAAATATCGATGCATCATATTGCAATGCATCAAGATGTACTGTAGCAAACCTCAGTCGCATCGCAGAGCAGTTGCGTGCGCGGTTGCAAACACGGCACATCGTTTTGGTGTAGGTATTGTTAGGCTATTTTGTCGCAATGAATCTCGTCCTGTATATGAAATTTAATAGATGTGGGGCCCACGGTCTTAGAGGAAATGATACGATCCTCAGCTCGAGTATATCGGGCTTTTAAAGATTAGGGTCCATGGATATGATAGACCGTTGGTTTGTCTTGACCTGGACGTAGATGGACCGTGCCCCCAAAAATCTCCTTGATGGATGGTTAGGAAGATAGGTCGTCCAGCTTAGAAAACTTTACCGTGATACAAAACTTTGGTAGCCACATTAATGTTTCAATGGTCACTCAATCTTCACTGTTTTCTGTTATATAGCTTACTTGAGTTTTAAATCTACCTCAATTTTGATCGTTTATCATAAAATAATCTTATAAAACATACGAATGGAATAGATTCCTCACAAATATTAAGGTAGGCTTTACCTTCCTTATTAGCTTAAGAACTTCTTAACTCCTACTTCTACGAGGAAATCTCAATAATTTTGTAAATCTTAGTTGAATTGGAAAAAGCCTTTCTTAACCCTTGTGCACAAGATCCAATGTTAGAAATGATGATGTGAAAAAAATGATTTTTCAAACTAAGGGATTTAAAGTTCCACTCCACTTAATATTATCTAATTCCATGTGCCAAATATACCCTAGAGGTCAAATCTGGCTGGGAATGGACAGAAAAAGTGAAAATCAGAGTGCTCTATGAATGTCCACTGCTCGAGGACCATATAACTACTGTACACGTGAGATATATGGATAATTCCATGATCAGACGGTCTGGTCCGGCTCACCCGAGGGTGGGTCATGGTCCAGATGGTATGGATTGCCTGAGACCCAGTCGGAAGATGGGTGGGGCCCACGAAAGATTGACTTATAATTGATTATAAACCCAACTTACTCATCACAAATAATTTACTCAACGAATGGGGTATCCAAACGGGCCCTTGATAACTTAACATAAGTTAAAAAGTTGTTTTTTTGGTGGTATCCAAAATCGGCCCTTTCTCAACCTTATAATAGGACGGGATTCGAAAATCCAGTCAGATCCAAAACTCATCCGGGCTACACGACAGCAAACAGCGGGAATTGAGCCCCCACCATTAGAAACTTTTTGGGGGACACAAGTTTTGAATCTGGATGATATTTGTGCCTATAGTTTATCCCAGCGTTAATAATATTATCAATGGTTTGGATGGCATATATAATTTCCGTTGTGTGGCCCAGATGAATTTGGGATCTGCTTGATTCTTGAAGTACTATCCTATTGTGACCTGTGAGGTTGAGAAACCAATGGACGTGAGTGGATTTCTCACGGGAATCTCTGTGGGCCCCACACAGCTTCCTACCCAGGGTACTGGCAATCCGCGTCCGAAGAAGATTGTGGCACGTACCACCGTTCTCTCCATGTGCTGTGGGCTCAACTAAAGGCCCATAGACAGCCCGCTCTAATTTTCAGGCCCACACCTGATGTCCACCTGGTTGTCGCAATCAGGTGGGCGAGGCCTAACCAGCTTGTTATGGGCCAGGCCCAAGTACGGTTTGTCAAGAGCAATTTGTAATTTGTGCACAGATTCTCGATTCTTGATTTCTTTCCAAGCGTAAATGCACCAAAGCAGCCTAGTTGGCCAGTTGGACTAGCTTTCGGCCCATGATCGGGGCCCAACAGGCTGAATACATCGTTCACGCTCATTTTCTGAGGCTTTAGCCCATATGGGATTTTGTCGACTCATCCAAGCTCGGCCTCCATGGTGATGAAGAGAAAAAATACTAATACTTAGTTGAATAGGTTATTAAATATAGTTGAATAAGTAGAAAGGAGCTAAATAAGTAATGGGTATTAGGCCGAAGCCATATGGAAGGGCCCAAACCCATATGCTTTTCGTACACGGTACGATGCATTATAAATAAAGTAGTAGGGTTAGGGCTTTGCATCACATGCAAACACTCTCAGTCTCTCATACGTTCTCTCCCTCTCTTACTTTCTCTCTCCTTCTCTCTACTCTCTCTTCTCCTTTCTTAGAAGCCGTTGTTACACGTGGTTTCGTGAAATCATGGCCCTTGATTCCTAGAGGAATCTTTGAGATGGATATCACCAGACCCATGTCGTCGTGCAGTGCACTTTTGTTGATAGTTTCAGGCCCTTTTTATCTTCCGCCATCAAAATTCATCTAGGGTTCATTTTGCATGAGTTTTACTCATTTATCATGTGTTGTTGGATGTGACCCACTTGGCAAGACGGTCAGTTGATCCGAACTGTCCATCTTCTAGTCACCACCATGAACGCTCATGGTCTCAATATCCTAACACTTCTACTTCTTCTTCTTAAAAATAAAATAAAATGTGTACATAACTAAAAATGTCTCTTCACCTCTTACAAAAGAGTCCCAATATGAAATTCTGAGGTGGTTTCATAATTAAAGAAGACGATTATCTCAAAGAAGCTGTGTCCTCGTTAATGCCTTGAAATATAGAATGTTGAATCCCCTCTGATGATATCTACGGAGAAGCATAAAACATCCAAACCCTACAAAGTACCATACTCCAACCTTGCATTGCATATACAATAAAGCTTCATAGCTACTATGAGCACCCACCCATTTTTCTACACACACCCATTTCTTTTCTGCATTTGATAATCAACATTATAATTCTAATGTTGTATGACAAAATGCAGAAAAAAAGGGGTGCATGATCTACTGAAAAGGGTGGGTGTAGATGTCAATTCCCTAGAGCTTTTGTACCACAAAATGAGGGATGATCAAGAGCAAGTCCATCATAAAGTATGAGTACATAGATTTTGGAACCTAGTTTTAGTACAGACACATCTACCATCCAAAGTGCATAGCATCATGAGCAATCAGCCTTGAATATTAGCAGAGTGACTGCTCATGATATTATAGCATTGCATGAAGCTCTGGTAAGTGCCATAGACTAGTTTCGCTTATCGGAAGCCCGCGCCAAGGTTTGTGGCCCAGTAATCTGCTCCGTTATCACTCCCGACTTGGAGGGTGCAGGACACAGGAACAAGGCACAATCCTCTATTCCTCAGATCGTTCTTTGGCCCGTCTTGAGGGCCCTGTAATCATCATAGCCATTGGAAGTAGACCCTTGATCAGATTTTTTTTTAAAAAAATTATATTATCATGGAGATAAAAATCGTAATTAATTAGCAATTTATAATTGGTTGAGAAAGTATATCATATTACTTTATAATTGGTTGAGAAAGCATGTCAGATCATAAAGATGCAGACTACATGTAGCATGTTGCATGCATGCATTGTATCTCAATCCAAACCATCAAAATCGCGGGCCTCACTGGGGATGCCAACTCACCCAAAAGCCATTTTGAGTTTTGAACGGCTCATGGCTATGAAATGGATGGTTAAAAGTAAAAATAGATAGTCTAGTCATGTTCAACAAAGACTAAAATTTGCAACGGTTAGGATTGAATTGGTTCAAGATGAAGGCTTAAGAAAGGCCTGTTTTACTGTTAAAAAGCTTGATTAGGGTTATATATTTAAAAAATAAAGCCCTAATGGGCTAATGGGTTCGGCTGTAAAGGTAAATAAAAATGGCCCATGAGAGCCTAATAGATTTGATTACCCATCGTTCTAGTTAGATACGATGATTAATATTTTGATAACAAATGTACATTAATGGGTGGTTAGGATCATCCAATTCATGTTATTTAGGTTATTCCCTAGTCACCAGTGGGCCACCTGATTCCAACGGTTAGGATTGTGCTATGTGTACAGCATGAGCCCAAGAGCATGTATACTTCCTCATTGGTTTTATATATTGAAAAAAGCAGTACCTTTTCGGAGGCTCCGCTCCTCTTATTGCAACTATCATTCAACAGCTGGTCATGAAAAATAATAATAATAACATGAGATTAACATCGTTTTTCGTATTCATTTTTATATGGAAGTTGGTTACAATACAACCCCACGCATTTTACATTAGGGATGTAGCCAATGGATCTGGGTCATTTCCAATGATCGAAACTGTTCATATGATGGGCCTTAGCATGGATGGATGATAATCTTCAAGGTTGGATCGTCTCCTATTAAACAGCTGTTAAAGGAGACAATCCGTATTAAAAAAAAGTAGTTAAATAATCCAAGGGTGGTGATATATATTCCAATATGAGAGTTTTGGTTGTCCCCCATCCACGCTGGGGCCCATCATATAAACGGTTTGGATGATTGAAAAAAAAAATTCTCAGTTCCAACGGCTCCAGTCCCCATGTAAAAGGAAGCAATATGTAACACGTGTGGAAAATCTGAGCTTTCCATCTTTTTCCAAAGAATGCCTAGACCTTCTGCCCCCAAAATCGGCCCGTTACACTCATGGGGTGGACCGTTGAGATTAATTTTTTTTAAAAAATATTCGTACGGTTGTTCAGTATCCTGTGGCCCACCAGAGATATGAAATGGCATGTTCATAAAGCCAGAAGATCTAAACAGTGTAGTCCACCTGACAGAAAGATCTGATCAAGCACAAGTGTTCCATATTCGCACATGTGCATGGGTTGGATGGAAGGAATGATATTCTCAAGAACAAATAAAAATAATTCCAATCATGCTTTTGGAAAAATAATATTGCTGCAAAGCTCTGTTCTTTCACCACTTTTGGGGTAGGGAGCAATAAAAAATAAGAGCGGACTTTTAAAAAATAAAAAGAATGCAGCTGCTTTTGAGGTGGCCATGGATCCAATAAAGCATACCTGACCAGGGTCCTCCGGGAATATACAACTCCTTTCTCCTTGCCCCTGAAAATGACTTATCTTCGTTAATTAATATGTACCGTACATAACACACGTTCATACATGCAAGTATGTCTCTTCATACTCATGCATGCAACACATGACACGTGGTAGGGTTGTAAGTCCGGAGGGTTCAGCCAGATCCTTGAGCCCAACGTGACTTCAAGATAGCTTAACCTCCAACCCAACTGACTCAGGCCACCCAAGCCCTATCATGGGATTGAACGTGCGACTTTGGATTTGAGTTTACTATATGCATGCATGAGTTCGATTTCTCGCTTTGTGATTTATTTTATACATCTAGCGATTGCATGTATTGACAGGGAATAGTTTTAATTTAAAGGTATAAAGAAATTTTATAATTATAAAAAAAATCTTGAACCCAAGTTGAATTCTTTGACACTCAACTCAACTTAATCCACCCAAATATGTGGGTTTACATATGATTATTCCTGAACCAACTTAATCAGTTATGAATTTGCTCAACTCAAATCCAACACTTCATTTGACTGAAATTGACTTGGGATCATGACAACCTAACCCAAACTCTACAATCTAACACACCCGGGCGCAACTTGAGTCGAGCTAAATGTGAACCTGAACTTTATGTTAGGTGGGGTTGGATTGAGCTTGGGCTGAAAGTCTTTTTAGCCTCACTCAGGTCAGGTTGAGCTTCTTCAGTTGAGGCCTCATATGTTCTAACCCAAACCTGACCCAACGTTATTGGGTTAGTGTTAAGTATCCAACGCCTTGGATATGGTTAGGCCTCGGGCCAACTCTTCTTTCAGTCAGGTTGAAGTTGGGTTCACCAACAATCCAACAGGCTGCAAGGCATGCAGCACCCAATGTGCATTTGGATCACACATGTGGCAATGCCAGTCGGCTCATGTCAGACTGACTTACCGATGATGAATTTTGGGACACGGATTCGGTGGATCTGGGCCGGGGCTGTGGGATCCACCGTGATGCATGTACTTTATATCCGCACCATCCATCAATTTTGCCTTCTCGTTTTTGTTTATTTATTCTGCCATCTCATTTTCTTGTACATGTCCTTAAAAATCAATTTTGACATCTCATTTCAGGGCATGATCCAAAACATAAAGCAGATCCAAAGCCAGGTTGACCACACCACAGAAAACAGTGATATTTGCACACCATCGTTAAAAACTTCAGGTGGCCACAAAAGTTTTGGATCAAGCTGATATTTGGTTTTTTTTTTTTTTTATTGTAATACAATAGGTTGAATAGCAAATAAACATTAGTGTGGACAGGAAAATGAGCTGGCAAAATGAATAGATGGTGTGGATATTAAAAAAAAACATATATCACGGTGGACCCCCCAGTAATGGATCCACCGAATCGGCATCATGACTTTTGATTTATGGGTCTGGCAGTACCCTACGAGCGCTTGGACGATCACACTCATGCCATGACCGATTGCAGGTGGGCCTACACATTGTCCGACACTCAGTGACCAGAAGCTCTACATATATGCACACGTGCATACTTATGTGCATGAACATGTGTTTTATATATATATATATATACATATATATATATATACACACACACACCTCACCAGAACTTCCAAGGAGGTCGAGCTGTGTGGGCCCCGCTGTGATGTGCGTTGAACATCTACTCCATCAGTCAGATGCACCATTTTAGGGTGGGCCACGGGCTTAAAAATCAAGTCAATCCATGGCTTGAGTGGGCCACACCACATACAACAGTGGAGAGGGTTTACCCTCTCATTAAAACATTCATAATCATTTATTGAGCACACCGAGATGTGGTTCATAAATCCAGACCATCCATTGTGTGTACCACTTGGATAACGGGTCAGACCAGTTTCATCCACATCCAAAACTCAGGTGGCCCCCACAAAGTACTTTTATATGTTTTAGGCATGTCTTCACATGGTTTAAGATGATATGGCCCACATAAGTTCAGTATAGGGTTGATTTTTGGGATATCCCAAAACCTAAAGGAGATCCATCAAATACACGGTGTTGATGTCCGAGACACATCATGGTTGGGCCCACACAGCTCCACCTCATTGTAAGTTCCATGAGGTCAACCTCATATATAGTGTCATTTCCCACACACACACACACACACACACACATATATATATATATATATATATATATATATATATATATACACACACACACACACACACACGTGTGTGTGCAGAGTGCGTGCATGTACGTCTCCGTGCGGATCCGTCCGCATGTGGGTATGTGCACGTGTGAGAGAGAGAGGTTACAGTTACACTTACAGGGGGTTTCATGCCAGTTGAAGCACCGCCCAAGTACGGTGAGCTCAGAGCCTGCAGCAAAAGGGCGGGGAATATGCCTTTAAACCTTCCCTATGCAAATTTCAATAACTAAAGGTTTTTTCTTTTTTTCCTTTTTAAAATTTAAAAGACATGCACAGGATAGAAAGATGAAACTTTAACTGCGTGCTCTTCACATCTCTCTCTCTTTCTCATTGAAAATGAAAATGAAAGGAAGGAGGCATCACCTCAATTTGACTCTGAAGGAATCTGATGTATCCTATAGCTTCTAACAAGACAGAGGCCGTGTCAGTCTGCAAAAGAGAAACTCTCCTTCACTCCCACCCTTTTCCTTATATATATAAAAAATTCAGCTACACTACAGAGAATAAAAGGAGCTTTCTTTCACATGCATTGGCATTTTTCTTTTCTGCCTTCTTCTTATAAAGGAAAAATAGCTACTCTGAATTTTCTATGGTTTTGTATTGTATACAACCTTCCCAAATGGGGAAACTAGCTGGTGAAGCGCTGTTATTCTATCTCCCAACTTCTCCTTCCTCACCTGAAAAAAAATAAAGAAATAAAAATCATGTTTTCAAGACATTAGAACGTGTATTGAATTGCTTTTGTAAAATAATCTATAGTACATCTAGTTGTACTGTAGGCACATGGGATAGTCCAATCAGCAATCTGAACTTTCCATTAACTCCATTCTGCTATAGAAAAACCTCGACGCAAGAATCACGTTCATCAGATGATCTTGACCATCTGAATACTGGCCATATTTCATACAACCATCCAAACTACAAGCCATGATCAGATTGTTAGCATCATCTGACCATGTCCTTTCTTTAGAAATATCAGAAGCATTCCAAGGTGAGGCACTTTGAATCAATTTTCATTTTGATGATTAAACCTATTTTCTCTGCTCAATCTTGACCGTCCTTTTTCGCATGTTATTGACGTGGATGGTTAAGATTTTTTCTGTTAGTCTGATTTTTGCATTATCAATTTCCAAGCGTCTGATGGAATGAATGGACAGTCTCGATCTACAGTCGGACTCTACAATATTTCCAAAACAAGTAGCTGTCTCGTAATCCTATGATACAACTAGTTTAATTACTACGACATTATATATACTGGGATCCGTCCAATAAATGGAACGAAATTGCCGTCCTCCCATGTTCCTACTGACGCTTTATGGGCCACCACGTTGTATACAGGGAATTTAACAAAAAACAGAAAAAAAGAAAATATTTAAATATTAAATTTACATTCGGGTTCATTTTTCAAAATGGTTTTCAATAAGCTACTTCTGGTTAATTTAAGTAGATATCATAGGTTAGTGTTAACAAATACCTTAACCATACGCTACAAAAGAGAAGCTTGATTAAAAATTCACATGGGCCATAATAATAGGAATAGTGAATAAGTGGTCTGAAAACGGCTCCATCATATGATGTGCCTTTGGTGAGCTTGAATTTTGTATCTTCTCTTCATGAGCTAGACATGATTATCGGATTTGATGAAAGATGGCCCCACACACAAACCATTGGTTAGCATCTCATTCCCAGTGTTTCATGTGATGTGGCCCACCTGAGTTTTGATTAGCTATGTTTGGGCTCGGAGCCTAACAACAAGAACAGAACCTGACCGTCTCTCTCTCTCTCTCTCTCTCTCTCTCTCTCTCTCTCTCTCTATATATATATATATATATATATATAGATAGACAGGTGGACCTCACAGGAACTTCTCATGAGGTCGAACTGCATGGGCCCCGCCGTGATGTGTATCGAACATCTATTCCATCAATTGATGCACCATTCTATAGTAGGCCATAGGCTTAAAAATCAAGTAAATCCATGAATTAGTTGGGCCGTACCACATATAACAGTTGAGAGGGGTTTTCCTCCTATCAAAATAATATTCATAATCATTTATTGGGCCCACCGAGACGTGGTTCATAAATCCAGCTCATGCATTATGTGTTCCCCACTTGGATGAGGGGTCAGAACAAGTTTCAGTCGCATCCAAAAATCAGGTGGCCCACCAAGTGATTTTATATGTTTTGGCATGTCTGCACATGGTTTTAGATGGTATGGCCCACCTGAGTTTCATATATGGCTGATTTTTTGGATATCCCATAACCTAAAGGGAACCCATAAAATGCACGGTGTTGATGTTCAACACACATCATGGTGGGACCCACACAACTCGACCTCATGGGAACTTCCCATGAGGTCGACGTTATGGTGTGGGTTTTTCCGACGTTCCGCCTTCATTCATGGGAGAGAAATTGACCACTCTAGACTCACCTTTTACCCAGCGTCTTTTCATAACACTCCTAAGCTTACTTTCCCAGTTTAAAATTTTCATGTACGAACAGACTAATTGAGAAAGAAAATACGCCGGCTTTTCAAAGCTTCCCTGAAAAGCAGACGGTATTTTCGTCCTCAGTTAGTCTGTCTGTACGTGAGAGATTTAGATTGGAAATATAAGTTTGAGATGGTTCATTAAAAACGCTGGGTAAAAGGTGGCCTTGACAGTGGTCAATTTCTCTTCATGAGACCTTCACACTATCCTCAACCTTTCAAACTGCACACATGGTGACCTTCATGCATGAGACATTAGCAACATCCTCGAATCTGTTTCAAATGACAAATTGGGTTACCTAGCGAAGATTTGAACCATTCATTTATTTATACAACTAGAAGTGGGCCATTGGGCAAGAATCAAGTAGATCCGATAACCCTAATCTTTTGAATGAGGCTAGTTTGTTATAACCATTCATTTTCTGCGTGCTATAAATCATACGATTAAAGTTATCAAATCAAAGTGTTATTTTAGAATCAGAAGAAATACGAATTGGGATCTATCCATTAGATGTTTCAAGATCATAACTATACCTATTTTGTTTCTCGGATCAATCTTGACTGACCATTTTCATGCTATTAAATGGCTTAGAATCACCATATTGGCATGATTTTTGCAGCTTGGTTTGCTCTAATTAGTTATATGAATGTATGAATGGTTTGAATCGACACTAGGTTATCCCGGTATTCAATTTAAAAGATGTGGTGATATTGCTATGTCCCTGTCACTCTACAATGCTCTCGAAGCACTTATAAGTTATAGTGCGCATCTGTCACTCAGACATTCCAATCAGTCGAGCTTAACTATCTATTAACTCCACACATTTTATGGGCTACTGCACAAAATTCACACTAATCGCATGGTCCAATCCATCCCTGATTGATTGGTTAATCCTAAATATTTATAAGGTGGTGCCTAAAGTCACAGAATCCTATTAGCCATTTCTATATGACATTTTTTACATTGTTAGAACCATCAGATCTTTGTGATTTTACTCTGTGGCCAATTTATGTTGCCTTATGATGAATGAACGACTTGGATCATCATAGGCACGTGCCATATATACAGTATAAAACTTACAAAAACGACCTATTACATACCCACTGACCTTGCATTTTGGAGTCGCACCCCATTTCCTAATTTTTATATTAGAAAAGTACACCAAAAGTGGAAAGAAAGGGTGTGCATGTGAAAAAGGAAGGGTGTGGATGTGCGGTCCCCATTTCTTTCCTTCTATTTATGATGGAGGTAGTTAAAAAAGCATATTAACATAAGCAATGAATACAAACCTTGAAAGTAGATTGGGCTGAGGAGCATTGAATCTTAGCCTTCTTAAACGGTCCACCCGTTGCTGTGCTGTTGCACTTCCAAAAAAATGCAAGAGAAATAAGAAAAGTAAGACCCATGCCCACAATTCTTAAAAATAAATAACGTTCATGAAGCATTTATTTATTTATTTATTTTTCCTTATATTAAAAATAATTATTCCTTAAGAGGGGAAATCATTGAATGAAAAACCTTAAGGGCCTGTTTGGGTGCTACTTAAAAATGAGTCCATCTCATTTTAGTTAATGGAAAATTGGCAATTATGTGTTACTGATCATATCCTTTTTAAGGGTTACAAATAATCTTAATAATCAATGGACTACATAATTGGGATTAACTAAAATGAGATGAATTCATTTTTAAGTGACATCCAAAAAGGCGCCCCTAACGCAATAAGAAAACATGAAATTAATAACAATTAAAGCCAAGAACTCATGAATTTTAGCAACCCTTTTAAATCAAGACGATTGTGAAAATTCTATCCCTATCTCTCTCACCTCGGATGAGTGATCCGATTCTTGATGCTTCCCTTCTACCTTTCTGTTGGAGAAGTCCAGCATATTGCTGCTGAAACTTGTAATACAAGATCTAGGAGAAGAAGCTGGGAGGACTTGACCCCATGGGGTTCTAACTGCCTGCAATTCTTCATGGGCGCCATGCCCCAAGGCATGACCGCTTTCAGTAGTCTCTTGCTTCACACCAACCATATGGACACTTGATGCCGAAGGAAATAGCACCTGATCTTCCCAATTCTCCATCTTTTTAGCTTGAAAATTACTAAAATTACACCTATCTTCTTCACTCACCAATCCACCCCTGAAAATACATCCATCAAACCGCATAAGAGTTCTGTTTCCTAGATAAAGGTCCATGATGAAGCTAGAGAAATCTTAAGAACCACAACGAGAGAGAGAGAGAGAGAGAGAGAGAGAGAGAGAGAGAGAGAGAGAGAGAGAGAGAGAGAGAGAGAGAGATATTAAGGATCTTTCTCAAATTTTGGTTTCAAGAGAGTGAAAACCTATACTGGATCTTGCTTATATATGAGTGAGACAGAAAGAGAGGGGGAGGAGAGAGATTGTAAATAAACACATGAACATAAGTATTCGTTTGTATATCAAAAACCCACAAGCCCATGAAAACGAATTATATATGAAGAAGCCAAAACCCAAAAAAAAGATGAGAGATCCATATTGCCTCTCACTTATATACGGGTTTTGTTCGATTTTGGACGAGAGAAAGAGTCAAAATACATACTGCCTAAGAAAGAGATTTATGGTTTTGCTCAAATAGTTGTTTTAAGAGAGGAAATGAGAATCCATACTTGTTCTTACTTTATAGTCGATCTCTATCCACAGAGAGAGAGAGAGAGAGAGAGAGAGAGAGAGAGAGAGAGAGAGAGAGAGAGAGAGAGAGAGAGTGCCATGAAAGAGATTAATTTTCTTGATAGATAGAGAATGATCCTAAATGAAAATATAACTTAAAATTCCCAGAACAAAAATCCATGAACACATATGTACACAAAATAAAAGAAAAAAAAATAAAATCAAAGAAACAAGCTAACCTAGAGAGAGAGAGAGAGAGAGAGAGAGAGAGAGAGAGAGAGAGAGAGAGAGAGAGAGTTCCATGAAAGAGATTAATTTTCTTGATAGATAGAGAATGATCCTAATTAATGAAACTAAAACTTAAAATTCCCGGAATAAAAATCCATGAACCCACATGTACACAAAATAAGAGAAAAGAAAAGAAAAATAAAAAAATCAACGAAACAAGCTGAGAGAGAGAGAGAGAGAGAGAGAGAGAGAGAGAGAGAGAGAGAGAGAGAGAGAGAGAGAGAGAGAGAGAGGTGTTTACATAAGCAGTTGACTCCATGACTCGGGAAGGTCTTGGTTTTCATGCCAAGACCCCGAAGGAGTAGAATAAGCCGGTTGAGGGCATTGAACATAGCTAGTAGAAGAGGAAGAAGTAGTAAAAGAACGGAAGGGAGGAGGAGAGGGCTCTTGAGGTGTTTGACGCATGCTATTAATGCTCCACCAGTTAGGATTTCCAGCCATCATCTGTTGCACTGGGTAGCTCTCCAAAACACCTCTATTCATGCCTTCAAATTTCTTCCTGTTTTCTTAGGTCTTTGGAAGCCTGCTAGCTTCTTTTTTTGGTTTTTCTTCCTTTGGGTGAGGGTTGAAGAAGGTTAACTCAACTCCTGTTTTGAGGAATATGAATCATGACTCTGCTAGAAGCTTTTGTTTTGCTCCCCTCTCTCTCTCTCTCCGACCCCCTATAACATGTTACATGTATTCTTTCTTTATTATTTTTGCTTTCATTTACTTTTGCTTTATCACAAAGTGGGCAGAAAAGGTGGTGGCAGTGTTTTCCGGACCAAAAGGAGTGGCTTGAGGGCTTAGTTCTTTCATGTGAATTTTTCTAGGGTTAGGGTTAGGGTTAAGGTTGGGTGAGGGTTTTTTTTTTTTTTTAAAAAAAAATAAAATTTCCTCCTGTTTTTTAAGGGCTGTATACTTAGAAATTAGCGGCCATTCATAAACATAAATGTGGTACTGATGTAAATCAATCTACAGTTTCCAATTTGTGGGTCCTATTTAGTATTGGGCATTGGCTACAAATCACACCAACCAGATAAATTTTACTATTCCATTTTGGCCATTGAATTTGGATCATGGGCCATTTTCTTCTCAACCATCTATTTGATATATGCTAATCTGATGGTTCAGATCCCACGGTTCGTATGAATTTCAATATATGCTCCATCCATGGTGGGGCTCGTGATCTAGACACTCTTCATTGACGGTACATCTATGGCACGTGTAGGGCGGGATGCCTTACCTAAATATATAGTAAACAGTTGCGAATACACGTCATAATTTTTGTTCGTTTCAAATCATTCCAGGATGGAAGAATTTGGTTGGTGGGATGCTCTGCGCATTGAGCTTTGCTAAAATACATCCCGATGTATATTGTGAAAGATACATGGGCTCTGTCCTTTGAATCTGAATGATATTCCACTGATCGAAACCGTTTATATTATGTGTTTCACTGTATGGTGGATAGAAGATAAATACGACATCTAAATGGATTATTTTATCTTGTGATAATCTAGCTCTTTTTCTTTGATATGGACGGTCAGTATAATCAAAGGGTTGAAATATTTAATCTGACCTGTTTTTCTGGGAATCCCATATCTAAGAGGAGCCCTGTTAAATAAACCGTTTGGGTCGTTGAAAACAGAAACTCAGATTCAGGAGCTAGGTCCCGAGGTATCATATTCCATGGTGAGGATGTATTCTAGCAAACTTCCTGGGCATTATTAACATGATTAAATTGTAATTGAAACTTTATCATGGACTTGCATTGAAATTTTAAAAGAAGAGAGAGAGACTCTTCTGCTAGTATAAAAAACGGGTGCATTTGGTTGCACAAAGTATCATTATATTTCATGACAAACCAATCTAACGCAGTGAAAGTTTCATGATTTTTCATGAAATTTGGTGTAATCAAACACACACTAATTAAGGTATGGACTTGTTGCATTTTAGTGTTTCAAAATAAATAACTAAATAATTTTTTTCTAAATTTTTTAAAAAGCAATGAAGGCATTTTGTTTTGTTCTGGTGTGGATTTAGGTGTACATTGGTTAAGCGAGGAAAAAATTTTGAATTTATAAGAAGAGAATTTTGCATAGGGCTGAAGCTCATTTCAATGAGCATGTGAATTTGGTTGTGTGGGGATATACTAATAACTCCAATTTATACCATGAACCATATTTGCTAGGTCGAGCGGTGGACGTGGTGTGGTGCGTGCATGCACATGAATACATTTGCTTTTTGTCACCTTTTAAAATTTTATTTTGCAACGGTTGACCAAATGCTCATTTGTTTTAAATTTTTGAATGGAGCTAGAAAATGAAAAGTATTTTTTTTTTTTCAAAAAACCCAACAATCATGATTATTGGTAAAGGTGTGTAGCCACACATTCAAGTCAACCATTGAAGTCTATACAAGGGACTTCATTTAATATCAATTCAATCTTTCGCCTCACCTCTCTTTCTTGCTTCAAATCTCTGCAATGATATCTTTTAGTTCATTTAGTTCAGTCTTTGAGTTAGACATATAAAGATAGTTTAAATTTTCGTACATCGAATATGTTGTTGTGATGAGAGAACATTTAATGGTATCCTATAAGGGCCTGTTTGGATTCGCGTATTGCACTGTATTGCATTGTATTCGGGTACTGTTCATGTATACATTGGACGGTTCGACGGATACATCCAAATCAATCATATACTAATCAATGTTTGGATTGGAGGTATTGGTTGGCATGGTATACAGTACTTATACAGATCAATGTTTGGATAGGAGGTATTGTGACTGGGTACTGTATAATCATACAAATTTATATATCTATCGGTACAGATGGTCAACCCACGTTTGACCACTAACCCACGTGTGATGTGTGGACTCCATTTGTAATCATGACGTCATCCATATTCCATAAACAGAGTTTACGAAAGAAAACATACATTTTAATTTTAAAAAATAAAAATTAGAGAAAACAGGTAAAACTGATAATGATGGTTCAAGAAAAAAAAAACAACCAAAAACAAAAAAATATATACAAAATAGAAAAAATAAGAGCCGAATATTACAGATGGGTGGGATGTCATCCACGCCCATGAAAACAAAATCACAAAAATAAAATTACACCATATACTTATATATATATATATATATATATATATATATATATATATATATATATATATATATATATATATATATATATATATATATATATACAAGGACTTGATATTGAAAGTTCCAATAGACAAAATTAAAAAATAAAAAAAATAAATTACAAATGAACACTTCCGTAAGCACATACTTTCAAACAGTCCAAACAGTTCTTTGATGGTTAGGGGGACAAAAGATTTTCCGTTGCTGCAAATAGTCACATAAACAGCGACAAACAATACGAAGAGACCTAGCAGCAGACCAACAAGGGGACGATCGATATGTGAGTTGTTTCCTGGACCATCAAGACCCACTCTTTTTTCATTGCCATCTTGCGGACCATCGTTACCAATTACAGACGGCGGTATGGGTGCAGATACACATGTCCCGCTATCCACTGTCTTAGTTGTAGCTGATGCACGAACAAATCGACTTCCATTTATTTCGTCCTCTTCTCTACCGATGGTGGTGGCCTGAATAATGTAGCAAACAATGCATAATCTATGTTAACAATCTGATTGTAACATATGTAAATCAATCATCCTTTTTTGATTTGTTCTAACATACGAATACTTGTTCAAAGTTTCATCCAACCTTATATTGATTCCATGCAAGCATGGCATCTTCATATATCGTGAATGACTTATATAAGCATTCACTGAAACCATGAACTTGAACTTTGCACTCCTCCCATGTATCGTAAATCCTGAGCATTTTTCCCACAAACACTACGTAAAACTTTCTCTTCATTTTCTCTGCAATTGGTAGACATACAAATTCTCAGTCGGAATATTGAGTGATGAAATTATAATAAATTTTAAGGAGAATGATAATGCTGCTTGTGTGAAAGTCTATATATTACAAAACAGTCAAAAGTTTATCATTAGATAAATAAATTCAACTACCTCCATTTCACTTACATTATGTCAATAAAACCTATCATTGAAAAAATCATACAAGAGCCTATCAGTAAAATTGAGAATAAAAAAGATTAATATCAACAACAGCAGTACGGAAAACATCCATATCTGTGAATGTTATTTGTATGTAGAAAATGAAATTCAAACCTGTGAATCTGTATCATTCCTATATCCTAAATCAGGTCAGACATGTATCATTCCTATAGCCTGAATTAGGTCAGGCATGGATTTCAGTTTTGCTGATCGAAACTGCAACAGAAATCATCCCACAATATTATAGTTAAATATGATGCAACAGTTCAGGTTAGGCATGTACCCCATCCACCTGCATAAAAATCCACATACTACAATACTGAGCAGTATTTTATATCAATCTACTATATGTGCAGATATATATCGTAGTCAGTATTGCTGATCGAAACAACAATAGCCAGCATCCCACAGTATTATAGTTAATTCTTACATCACCCCAATGAGCCAAAATAAGTCTGTTTAAAACGAAACCATAACCACCCAGTAAAGACAAAATGTATCTCCATGCCACCATTAACAAAAAGGTCTAAAGTTTAAATGATCCGACATCACTCGAGGCCACACCGAGGAAGGATAACTTTGTCTATCCATTCCTTTCTTCTTTCGCGTACCATCTTCATAAAATAACCTACACTAACTACATCGGATTGCAGCACGTTTGCAGCCCAGATTTGATCTTCATTACTAAGACCTTCAACCTCCTCAAGTATCCCAAGCAACCGCTGCACACGCGTCATGGTCTTGCCCTGCGCCATAGTTATGGTCAAGGTCTTTACAGCATCTGCGACTTCTACCATCCTGTCCCCAATTTGCTCGCTCGGCTTACCCTTCCTATGACGGTTTACATCACTCCCAATTGTGCGACTATGGCAAGATCTAGATGTTGCCTCCATCGGGCTTTTGTTATGCTTCTTACTAGTATTTATGGATCCATCGCCTTTTCGAGTGCCGGGAGTAGGCCTCTGATGATCCTCATCATCAGATGAGAGTCTTACAGTATCAGAAGCCTCATCCTCTGAGCCGTCATCAGAAGAGATTTCATTACGGTGTCATTTTCCTAAAATAGGTGAAGAGTAAGTCGTGCTAGCAAACGATCCATGTCCACACTCATTTCTGAAAATAAAGGACAAATCGTTCCATCTGTCAATGTGCTTGCCTCGAACTCGATCGACATAAGGGTGTGTCTATACACACAAAGACAATGTGTTAAACATGATGCAGATAGAAAGTATATTTACTAAACTGGAACTGTGAAAATTATCAAAATTCTACCACAAGATATCCGTCTCATACATCATCTCTTGCGACAACCATCTTTGTGTCATGATCCCAGCCAAAACTAGAGGCATTTTGCAAATCTTTGATAGCCCAGTATAACTTCTTTAATGTCCTCAGACAATTAGATATGTAGTGATTTTCAAGTAAAATGTCACACTTCTCATTTATTTCTTTGACCGTTGCCTTATAGACCTCGGGTTTAAACCCCATGTCACTTTTTAGGCTTAAATTTACTTGTTCAACCAACGCATCAACCAATGAATTGTCCACCTGGTCGGTCCATTACACTCTACTAGTTATACTAGTAGATACAATCTTACGCCTTGGAGTGGATATTCCCTTTGGTGATGGCCCTTTCCTTGAGGGCGTTACCGTTTTTTTCGGAGTTGAAAGAGGTTGTGTGGGTGATCTTGGACTTAGGGCTTGATGACCACCCCTATGTGATGGTGAAATTTTGACGTTTTTATTCCTTGGATCTTTTGTCCCGCTTCGAAGAAAATTCATTTTACCTACAAACATAAGATATTAATAGCAATATAATAGGATCACAAGTATCATTCATATAGTAATGATTCATATACGACACATGAAAACAAGAAAAAATGTTATCTAGTCTGAGAAGCCATAGGAAATGTAATGGTTAAAATATTCCTGTTATACACATAGCAGATAAGTACATAACTAAAAAAAAAAAAAAAACTAAGTACATTGTCTGGTGTGTGGAAGACTGTCGTTCCACATTCGATCGGCTATGTCGTCTCTCTTTTTGGACCATTCTTCATGACTGCAGTCCGTCACCCGAGATAGAACTCGCCCTTCCTCCAAAGTAGAAATCTCTACATGATGCAACATCCTCTGTACTGTCTCCATCGTCCTCTACTACCTCAGCCAGTCCGTTATCACCACTGACACGAAGGAAATTATGAAGGACATAACAAGCAATAATAATTTTAACTTGTGTTTTAAACTTGAACTGAGGAGGAGTACGTAGAATAGGAAAACGGCCCTTTAAAAGCTCGAATGACCTCTTTATGACATTACGAAGTCATGCGTGGAGATAATTGAATAGTTCTTTTTTATTAGCAGGCTTCCTTCCAATACGGAACTCATTCAAATGATATCGCACACCTCGATAGGAGGCTATAAGCCCATGCGAATGTGCATAGCCAGCATCAACGACATAATATTTTCCTACACATTGGAAGATATGTTTCAGTTATGTTATTTTCAGTTATGTTATGAACATAATCTTCAAAATTGTAAAGGAACACCCCATATATAGGATTACCATGAGAAATAATGTAAGACCCGTATCCTAGCGCGTACCGTTCCGTAGGCTTCCGTGGTCCTCCCGTACGAATTCCGGTGACCCGCGTTCTGTTATCAGGGTTTGCGCGCAATCCTGAGTCATATCTCATTTTTTTTTGAGTCAGCTAAACACGAGACTTGTACCCTAGCGACTGCGCAGTCACCGCGGTTCCGATGCCGCGTCTCGTGCGTCGAGGCGATTCCCAGGCGAGGAGATGTGGGCCCGCGTTTGGTTCGAGGAAAACGACACGCAGATTGTAAAATCCAAGAGAGAACATGTTAAATCAATCTCATCAATCCCATCAATCACCACATCATGTCAAGTACAACCACCCCTCAAAGTCAACCCTCTCTTACAAACCCATCCCTCACATGTCAAGTACACATCACCCATCACTCACAGCCATCCCTCTCTCTCTCCTACAACCCCCTCTCTCTCATTTCTCAAACCCATCTCCTAAGCTACCCACGTCCAAGCTCTATGAGAGAAGCCATGTGTGGCCC
Source organism: Magnolia kwangsiensis (assembly GCA_037074715.1). Lineage (NCBI taxonomy): Eukaryota > Viridiplantae > Streptophyta > Magnoliopsida > Magnoliales > Magnoliaceae > Magnolia > Magnolia kwangsiensis. The sequence continues at coordinate 27,619,453 of CM073571.1, read as the reverse complement.
ACCTTCATACCTCCCATCTCCACCATCAAAGCCTCATCTTGACCGTTAGATCACGTTCTTTGGAGCTATAGAACGTGTTGATGGAAGATGGACAAAGAGATCTTGAGGTGGGTGCTTCTTTCTTTCTTCCTCTCTCTTTTTCTTTTGTTTTATGGGTGATTTCATTTTTTTTTATTTGTGATTTGAGGGACCACATATGTGGGACCCATCTTGATGTATTTATTGTATCAAAGAGGGACCCATAGTGGCGGGGTCCCTCCACCAACCGATCTCTCTCTTTCTTTGGTGATGATGTGGCCCACTTGATCAGTAAATCCAGACCGTTGGATCATGAGACCCACCTTGTTGCTGCCTTTTGGAAGGCCCTAGATGAAGGGAATCGCAATATCAACTTAATTCGTGGACCCCACATGTGTACGTGTGAAATCCACGCCATCCATGTGTATGGGATGGTGGGCCCTGATGTATGTGGGCCACATTATGATGCATATGTTTATATCCAGGCTGTCTACGTGGACCCCACCATATATGTGTTGTATGTACATCATCCAGCAGCAGGCGCTGCTGGACGTTGGCATAACACAAACACCAACTGATCCAAACTTCTGGTGAGCCACACCACGTGGCCACCTTGATGTACGTACCTTGCATCCACACCGTCCAGTGTTCTAGACGGTAGGGACCACTGAAATGTATGCGTTTCAATCCACACCGTCCATGTCTGGACAGTGAAAAAGGGACCACAGTGATGCATGTGGTTGGTCCACACCGTCCGACCTCCTGGACGGTGCGACCCACCTCTCTCTCTCTCTCTCTCTCTATATATATATATATATATATATATATATATATATATATATATATATATATAGTAATAAAATATTATGGTGGGCCCCACATGGGACCCACCTGGTGGAAGTGGATTGGACGGTCTACACAACGCCAGCTACATAGACGGTGTGCAGACGTCAGAAGTTCTGTGGGTCCCACCTAATATACGAGTTTCATCTGGACGTAGACTGGACCCCACCTACTGTGTGTGGACCCCACGTGGATGATGTAATCCACACTATCCATTTGAGGACGTGGAATCCACCATAACCTAAGTGTTTTATCTACGCTACTGGCCCCACACATGGAATCAATGTGATGGGGATTGCAGCAGCTCTGCTTCTGTACTTGCGTCAGCAAATTACGTGGGCACATGAGGCGAGCAGGTGTTGCATCTATACCGTCCATCCATTTCAGACTGTGGGACCCACCCACACGTGTTGTACGTGTGGAGGTGGGGCCCACATCGATGTATGCATTCTATCATCCAGGCCGTCCGTCCAGATTGAACGCTGGACGTTGAAGCCCCCTCCCTCTTTCTCTCTCTATATATATTATAATATATTATTATACTATGGTGAGCCCCACATGGGACCCACCTGATGGGAATTGATTGGCTGGTGCACCTCACTCCAGCCAGCTGTTGTGTTGACGTCAGTGGGTCCTAGCCATCTACTGGAATAATGTCACCAAGGTAGGTGGGCCTGATCATAGGCATGCGTTATATCCAACTGTTCATTTATGAGGGCCCCACATGGCACGCAGCTGCTGTTACTTTGACGCCAACAAGTTTCGTGGGGCCCACTGATGTGTCTGTTTCATTCGGGCCATCTACGGGCTGGACGTTCAACAGGCTCACCATGATGTATATTTTCAGCAGGCCCACCATGTTGTGTTTCATTTTAACAGGCCCACCATATGCACGTATTTTATCCAGATCGTCCATCTGTTTGGATGACCAATCAGGGCCTGTAGTAGCAAGTGTATGTGTTGTATTTCCACGCTACCCATCCACTTTCCCAGGTAATGTAAGGGTCGTGGGCCCCGTTGAGAGGCAAGCCCAAATCCCAAGTGGACCACACTAGGGGATAATAGTGATTGAGCGCCCATTGAAGGGCTGCCCTGTGATGCCCACCATGATGTATGTGTGCTACACACACTGTCCATTTATTTTTGGGTCGTAGGCCTCATTGCCTTGAGAGGCCCACTTATTGTACACATGAGGCCCATTGAGATGTATGTAAGGCTCATAAGATAGGGCCAACCTGCCTTGCATTTAAGGCCCATATGATGGGGCCCACCTACTTGAATCTGAGGTCTATGGGTAAGGCCCATCGTGATATATTCGTGGCCTATGAGCAAGGCTCATTGTGATATGTATTAGGCCCATGACTCGTGACCCTTTTGATATATTCGAGGCCCAGATACGTGACTCATTTGATGCATATGAGACCCATGTGTAAGGCCCACCTATTGTGTATTTAAAGTCCATGTGATGTAGCCCATAGTGATGTGCATTAGGCCCAGGTATGTGGCCCACCCATGAAGTATATTTGAGGCCCACTTGCGAGGTATTCGAGGCCCAGGGGCAAGGCCTGATGTGATATATGTAGCTCATTGGGATTGTATGAGGCCCATGGGACGTGGCTCATTGTGATATATTCGAGGCCCATAGGCACGGCCCATCGAGATGTATCTAAGACTCATGGGCGTGGTCCATTGTGATACGTTTGAGGCCCTTGTAGGAAGCCAATGTGATATATGAGAGGCCCATGAATGAGGCCCAATGAGATGTATGTGTGGCCGTTATATTGTTTATGAATCCCTTATGTAGGCCACTCCTTAGGAGTAATGTTGGTTAGATATCCACATTGAGGGACAATAATAGTTAGATGTTCTCATTGTGACCTTCCCTTAGGCCTTATTAGGCCCATTCTCTTCGTGGGTTAACCCCAAATAAGTTGGCCCCATTCACCATAGACTGATGACTCCATGTTATTGGATTTTTTATAACCATCGCCGCATGCCGATCTTATACTATGGTTGATCGACTGATCATCTATGGACCCCACCTTGCTTGTATATGCTGATGTCGGTGCTGATTATCGAGGCCGATTATCGAGGTCGAGGCCGATTTCAATTATCGATTCCTAATTTCAATTATTGGGATCGATGCCAATTTTGATTGCAGATTATCAATTCCGATTATTGAGGGTCGAGGCCGATTACCGATTATGATTGTCGTGGCCGATTGACCAATTATCGATCGAGGCCGATTATCATGGCCGATTACCGATTATGATTGTCGTGGTTGATTGGCCGATTATCGATCGAGGATTATTATCGTGGCCGATTGTCGATTCCGATTGTCGAGGCCCAATGTGATGTACATGCGGCTCGTATTTGAGGCCTATTATGATATGTATTCTGCCCGTGTTTAAGGCTCAATGTGATGTATATGAGGCCTATGTGATGAGGCTCATTGTGATGCATTTAAGGATTAGGCGATGGAGCCATTTGTCATGTATATTAGACCCATGTGAGAGACCCATTGTGGCGTATGTTAAACTCTTGAGTGAGGCCCATGGTGTTGTGTATTAGGTCCTTGTGTGAGGTCATGGGTCCACTATCTGTTAGGCTCTATGTGGGCCCTTCCTTGAGGGCAATGTAGGTTAAATATCCACATTGTAGCGGTTGATTGTTGATGCCAGTTATTAATAGCGATTATGAGTATGTGACTGCATAACATCATGATACATGCCCATACGCATCACTGCATGTTTGTTATGAGATGTGGTTGACCATTACATATGTCATTGGACAGGTTGTTATGAGACTCCCTGATAGGCTGAGGTTATCTCACATGCGCGCACGGTATGCGCATGATTGATGCATGACTGGATCGCATGACTCATGCATCTTGCATTGCATTGTGTTGTACTGAACACCCTAGCGACATCAGGGTCGTAGCCTCCACTGGAAGTTCGTGGATGGCTAGATGGGAAAATCTGTTTTACATAGGGTGCTATAGATATCCTTGGGTGAAAGTCTTTAAATTCTCTTAGTTCCAGAGGTTACTCCAACATCTAGACCGGGTGGGTAGATAGCGTTGAGTGCCGATTACCAGATGGTCGCGCTCTCCACTATGTCGTGGTCGATTGGAAGGGGGTGCGGCCTTACCCGCCCGAGAGTAGGGGGCAATGCTAGGCTGAGTTTGACCAGCTCGAGGAATAGGTCCGCTATCGATGAGTTGAGCTCGATATTAACAGACGGATAGTGAGGTCTCTTCCACTTACCTTATTGCGCGTGATGTGGTGGCGATCTGGTTTAGAGTGTACTAGACCCCAGTGATTTTCTAGAGAGGAACCGTACTGATATGTGGACTTATTGAGTAGGAGTTGCATGCTCATTCATTCATTCATTCACCATCCACTCAGGCTGATGGTGCGCAACTAATTATTGTGTACCTTTGTTATGGCAAGGATTTCAGTTGGGCGCGCGACTAACCTGAGATCAAGAGTTTACCACATTGAGTCTGACTATCCAAATTTAGGTATGGGACTGGTTTGGATAGAAGTCCCTTGTGATGGACCGCATAGCCTGCGATACTACGTACTATCATCCCGACTTCACTCCATCCTGGTCATTGCATTCGCACCGCATATTACATTGCATTTGCAGTATTTAGTATTTTGGGTTGCTGTGTTTCTGCATTGATATGGTCGTTAGTACTCATGCCTTGCATCGCATAGCCTTGGTATGGCTGATGGCACTCAAAGACTTGTCAGTATATTTTCACTTATTTTGATATTGTATGATTTGTGGTATTGTATCCTCGGCATCTAATAATTGGCTTGCTGTGACTCTCCGTTCGCATAACTGACTTGCATTGTGTACCCTGATATTGTATGACTCATGGAATTGTCCGTATTTCCACTTGCTCTGTTATCGTATGATTTATGATATTGTCAGTATTTCTATTTACTCTGATAATTCATGATCTTGTTTGTATTTCTGCTTAGTCCAATGTTGTACAATTTATGGATTATCAGTATTTCCGGTATTGTATGATTATGACATTATATTAAATACTTGGAACTTACCTTGTGCACACACTTACACCACCCTCTAAGCTTTCTATAAGCTTATGCACGATAGATGCGTGCAGGTGATGTTAGGTTGCAACAGTGTTGAGCTTGGACTATGCAATAGTCTTCTGGAGCTTGATTTTCGATTCATGTATTTCTCTTTCAGCATTGTACTAAATGATTATATTAGTGGATATGTGACGATGATGTTGCCTTTGTGAATTGGGTAATCTTGTGGTTATGCTTATTATGAGTTAAATGTGCAGAAAAATCATAAAAAATAAAATAAAATAAAATAAAATCCTCCTTGTAGGATCCCAGGATTGGGACCTGACATATGAACGCTAGGAGTCGAGAATGGGGTACTACGGAGGCTGTCGGCACCGGATTCGGCGATCAGGATTCCTGTGAATCCGATTTTCAGATTTGGGGCATGACAAATAAGAAGATAGTCTAGGCGACGGGTTAATGCATCTTGTAAGACACGTGCATCCGATGCAGATCCATCCCAACTAGCAAGCACGTAGATAAATTTCATATCGAAAGTACATGCAGCAAGAACATTTTGAGACAGAAATCATTTCCTATTTCTGAAAGTTGTGCACGTTTCTTTGGGCAATGAAACCAGAATATAGGTGCCATTTAGGACCCCGATGCAATCCTACAGTCAAACGTGGGCCATATGAATACTTCTGTCCTATTATGAATTAAAAATCCTACGAATGACATCCAACACTTGTAATAAATTACCTGAAAGTAAGCACTCCATAGCGGATTGTCGGATATTTCTTTGGGTGTGCACAGAGCAGGAATCACGTATTGTGGATATAGACCGATGATAGCATTCAAGACCCTAGTAAAGTGTCTACTTACGGTCTCACCAGATCTTGTAAATCGATGACCAATCACACGATTACGTACATTGTGTCTGACAGTATGGAGGAACATTACAACTTGTTCCTCCATAGTACATCTCCTTGTATCGGATAAGAGTTTTCGATCTCTCAACAATGAATATAATTCAAAGAAAGCATCTCTACTCATTCTCAGCTGTGCAAGACACTCCACATCGCTCTTTCTTATTATGCGATTGAGAAATCTATCCCTATCAATGCAACATACCTCATTCTTTGTCTTAATACAGTAATAACAATAATATTCAGCAGCGCCTATTACATGTGCAGAGGCTACAATGACTGTTATTGCAACAACTACTTCACTCTCAGTCCAATCACTAACAGATGACCTTTCATCATTATTTTCAGCACTATCGGAAGCCATAAGAAAATTGTAGAAGAAATTTATCTGAATAAGAATTGGAATGCTTTATTAAGATTGTTATCCATGTCGGGAGTGATATGTAAGAGTCATTACAGAGATTATAAACAAGTATATCATGTGAGATTTGTTAAGCAAAAGAGAATAGTTTTTTTTTTAAAGTTTGTAATTCAAATGACTGAAGCAGAAAAATCTGATTTCAGTTGAATGAGGCTTCTATTGGACAGAAGCATGGATGTCATCTGACCGTAGTATATTGAAACATTGAAATAGTCACAGTTATGTAACAGATTTTTTATCATAAATTTAATTTTTTCCACATAATTATTTCTCGGCTATGTCTATCTGGTAATCAGTTATGTAAGAAGTACTGTAGAATACACCTTTAATTTAAGGAAGCATGACTATGTGACCTACACATCTTAAAAACTAATAATAATATTGGTTTCTATGGTCTCAAACCTTTAAAAACCCTCTTTTCAATTCAAACCAAGCTGCATGATTAGATTTAGGGGTTAGGCTTTGATACCACCATAAACAGACATGAGGGTTAATGATATGGAGATTTAAAACATGTCTGTTTAGACGAAACATATTCTCATTTCACGTTTGATGTTAACAGTCGTCATTCTCAAACATGCCTGTGTTACCACAAAAGACCGAAAGCATGAAGCTATAGGCAATATCAAACATGCATACAGCTACCGCTGGATTTCTCAGTGTAGCCACATGTAACCAAGTAACCGTGTAGTTCAAAGTATGCAGATGAACGAAGATTTCAAGAACATCATACAACAATCTTCTCAACAGTTTACATGGATACAAGTGTTTTTAGTCCATAACATGCAAAAAGAGAGTTTGCAATTTATAGAAACAGGTATTTTTGGAGAGTAATACCTTGTGAACACCTCACCCAGGAAAACTCAGAGCATGTTTGCGGGGAATAGGAAATCTTTCTAAATACAGGAAACCAACAGACGAAGGATGGTTTTTTATAAACCAACGCATTTCAAACCCTCACAGAGTCTACAAGCCACAGCCAGAATCGTGTACTTGATTTTGTGGAGCTTACTCCTGTCATTTCCAGCTTTCCTCACACACCACCCTGATTTTGCAAAATCCCAATGTAGGATTCGTAGCCTCATAGATTTAAATTCATTTTCAACCTAGCGGAGGCATGGGCGTGGATAGGGAGTATAAGCAATACAAATCTGATGGTATGTACAACAGACCATATACACACTATGACAGTATGAAAATAGGACATGCATGTCTCTCATGGCGAAACAACAGACATACAGATGTAAACCAGTAACTCGCAATGGTCTTTCCCTACCACCATCACCCTTTTTGGAAGAAGGAAAATGATACCTATAGGATTGCCGGGTGAAGCAACGATGAGGTTTGTGATTGCCCGATTGAGAAGTCGCAACGTCGTAAGAAGATAATCTTGCCCACTGAACGGAGTAACCTGCGTGCGGTAGAGTCGATTTTCAATAGCAAGACGACATGCAGAAGATCAATGTTAACAAAAGGGGAGGATGGTGTAGAGAAATCTCCTTCTCCCATTGGAGAGAACCCTCTGGAGATTTGAAAATCTCGTCCGCAGCCGAATACAGCGCAATAAAAGCATTGTACTGACGGGCTGTAAGTCTACTGGACTACTCTACCGCCTTTTAAAAATTTTGGCTCGCGACTGTATTCGTGCGCATGGGATGAGGTGCTTATTCACTCTAATCCAAACACAATAAACGTCACATCATACCCCTTTATACAATACAATACAACCGTAAATGCGTATTCAAATAGGCCCTAAATTTATTGTCCAATATTCTTATTGCACTATGGATATTGTCCTAAGGAGGACGAATCAATTTTAAGTCAAGTAACTTTTGTCATGCCTCGAATTGAATAAGTTTTTTAAATTAGTTCTTATTTTAATTTTTTAAGAGCTAAAATTCCATGGTAAAAGAACTTAATTTTTTCACCTTTAAAAAAAAAATAAATGAATCTGATCATTCTTTAGTTACTCACGTACCCTTTTGGAGCGCGCGCACACACAGATATTTGTTAGCTTGTTAGTACACCCACTGTCAGTTCACACTGCAGTGTTAGCCACCCCACTATGGAATCAATGCCAAGACCTTAGTGTCGTTACGAGATATCTTTCACTCAGTCTAACACCTCAGCTATGGATCAAGGTGTCATTACACATATATGTAAACATACATATCGTAATCTAAAAAGTCGCGTGTGTATATATATATATATATATATATATATATATATATATATATATATATATATATATATATATCTCTCTCTCTCTCTCTCTCTCACACATATATATATATATATATATATATATATATATATATATATATATATATATATGTGTGTGAGAGAGAGAGAGAGAGAGAGAGAGAGAGAGAGAGAGAGAGAGAGAGAGAGAGAGAGAGAGAGAACTGATCACGTACAAAACGCAGTACCGTACCAACTTTCCCGCCTGCATCCTACCTACGAAGGACATCGGTACCGTGAAAACGATGGGTCACGCCATGAAAATTACCCTTCTCGGAAATCAGGGCGATCCACTAACTAGGTGGCCTGTATTGTCGGTGTTCGTCATTTCAACAATGTTGCCCACCCAATGAGCGGTCAGCACTAATTTTTGTACCTTTTCTATACATGATCAGTTATCTATATACTGCACCTAAGTTTGGTGTGGCTAAGTGAACGGTAACCTTCCTAAGCACCTCAATAGCATTCGAACTAGCTAGGTTACTGGACCATTGCCTAATCTGGACCATCCATTATGAGCGGTCCACCCTTCTTCCACCAACTAGAAAAGCTCTAACAATAAAAGAATGTTGAGAGTTATTGTTTCGTACCTAAAATGTTAGGTGTCGGCATTTAGAATTCAATAGAAAAGTAGTGGAATTATTCTTTTATATTAGGTTCCTTTGTCTTTATCTCCACCAGTGCTTTATATCTCTGTATTCTTCGTGCTTCTTACGTGTAATTGTACTTTACACGTTTCGGCAGAGCGAATGCTGACACGTCCAAGGGGACAAACTCAAAAATCAAATGGTCCCAAATGTCCTTCGGCTGGACCTTTTATTTTATACGGTGCTGTCAATTCTGCAGTATGAACCAGAGCTGTATATACACGAGTTGAATTGCGTCGAGCTTAGCACAGCTTGGCTTGGCCAATCCCGGTTTGAACTCAGTTCGGCTCAGCCCTTAAGCCTGTCTAGCCAGCTCAGCTCGGTTCGGTTCAACCACTCGAGTCAGTTTGAGCCGAGTTCAAACTTATGCAACATTTTCTCAAACACATAAAATATATCTTTAATTTCTCACATAATGTAAAATATTAACTCTTTATAGGTATTTTATCAAACACTCGGTGAGCAAAATCTAAATCGAGATATGAGGACAATTTTATAATATAAAGATATTTATTATTTTTTTTATAATAATTTGTTTTGTATCCATTCCTTTCTTGCCAGCAGCCATCCCATAAAGAATATACGCATCTTGAAACAATACTTCTTTGAGTCGTTTCATCTAACACTTAGAAAGCAGTATCAATATTAAAATAACCAAATCATCGAGCTGATCGATCCAAGTCAATTTGAGTTGAGATTAAATTCGAGTCCAGTCAAGCTCGAGCTCATCTTGAAATCTTTTAGAGCTCTAAAATCCAACTCGACTTGGTATGAATCCAATTTCGAGCCAAGGTGAGTTGAGCTTTTCTGAGGCAAGTTGGGCAGGCTTACCCTGCTAACTCGACTTGTGTACAGCTCTGGCATGAACCTTTCAAAGGGATGTATGAAGAGTGGAGTACTGGACCTGTTGTAAGTCTAGAAATGTAATGCACATTGCAACAAGTCCGTGCAATTAAGTGTATGGGAATGTCTCAAAAATACTTTTAGTCCGCTATATTATTTTTCATTGTTATATATCTTGAGATTCTAGAGGAATCTTGATTATATTTTGCTGGTGGTTTGCTAGGTCCACGTGCTTTAGAGCTCTACCCAACTACACACAAGCCGCCCATCTGGAATCTGCGTCATCATCCAAGTGGGCCATACTCTTTTTGTTTTTTGTTTTTTTTTTGTTTTTTGTTTTTTGTTTTTTTTTTTTTTTGGCAATGCTCGAATCCAATGAACTACAGATAGAATATCGGATAACAATTACCTACTGATTCAGGTCCGTATTGGTTCAACAACCAGATACAGAACCAATTAGAGACCTTTAGTGGAGAAGAATATGGTCTAGCTAGAATGGCAGCTGGGTGTAGCCATGGGTCTAGTAAAAAAGGCTCAGCAGCAACAGGTTCAGCTAGAAAGGCTCGTGCAGCAACAGGTCTGGTTGGAAAGACCCACCAACATAAAGAAGGTTTCCAGTCAAAAAGACCCCAGCACCACTGAGAACATGTCTGGTCATTTCTTTACATAGGTGGGTCAAACTAATTAGATCTTCTGGTCTAGAAATCTAGACTTCATCACTTATGCGGGCCACACAATACAGATGGATGGTGAATTTATTTATTTTTTCTAGCCATCCACTTGTTTCGTTCACTGACCTCCTTGAGCATTGAAATGGCCTTACTTTAATTTAGTCTACAAGATCTAAATAGCGTGGCCTACTGTGTAAAAGCTCAGATCTCACACATATGTATTATATTGTCATGTGTGATTACCTATGAATGGACACCGTTCCACATGTGCGGGGCTTATCAAATCTTATTTTGCATCATTTCTTGGTATCCGGGAAGAAAAATGCATTCACATGGGGGAGGTTTGCGGCACGCTGCAACGTCTGGTAAACGGAGGCTCGTTGGTTAATGTTGTCATATATCTTCAAATCTCACTCGAGCAAGGGTCTCTGGATGCCATCGATAGACTAGTCTAGTCAATTCTATTGAGCATAGGTTGATCCTATCGACATACCACTTGATTATATTGAGAAAATTTTGAATTTTTTCTATGCTCACTGGATAATATTTTAGGCATTCTTCTATTCCTTCAAAGGTGGTTTCGATCCTATTGACAGGCCTTGATGGTTGTTGATCCTATCGAAGGTCCTATCGACTGAATTGCACAATTTTACGGAAGTGCATATTTTATTTCCTAATTCGATTATAACACTATATAAGTGAGTATAATCAGGATTATGGTAGGCTAATGGCTTGTTTGTTAAATCTGAAATCCGAAGTCTGAATTTGAAGTCAGAAAACTAATAGTGAATCTAGAATAACTTATTTGTTAACTAACATCTGAAATGTCTGAAATATATTAATTTGACACATTTACCTATACGAAATAATTGTGATTGAATCCCTATCTTTAAAAACTACATGAATTTCACTAAAATGTTTATTTGTCATCTAACCTATTGAGAAGGTCACAAACAACTAGATGAAGAGATGACACAAATATCAACATGATTTACAGCTTTTATGGCCCAAAAGAATTTTTAAATGGTCAATCATCACAGTTTCCTATACAAAGGTCCATATAAGATTTGAAGCTAATTTATTTTTTGGATCATGCCCTAAAATAAGCTTTCAATATAGATGGATGGTATGGATGTAGTCACATATATCATAGTAGGCCCCATAGTCAGGGTCCCACCCACATCGGTGGATCCGGGGTCGCACCAAATCCACTCCCCCATATTGAGGATGCAATTGGCTAGTTACCCTGCCACTAGCCAATGGCTATTAGTCGGTGTTATGTGGGCTCCACCATGATGTATTCGTTCAACCGCTTTGTCCATCCATGTCTATAGGTCATTTTATGGCATGATCCCAAAAATGAGGTATATAAAAATCTCAAGTGGATCACCTCATAGGAAACAGTGTTGATTGATTGCCCACCATTAAAAACAAGGCAAATCTGAGGCTTAAGTACTGGGCCACACTATAAGAAATTGTGAAAATTGGGTGTCTATCATTGAAAACTTCTTGGGGTCACATAAGGCTCTGATCAAGCTGATGTTTGTGTTTTTCCTTCATCCAGGTCGGTGTGACCTTATAAAGAGATTTGATGACAAATAAGCTTCATGGTGGACATCAGAAAAGTTTTAACGGTAGTCGTTCCAGTCCCACTAATTCATGTAGTGGGGTGGATTTGAGCTTTGGATGTGCATCTTTTTTCGGATCATGCTTTAAATTGATATAGATATTAAAGTTGATAGATGGTGTGGATCTAACACATAAATCATGGTGGGCTTAGAGAAGTACCCCGTGTTAAAAGTTGGGATGTATATGACGCAATGGAGAAAATCTTTGTCATAAAGGACAATTTTGGATTAAAAAAATAATCACGAATCACATTCTTAATTCCTCATTAAGCTAGACTCCTATCATGGAAAAATTTCAGCATAAAATGGTGGAGCGCTTTCCTTCTTTCGCGTTAACAAACACGACTGAACATGGAACATTTTCCAAATTCCACGTTAAGTACAAAAATTTAGCGTTAACAAACAGGCCCTAAGACATTCCTAAGGTTTTGTAGAGAAAACCTGGGGTTTTGTAAAGAGATTTTAAGGTTTTTTGGATCTGTAAGTCCATCCATCTCTTGTAATTCACTTTCACACTGGATTTGATGCCACTTTATGCCGTGGTTTTTTTTTTTTTTTTTTACAAGAGTTTTTCTATATAAATTTGTATTCTCTATGTACTTTATCTACGTTTGATTTCTCTTATTTGATTCGAGTTTGGGTTTGTTTTCGCAATTTCCTAACATGTGGTATCAGAGTTAACGTTGGGTTTCGAGTTTAAATATGACACATATGGTCTAAGGGATTAAACATGAAGTGCAAAACGAATAAGTTCGGCCAGTAGAAATAATTTTAAAATATATACGGAAAAATGAGAAACATTTTAGTTCAACAAAGATTGCAACATGCTCTTCTTAGAAAGGTGAAGTGTCCAGTGTCTATGAGCAATGAAGAGTAGGATAAACTTGATGAGAGGGTTACTGTATGTTCACTCCCCAAGTGCAGGGTTGTGATGTAGTAATAACTCGGTAAGACCGAGGTCGAATCCCAAGGGACTGAAACTTGTACGTTATCTAAAACTAACCAGAACTAGAACTAGATTAAGATGAAATCTAAACTGAATGTAATTTGAGGAATAATGGTGAAATAATTATCTAAACTTGAGAGAAATCATGAGAAGGGAACTAGGGATTCAGAGGATCCACTTGTAGAGATCAGGGAGATCTTATGCATGTTTCATGAAAATTAACTGAACTGTCATTGATCTAGTTTTCAAGAGATGAAAGGTATATGAATTAGAATGAATTCCATCACCAAACCATGCCCAGAAGACTATAGAAAATAACAGAATTAAACTAATTACCAACCCATCACATGCATGAAGGTTAGGAAGGGTACCGACATCCAACCATGCCCAGGAGACTATGGTGAACAACAGGGCTTCCTGACATCATAAACATAAAGGAGAACGAAAATATTCAAAGCCATTGCAGACCCATTGTAATTTCAGTCACAACAGACCATTAAAGACCAAAAATATTTTCATACTAATCAAACTAAAATCAACGTTAATTCATGTATTAAAATTAAAATAAAATCATATCTCCCATCTCACTACAAGCTTCACCTCTTGGCCCTAGCTAAGAGGTTTAGCCAGACATGGATGGCTAAATCTTCACAATTGAAATAAACTAAAAAATAAAAAGAAAATACTCTTTTTTTTTTCTTCTGCTTCACGTCCCTGCCCGAGCCTCCACGTCTCTCTTTTTCTTCCTTCCTAGACCTGAATGAATGCTCCCCACGTCTAAAACCTCCTTTTATAGCTGCTGGAAGGCTAGTGTCTGTGACAGAGTTGTAGCAGGACACGGAGTGCAATTTTTGAAGCCAAGTTCGGTGCCTCGAAACATGCCACTTTCCTCGCTCAAATTTTAAAAAAACACCATCCCTTAATACTTTCTTGGGTTCTCTACATGATAGACGGTTCAGATCTACCATACGATTAAAGATGGTGGGCCAAAACCAACTGAAAAAGTCAGTTTTCACGAATGTGCGAAACCTTTCGTACCATTTCGCTGTTGTGATCGGTGAGCCCCACAGAAGCATTTTCTGAAAAATCTACCCCGTCCATTGGATTCAGAACGAAATTTCAATCAAGAATGGGTGGTTTTGAACGTCCATTGACGTGGCCCAGAGAAGAAATCACAAAAGAATTAGTTTTGAACGTTGCAGGGCAGCAATTTTGTGGCCTCTGTATCTCACACGTGTGCACGCATGGGTGAAAAGTGACAACATGGTTTTGTAGTGCTCGCGGCTGTCTACACGATGGACGGTTTGGATTGAGCTTATGGGGCACGTGTGGGGCCCACAGCTGATCGCAAAAATGGCCAGCGGCCGTGCATTACGCGGACGCAAAAGCGGAAGCTTCTTCCTCTGTGATGATCGGTGGGGTCCACTTAGCTTTCTTTTTGAAAATCCACACCGTCCATTGGCTTCAGGATGAAAAATCGTCCAGGAAGGCAAAGTCCAGTTTGATTTCAATGTGACACACAAAATCTGTAACCTAGCCATCCATCCTACGTTTTTCATCCATCTACGTCCGATTGCTTGTATGGTGGCAAAGCCAACGCCTAGGTGAGGGTAACACTCACCTCCTGAGGCCATTGAACGGTTCGGATCATCGGACCATTGGATTAGTGGGGCCCATAACGAAAAAAATGAGCGGTCAGCGTCCGTTCGCTGGCCGCTTTACCCAGAGAGGAGAGCAAGAGACGGGTCAGTGCCCGTTTTGATCGGGCGCTCCGACCGGTACAATGCACGTGTACGTGCACTAGATGCACGCCCACCCTCACATGGGGTCCAATAGGGATGTGTGTAGGAAATCCAATCCGTCCATGTATTTACTCGTCTAATTTAAGGTGTTGAGTCCAAAATTGAAGAATTTCAGGATACCAAGCGGGCCCTAAATCAGGAATTTATGGGGCTGATCTGTTCATTGGGCCACTTCCGGAGTTCTTCAATAGCTGAAATTTGACGTGTACGGTTCATTTATGGTCCCCAGGCTATGTATGAAGTATCGAGCCGAATGGATGGTGGGAACCTCGTGATCTTGCATTCTAGACGTCCTTCAGGCCACTTGAGCTTCAATTTCTTACTTTTCTCGGATTTCTGACCGTGTATATTTGTCAATCTTGGTCCCTTGGAGTGTGTCCCTTGCCTTTGGTGTCATCAGATCGTTAAATCTCAACTTTTAACGTCTTTTTTCCATCCATGCTCATAAAATCACCTTGCAACACAAGAATGAAAAAATGAGCCATTAGATAGCATTATATTCGTAAATCCAGACAATATCTGGGGTCTAATATGCAATATTTGACCCTTAACACTGTAAGGCCCATATCCTAGTCCGTACTGTTCCGTCAACACTCTCGATCCTTCCCGTTGAATTCTGGCAACCTGTGACCTATAATCAACGTTTGCACACGACCCTAAGTCGTATATCATACATTTGAGTCGGCTTAATCCAAGACTTGTACCATTTCGACCGCACCATCGCCGCGGTTCCAACGCCATGTCTTGCATACCGATCCGATACCCTGGCCAGGAGATGTGGGCCCACGTTCAGTTAGAGAAAAACACCGCGAGTTTGTAATTCAAAGAAAATCTCTACAATATGTCTCATCAATCAATCAATCACCTCATGTCAAATACAAGAACAATCCATACTTTCCTTCTCCACAAGTCAAGCAACATACCCCAAAAGTCAACAAGTCTCTCAATCACCCATCACTCACCTCACATTCATCACTCATCACTCTCCCTCTCTTACAACCACCCATTCTCTCTCCTTTTCTTCACATTTTCCAAGCAACAAAGACCAAAAGAGAGTTGTAGACGTCCATGCATTCTAAGGAGAGAAAAAGAGTGTATGTGGCCCACTTCCCACCCCAAAATCCTTCATCCTAGTCATTCATCTCTCATCACCTTCCATCAAAGTGAGACACAAGGAAATTGACATTCCATCGGACCAAGAAGATCAAACAGTGAGTGCTTCTATAGGCCTAGATTTCATGTTTTTATGATGGGCTGAGTGAGGCCTACCGATTGATGGTATGGATCTCACTTTGGACCCTACATGTGGCCGATAGCCCACTTTAATTTTCATAATCATTCCATGATTGGGTCATTCTCTATAGACCCCATCATGATATTTATTTTCTTTGCATAAATAGGGTCATCTAGACCTTGCATTTTGGTGGAGAAAGGATTTTCACCATTGATTTTGATCGGTGGGCCCATATGTAATGAGACTCACTTGATGTATGTTATGATGTATGGAAGGGAGGGCCCATAGTACCGGGGTCCCTCCATCACTCTCTCTCTCTCTCTCCCTCTCCCTCTCCTTTTCATTTGTTTTTGTGTGTGATGATGTGGACGTGTGGCCCACTCAGATGGACCCCACCTTAGTGTATGTCTTATCCACACCATCCATGCATTTGGTGGCCCACCTGAGCAAGGCCCACCTTAAATGCATGTGTTATGGCCAAACCGTTCAGCGTCTCTGGATGCTAGACGTGAAATGGAAACCAAAATATTAGCTTGATTCAACAAGCTTTTGGGTGGACCATTCACGTAGACCCCACGCTGATGTATATATCTAATCTGCTTCTTTCATCCTATTTCCCAACTCATTTTAGGTGTTGAGCTGAAAAATAAAGCTAATCCGATTTTCTAGTGAGCAATAGCATAACAAACAATGTTTTTTACTGTTGAAATATACTCTGATGTTTCTATACGCCAAAATACCTCAAATATTAGGCTTGATGGGTCTATCTTGAGCTATGGAATCTAATGGCTGGGTCAGAATCCCCTTATGCGGGCCCCACTTATGAAAAACCACAGGAAAATTACTTTTTTTAAAATAAAATAAAAATAAAAATAAAAGAAGCAGCAGCAGCGCCTGCTGCTGCTGACTGTCCTGAGGATGCAAAGGGCGTCCCATGCTCTGACGTAAACGGGCAAGGACCCACATCCCAACCGTGGGCCCCACCGTGAGGTGTGTTGGAACATCAACACCGTGCATTTGGTAGGCCCCTTAGGGCAGTGGGCCCCTCCCAGAAATCAGCCATATGCATAGCTCAGGTGGCTCACGTAACAGGAAATAATGGGATTGGATGGCTACCATTGAAACCTTGTTTGGGTTCATAGACGTTTTGAATCCATATGAAATTTGTTTTACCTCTGCATCCAAGTCTGTGTGACCTTATAAACAGATTGGATGGTAGACAAACGTTATGGTGGGCCCCACATGAGACCCACAATAATGTATGTGTTTTATTCACACTGTTCACAGCAAGGGACAGTGGGACCCACGATGTATGTGTTATCAATGTTGTCTAGGTATTTGTTGGACGGCCAGTAGGCCCCGCCCTTGATGTCTGTGTTATATCCAAACCGTTCATTTAATTGGTGGGCCATGTGTGTTGACCCCACCATGATGCATGTGTTGCATCCAAACCGTCCAACCCTTTAGTAAGCTCGTCTTACAACTTGAGCTTAAAAATGAGATAGATCTAGGATCAGGTGGACCACATTATAGAAAACATTGGGTTAATTTTAAATGGTGGAACTCCTTATCACCACCTATATTTGGGTGTGGCCATTTGATATACATATGGCCCATGTGATGTAGCCCACTTGCCATATTTATGGCCCATTGTTGAGGCCTACCTTGATGTGTATAAAACCCGTTGTTGAGGCCCACCTGGATGTGTATGAAGCCCATTGTTGAGGCCCACCTTGATGTGTATGAGACCCGTTATTGAGGCCCACCTTGATGTGTATGAGGCCCATTGTTGAGGCCCACCTTAATATATATATATATATATATATATATATATATATATATGAGGTCATGTTATGAGGCCCATTGTGATGTATGCAAGGCCCATGGGCGTGGCCCATCGAGATATATTTGAGGCCCATGGGTGTGGCCCATTGTGATACGTTTAAGGCCTTTATAGGAAGCCCAACGCGATATATGAGAGGCCCATGAATAAGGCCCAATGTGATGTATGTGTGGCCGTTACGTTGTATATGAATCTCTTATGTAGGTCATTTCTTGGGAGCAATGTTAGTTAGATGTCCACATTGATGTGTAATGATGGTTAGATATCCTCATTGTGACATTCTCGTAGGCTTTCTTAGACCCATTCGCACCATTCTCTAAGTGGGTTAACCCAAATAAGTAGGCCCCATTCGCCATAAACGGATGGCTCCGTGCCATCAGATTTGATATAACCACGGTCATGGGCCGATCTTTATATTATGGTTGATCAGTTGTCTATCTATGGATCCCACCTTGTCTGTATGCTAATTTTCAGTGTCGATTATCGATGCTAATTATCGGTGCCGATTGTCGAGACCAATTGTTGAGGCTGATTCCGATTGTCGAGGCCCATTGTGATGTATTCAAGGCCCATGGGACGTGACCCATTGTGATATATTTTCGACCCATATGATGAGGCCCGACTTAATGTATATTAGGCCGTGTGAGCGGCCCATTGTGATGTATATTAGACCCGTGAGATGCGACCCACTTAATGTGTATGTGGCCCATGAGTGAGGCCCATCGTGATGTGTATTAAACTCTTGAGTGCCCATGGTGTTGTATATTTGGCCCTTGTGTGAGGCCATGAGTCCACTCTATGTTAGGCTCTATATGAGTCATTCCTCAGGGGCAGTATTGGTTAAATGTCCACATTATCAAGGTTGATTGTCGATGAGTTATTGATACCAATTATGAGTATGTAACCGCATAACATCATGATACATGCCCATACGCATCATCTGCATGTTTGTTATGAGATGTTGTTAACCATTGCATATGTCATTGGGCAGATTTTTATGAGACTCCCTGATAGGCGAAGGTTATCTCACATGAGTGCACGGTATGTGTAGGATTGATGTATGACTGGATTGTATGACTCATGCATCTTACATTATGTGTTGTGATTACTGTACGCCCTTGCGACATCAGGGCTGTAACCTCCACAAGTATATCGTAGATGGCAGATGAGACACTAAAAATGTTTGGTTCGAGCATCAGGCTGTCATAGATGGCCCTGTGTAAAAATTTTTAAAACCCTCTTGATACCAGAAGACCCCCCAACGTCGAGACTGAGTGGATATACATGAGTGTCCGAGTACCAAATACTAAGAGGCCGCGTCTCCCACTGTGTCGTGGTCAGTTGGGAGGGGGTGTGGCCTTACCCACCTAAGGGGTAGGCATAGCTAGGCTGAGTTTGACCAGCTCGAGGAATGGGTCCGCTATCGACGAGCCGGGTAAGTATTGACAGACTATTGGTCAGGCGAATAGTGAGGTCTCTTCCACTTACCTAGTTGTATGCTTGATGAGGCGACAGGTGGCGTGAAGTGTACTAGACCCCGGTGATGATCCCAGAGAGGAATCATACTGATATGTGGACTTATTGAGCAGGAATTGCATATTCATTCATTCATTCATTCATTATCCACTCAGCCTAGTGATGCGTAACTATTTATTACGTGTACCTTCGCATGGCCAGAATTTCGGTTGGGCGCATGATTAACCTGAGACCAGGAGTTTAGCACATTGAGTCTGACTATCCAAATTTAGGTATGAGACTGGTTTAGATAGAAGTCTCTGGACCCTGTAGCCTGCGATACTACGTACTATCATCCCGACCTCAGACTCCAGCTTGGTCATTTCATTCACATCGCATATTGCATTTGCATGCATATAGCATTTTGGGTTGTTAGGTTTTCTATACTTGTATGGCCTAGATGGACTTAAAAGGATTTTTGCATTGTACCCTCGGCATCTAACATTTGGCTCTCTATGACTCCTCATTTGTATAGCCGATTCACATTGCATACTCTGATATTATATGACTCTTAAACTTACCAGTATATTTTCGCTTATCCGATGATGTATGATTTAGAGGCTTTATTGTATACCTGACACTTACCTTACACACACTTTCACTACCCTCTAAGCTTTCTATAAGCTTATGCATAATAGATGCGTGCAGGTGGCGTTAGGTTGTAACAGCGTTGAGCTTGGAGCGTATAGTTATCTTCTGGTGCTTTGATTTCGATATATATATTTCCTTTTCAGCATTGTATTTAAATGATTATATTAGTGGATATGTGATGATGATGTTAACTTTATGATTTGGGTATACTTGTGGTTATGCTTCTTATGATACAAATGTACGTTGAAAAATCCTCCATGTAGAATCCCAGGATCGAAACTTAGCATATGGACATTGGGAGCCGAGAATGGGGTACTATAGAGGCTATCGGGATCGGGTTCGGCGATCGAAATTTATGTGAATCTGATTTCTGGGTTTGGGGCATGACAGTTACTACCTCGATCCAATTGTGTTTAGCGAACAATATTATCTATAATGTCTTGGATCAAAAGACCATCTTAAGAGTATAGGCAAAACTTGATAATTTGTACATGAAGAAATCCCAGGATAATTGTCTATATCTTAAGAAATAATTATACAATCTTAAGATGGTGGAAGGATTCGATATCAATAAACATATTAGCACATTCAATGAATTGATTTAGAAAATGACGAATGCAAAGGTGAATATCGAAGAGGCAGATTAAGCCCTAATCCTTTTGAACTCTCTTCCACTATGTTACGAGAATTTCGTAGACACTATGTGCTACAATATGGAGACCACAAATGTCAAAATTATCATCTTAGCCGTATATGTGGAGTAGTTGAGAAAGAAAGACAACGGTGAGGGTTCTTCTACAGATGCATCGATTGTTAGGGGAAGGAATTCTGATTATGAAAAGGATAACTCACGATCGGGATCCAAGATAAAGTGCTGGAACTGTGGGATAATGAGACATATGAAAAGAATTATCAGAATCCTAAAGCTCAGAAGGGAGAGAAATCAAATAATACACCAAAAGAAGCCGACACAGTCAAATCTAATGAGAAAGTTGATAGTGGTGATGTTCTTATCGTATCCAAATTCGAGTTTCTCAGCAACGAGTAGATTTTAGATATAGGGGCATCATACCAACATGACTTTTTAACGATATTAGTTCACCAGTTACAATGAGCGTGATGGTAGATGAGTGTTTATGACAATGACATTACATGTAAGGTTGTTGCTATTGGATTGGTGCACATCAAGATGTTTGATAGAGTAGAGCATATCTTGACAGATGTAAGACACATTCCTGACCTAAGGAAGAATCTGATATATTTTGGGGCATTTGAGGCATTGGGTGTAAATTCACCAGTTTTGATCATATCTTAAGAGTTTCAAAGGGGGTACTCATAGTAATGAAAGCGTAGCAGAGCAGTAACCTTTACAAATTGATTGGGAATACTGCATCAGGTGGAGCTACAATGTATGTAGAAGAGTCCACATCAGCACGTATGTGGCATGCGCATTTAAGCCACATGAGCGAGCGTGATATGAAGGTACTTTCTGATCATTGTTTGATCCTTACATTTAAAAGTGTTGATTTTAATATATGCGAGCATTGTATGTATGGTAAACAATTACGATTATATTAAGTTAGAAAAATATGTTAATAAAGGGGTGCTTAATTATGTGCATTTGGAAAACATGTTGGTAAATAATCACAACTATATTTTAAGTTGGGAAAATAGGAAAGTACGGGTTTATTATCTGAAAAATATATCCGATGTGTTTGCCATATTAAAAGTGTGGAAGGCAATAGTTGAGAAATAGACATGACATAAATTAAAAGTCTTAAGGGTAGACAACGGTGGCGAATTTACTTTAAAGGAATTTAACCGGTTTTGCAAATATGAGAGGATTGTGGGCATAATATAGTTAGACATATAACAGAACAGAATGTTGTGGAGGAGCAGATGAATCAAACTCTCTTAGAGAGAGCACAAAGTATGTTTTGTAATTCTAAATTGAGCATAGAATTATGGACTGAGACTGTTAATATGGCTTATTAATTATCTTGTGAATTGGTTCCCGTCTATGGTGATAGACTATAAGATTCCAAAAGAAGTGTGAAGTGGTCATGATACTAACAGTTGTACGTATTTGGTTATGATCGATCCTTACTCTCATGTACAATTAGTTGAGAGAGATAAGCTAGACCAGAGGGTAAAGAGTATACTTTTGTGTTATATGATGATAGTGTGAAGGGATACAGGCTGTATGACGGGGTTACATGAAAGATTATGATTAGCTGTGACATTAGGTTTGATAAAGATTTATCGTTCTGCAAGAATGAACACAAGGAACCAGAAAATTAACAGTTATTTATGTTGAGATTGAAAAGGTTGATACATGGGCAGAGTTTAAGCTGCAAATGGAGGTACAGGAGTAGCCGCAGACAGAGGTACAGGAGTAGGTGAAGAAATCATCTCTTATAAAAAATCTATCAAGAGATCATATATTACCGGTGACATACAGGAGTAGGTGAAGCAGTCATCTCTCAAATGTTGCATTCACTCTCATTAGGAATGAGGGGTATCCGTCTACCTTATATGAAGTATTAAACGATAATGATACTGAGAAGTGGATGGTGGTCATCCATGATGAGATGGATTCTTTGTACAAGAATGAGACATGAGAGCTGGTGGAGTTTCCAGTTGGGCATCAAACGATCGGATGTAAGTAGATTTATAAGAAGAAGTAGGATAAGTACAAGGCGAAACTGGTGACGAATGGGTATGCTCAGAAAAAAGGAGTTGACTTTGGTGAGATATTTACACCAGTTGTCACGCATGTATCTATCATATTTGTGTTAGTGTTAGTTGCCCAATACAACCTTGAATTAGAGCAAATGGATGTGAAGACTATTTCCTATATGGGGACTTAGAAGAGTAGATCTATATGAAACAACTATAAGGGTTCGGAGTAAATGGGTCAAAGAATAGGATTTGTAGGTTAAAAAGGTCATTATACATCCTGAAACAGTTACTTAGGCACTGGTATAAAAAGCTTGATACTTTCATGGTGAGTTAGCAGTTTAGTAGGAGCGAATATGATCATTGTATATACTTTAAGACACTGATTGATGGGAAGTTCATCTTACTGGTATTATATCTTGACGACATGCTTATCGCCAACTATATCATGTCTGAGATCAATACATTTAAGATTCAACTATCAGGGACATTCGAAATGAAAGATTTAGGGGTTATAAAAATAATTTTCAGCATAAACATAAATAGAGATAGAAAGAGGAACAAATTACAGTTGTCTCGGGCTAAATACCTTAAGAAGGTATTAGTGAAGTTAGAGATGGACACAACTAAACTAGTTAGCACACTTCATGCCACTCACTTCGGGCTTTCTTCATATCAATGTCATACTATAGATGAAGAAAAATAGGTTATATCTCGTGTGTCCTATTCGAGTGCAGTTGACAGTTTAATGTATGTCATGGTCTATACAAGACTAGATATTTCACATGTAGTTAGTGTTGTGAGCAGATAGATACATGTCAAATTAACCATGATAAACAACATTAGAAGGTAGTGAAATGACTACTTCGTTATCTATGAGGTACAATGAACTATGTCTTAATATTTAAAAAATCAAAAGAAAAACTATTAGACTATATGGATTTAGACTATGTAGGAAATGTGTACTATAGAAGCTTAACTTTCAGTTACTCGTTTGTATTAGCAGGTGGAGTGATCAGTTGGATGTCAAAGCTTTAGTCTGTGATTGTTAGCTCTTTCCACAACTGAAGTCAAGTATATGATAGAGATAAAAGTATTCAAAGAAAGTGTTTGATTGAGAGAAATAATAAATCAGCATGGACTTTAGTAGGAAATCATGTCAGTCAATTGTGACAGCGAAAGCATGATTAATTTGGTGAAGAACTCAATTTACCATTCTCATATTAAACATATTGATGTTCGTTATCATTTTATCTAACATGTACTTGAGGAAGGCGATGTGACTTTTGAAAAAATCCACACGAGTGTCAATTCGACGGACATACTTACGAAGGTGGTCCTTGTAAAAAAATATAAGTATGTGTAACTTTTTTGGGTTTGACAAAAGTTTAACGAAGATGAAGTGTGCACGAAAAGTGACGATGATGGTGAAGGCTATTAGAGATGGATCTTGGAGTTGTGATTCATGATTATTGAAGCCATGGTGGAGATTGTTGTCCGATGTCTTCAATCTGATTGAACAGGGGTCTATTGATGTCATCGACAGACCACTCAATCTCATCGATAGACTACTGTTGCATAATTTTTCCTATTTATATCTTAATTTTATGAACATGAATCAGCTTAATGTTCTATTTTACTTATGTATGTGTTGCAAAGCGAATTTAAGAGCTTGGACTGAAAAAATGGTGTTAAAAAGTATGGATTTGATGCTCAAGAATCACCAAGGAAAGGGATGGATCTTAGGAGACCAAGATTGAAGAATTCACATGTCAAAGATCCAAGAAAACCAAGTGAGGAATGAAAAGAATCAAAGATTTGAAGTGAAGAATCCTGAGATCGTCTTGAAAAAGTGTATTCTGAAGTTTTAAAGTGTATTTTAGAAAACTGCGCAGAAAAAAATCTATTTTAAATAAACTGTGTAGTGAGAAATATATTTTGAAAAACTATGTAAATTTAAGGCGATTTCTAGAGTTTTTCAACTTTGTACGAAAAATGGAGTTCCTCACTTATTGCTTTCTAGGGCATTTCTAAGCATTATTAAAAGTATTCAAAAGTAATATTTAGGATTTTTAAAGGGTTTTTAGTTTTATAAGTTATTATTTTTTTAATCTTTTTTATTTGCATTTAATTCTTTTCTATTTCTTTCTTTCTCTATTCTACTTATGTTTTTCTTGAAATAGCAGTGAAGACCGCTTGAGTTGAAGTAGGAATATGCCAATATATCCTAGAAGGGGGGGGGGGGGGGGGGGGTGAATAAGACTTTTTTAAAATTTTTATGAATTATTAAAAATCCTATCACACTAATCCTATCACAGAGTACAGATTAGGATTACTCAAAAATAACTCTACTGACTTCTAAGTCTGGTAGAAGGTCCAATCACAAACTACTTAAAAGATAAATAATTTATAGATAAGATTGTAATGGATATGACTGTGTGTGTGTATAAGATATGATTTCAAATGATCAGATATAAAAGCATATAAGAAAATCACATAAATCAAAGACAATACCAATCTCAAACACAGTCATTTTATAGTGGTTCGACTACTTATCTACTCCACTCCCGGCTTCCACACTCAACCCTTGAGTGTACCAGATTTCATTAAGGAGATTTTCCATGGTTCACCTCAAACCTAAGGTTTTATATCAGGTTCACCTTCAACCTTTACAGAAGTTTCTACTCAGTTCACCTCAAACCTAAGGTTTTATATCAGGTTCACCTTCAACCTTTACAGAAGTTTCTACTCAGTTCACCTCAAACCCTGGAGTTTTGCTGGCACACTCCTAACCAGATGTTTATGCCCACACAGAGCAAGGGTCCACATAATGCACCCAAATGTTTATGCTCTCCACAGAGTAAGGGTCCACACAAGGCACCCCGCACGTACACTCCCGTTGGAGGCCTCCTTTGAGGACTTCAAAGGGTGAGCAACACTTAAGATCCAATCCTAAAAAGAAATGATCACAAGTGTCCTCTGGACTCTAGATACTTACAAATAAGTTGATGAGTCCCATTCAACGCAATGTCGAAGATCTCCTCCTTGTTGTTGAAGGGTCTTTGCCTCCCTTGATCCGCAACACAAAAGGTATACCAGTACTAGGCTTCGGGTTGGGTCAAGGTTATGATGGAATTCTACTCTCTGAAGGTTTTCCTATTAGGAAAATAGAGTGATTCCAATCATCTATGCATTCAAGGCATCCCAGCTTAATGATTTGCCATTAAGGTAGTAGCTGGAGGATCCTTGAATGCGAAAGTTCATTCCCCAATCCACTCTATTGAATATCAATGATAAGGGTGGATTGGAGGATGAACTCCCTGAGAGAAAGGGTTTAAGATAAATGATATGAAGTTTAAAACACTCAGAAGCATTCTCTTCTTTCTCTACCAGTAATAAAGACTAACCTCTCTCTATATATAGGCAAAAGGTTCCAACGGATATAAAATGGTAACATTTATGATAGAGTTCGATATCATCGAGCAAGAGTTGATATGATCGAGCGTATACTCTCGATTGTATCGATGATCCGCTCGATGATACAAACTCAAATGTCATTTTCGCTTTTGAAAATCTTTTGCCAACTGGTCGATGGGATCGAGACACACATCGATGCTATTGGATTTTGAATTCCGATTCTATCGATATATGGATCGATCTATCGACAGGTAAAAATAAGAGAAACAAGCCTTGAAGAATTTTAAGTTCTAAAGATATGATCGGGGAACAGTCGATGTCATCAGAATTTGTATATCGATGATATTGGAGTCCGTGTCGATGGGATCGATAAATCGTATAGATTTACCTATAAGCTTGCTGGACGGTTTGTGTCCGGTCTCGATCCAATCAACCAGGTTTCGATATGATCGACATATGAATATCGATTTCTCGACTGACCCCCGATCAATGTTTAAAACATCCTGAAATTTATACTGAAGGAAACATGCGCCCACTATCGATATGATCGACTCACTTCCGATATGATCTATATTTAAATTCAGATTGAATCGGACAGTCATCGATATATCGAAGCTCATAGAAGTTTTCTTTAGAAAAACAGGGGCGCCAGAAAACTGTCTGTCGATATTATCGATCAACTTTCGATGGGATCGATATTCGAATATCGATGATATCGATTGAGAGTCCGATATATCGATAAATCGTCCAGATGAATGTTTGATTGCTGGACGCTTTTTGTCCTCACTCAATTATATCGATTGAGATGTTGAGGATATCGACAGACCAGGTCGATTATATCGAAAGGGGAATCGATATAATCGACAGGGTAAGAAAAACTTGAAGATTTTTCTGTTTGGTAAAAAGTTTTCTTACACTAAAACCCTAAGGTGTTCTACTTATTTTTAAGGGTTTTAATCACCTGGTGTTTTGGGACATGGGATGTGAGGCTATGATTTACCTATAGCGAGCTTCCACACATCTAGTTGAGGCAGAAACTTGACTTGATCTTCCTGTTAGGCGCTGTTGTCCGACTGACTCAACTTACACCATAATTGACAAACCAAGGCACTAGTAGGTGCACTTTCAATCTCCCCCTTTGTCAATTACATGATAAAATACCCAAAACACCCTAGGAAAATATCTAGACAGATACATCTTAAATTTTGTGTACATGCATTAACACAATTGTACAAATTCTAATTACCCATGTACACAACCAGTAAGTTCTCCCCTTAACTGCAAAACTCCCCCTTTCTTGTTACGGCTGCTCCCCCTAACACCTGCAACATATAAGAGCACAAATATCTAATCTTCCACAGGAGTGTTTGTAATTGTTCTCTCCCTTTTTGTCAGTCATTGACAAAGATATAGCAAGTGATATTGACTGAAGAATTTAAGCATATGGGAGAACCACAGACAGATAGATGTATATAGATATTCAACAGTGATAAGCATACATCAATGAAGCCAGGAACAAAAAATAGATGAAGCAATCAGCACAGTCAATGTATAAGCAATAGGAATGGCAATAAAATAAGAATTGAATTCAGCCATATCAACCAAAAAGTTTCATTATCCAGAAGCATCTATCCAAAAAAAATCTATACTGCCCCAGACAGCAGTATCATAATCACTAGACAGAAATATTAGCCCCATGTAGGGATACCCAAAACAAGTAAACAGAGATGGATGCAAAAATAGGCATTTATGACTAGACACACAACTCCATCAGAACTGTCTCCTTTTTAACACATAGAAGGCCCGCCAGTCATTAGTGACTCAAGAATTTGCTGCACAGAATGCTGGAGAGCTTTCATCCTGTTTTCTATTCCTGATAGTCGTTGCTCGTAGTGTTAAAGACGCTCATCAATTCTAGTGAGATTGTTTAACAATTGACGCTCAAGCACATGACGCTGACGATTTGTGACAGAAACAGGACTATATTCAGGAGTTCTATTGGATCCCCAGAGAGTTTCTTCATTAGGCATGGGAACACTATCTTCAACAGGTGGAGGGATCTTGGTATGCGATGAGACAAAGACATACACGTGTTGCGCTGCATCATGGTCGAACCATACTTCAGGATATACCTTATCAATTATTTCCGACAGACCTGCCCAGTGTGCGAGCTTGCAGATAAGAGATGAAAAAGGCAGAATTTCAAGATGGTCACTTCTGATTACCTTTATTATCTGGTCTAGTATGAAGGTTGATAGGCAAACAGGGACCTCTTGATAGACATCATAAAAAATATTGAGTGCAACGGGACTCAGGTATGTGTCATTTACATCACATGGGTACACATTCGTACTAAAAATACTGTGAAGGAGTCGAAAAAGATTCCTAAATATTTTACCGGAAGGATATTGCCATCATTTCTAGGAATTGACATACCTTGACACAGTGCTCGTGTGATTTTCTCCTATTTTCCCAATTCGTTTAGATTTCTACTAGTGAAAGGGATTTATGTCACTTCAATGTTTAGAACATGACCAAGGACTGATGGAGTAATGAGCTTGGTGTGTTGCATGAATTTTAGACATATGTAAGGTGGGTAATCTTGGACAACACGACAATAGTTGAAGAACTTCTGGATCATTTCAAACTGATATGAGCCGCCCATATTAAACATATTCTTCCATCTTATAGTCTCCATCATGAGATACACCCCATAGGGTTTGACAGTACTAATGAGAATAGTATGATCGACTATCGTGACTTGTTCCCAGTCTGACTGGTTTTGAGGTGGTCTAAAATATTTCTTTTTCTTACTTTTGGAAGATTTTATAAACGAGAGAGCCTTACCTTTTCCTTTAATCATCTTCCTTATTTCATTTGGATGTTGAGATTTCATCAAGACTCCGAGCAGATCAACCAAAGAAACTGATTAGGGCAGAGAGATAGGGCTAGCTATTGAAAAATGAAATTTTTTTTAATCAGCCTTTTATTTGGGCACCATCTGTCGATCATATCGATCATTTTTTTCGATGTTATCGAGAAGCTGCCGATCGATTCTATCGATTTTGTTTCAGATGTCATCAACGATCATACGACTTTTCACATTCTGAAGGGTCGTCGATTGTATTGATACTTGTTCGATGTAATCAGAAGGTCATATCCAAGGTGAATGATTTTCTGGGTTCAAAATTCAGATGATTTTTCAAGGTTACCCCTAAGATTTTTAAGAAATAATGATATTCTTAACAAAATAATATAATATATATATATATATATATATATATATATATATATATATATATATATATATATATATATATATATAATGACTGTTTGTACAAAAAAAAAGGTCTGGAACCTTAGGTATTAATTTGGGGCTTAGCAAAACTGCATCATTTCAGCAAGTATCCAGATTTCGATGCATAATCTGGACATGTTCCTTTCCTCTTAATGCTTCTCTCTATCATTCCTTTCTTCTCCTTTAATTACCCATTTTGTGAATGGATTCTTACTTATGGCAGATTTGTTTTTCTTATCTGATTTAACCACCTGATTCACTGAGTCTTTCTTCTTGTCAGATAGTTTGGATGGTGATAGTTGTATATATCCTTTGTTCAACACATCCTTTGAATCACCACTCGTTTGATAAGCCGGATTTTTGCCTTTGTTATTACTGAAAATATCAGTTTTTCCATGTGTTCCATATTCAGTTCTTGTTCCAGCCTTTTGATATCCCAAGCAATATTTGTTGTTTCCAGATTTTTTCATACTCAGAAGTTTTTCTAACTTTTCACCACTTTGGGAAAATTTACAGTTTAGTTGGGCTATTTTTCAAGATTCTTCTAGTTCATTTTGAAGTGTATAGTTTTTATTTTGAAGGATCAGGTGTTCCTCATTTAGAGCTTTGACTTGTTTCTTTAATTTTTCTGACTCATATTTCAAAGAGATGTTAGTTCTTTCAAGTCTATCATTATCTGAGTGACATTGCTGCAAATCAGTAATTAGATAAGTATTAATATTGAAGCTTTTTCCAGATCTAATTTCAGCAATTCCTTTTTGTTTTCAGATATACCAAGTCGTTTAATCACTTTAATGTTATGAATACAAAGTTGATCATAAGCGTCTTGTTATTCATTTTGCTCTTTATCTTCTTCTTCTTCAATTTTCTCATTGTCAGATGAAAACGATTCAGTGGCTTGCTGTTATTCTTCAGATTCTGTTCGAATGATTGAAGCAGTGGAGATCATAAGTATTTTCAATGATTTCTGATCTCCATTACTCTCTGAGTCACTGTTTTCTGAGTTTAACTCTTCTGTATCATCCCATGTAGCGGTCATTGCCTTGCCTTTGGTTTTTCTATCTGGGCATTCGGTAGATAGGTGTCCATACTCATAGTAGGCATAACATTGTGGTTCTTTGGTCTGCTTACCAAATTTCCCTCCAGGAGGTTTGTACTTCACCTTTCTTCCTCTGGAAGGACGATCGCGATTCTTCTGAAAGAATCTTCTGAATTTCTGTGCCAACAAAGCTACTTCCTCATCTTCATTTTCCTTTTCACTCTCACTGTCCTCATGTTTTATTTTCTTTGACGCTCTTAGGACAATGTTTTTGGATTTTTAGGGTTGTGAGAAGTGTAGTTCAAAAGTTTATAGGGAACCTACTAGTTCTTCTACTTTCATCTCATCAATATTCCTACACTCCTCAATTGTTGTTACCTTGGGATTGAACCGTTCTGGCAGGGATCTTAAGATTTTCCTACATATTTTAGATACAAGAACCTTCTCTCCCAATCCATCCATGGAGTTACAAATGATATTCAATTTGGTGAAAAACTCAATAAATGTCTCATGCTCTTCCATCTTGAGATTTTCAAACTGTGAAGTTAAAAGTTGTACTTTAGATCTCTTCACAGTGCTTGTGCCTTCATGGGTTGTTTCCAATAAGTCTCATGCTTCTTTAAATGTCCCACACATACTTATTTGATTGAAAATATCTTGGGACACGGCACAATAGATGGCGTTCATTGCTTTTGCTTCAGCAGTTCGTTGTTCTTTATCAAACGCCGTCCACTTTTCAGTAGGTTTGGGTTTAGTGATTGTGGTTTCATTTTCAAGTACGATTTGTTCAGATGGTACCACATATCCCTTTTTAACTACATCCCAAACATCATGATCCAATGATCTCAGGAAGTAATGCATTCTAGCCTTCCAGTAAGCATAATTTGAACCATCAAATACTGGAGGTCTAGTGATAGATGAGCTGTCACGCTCCAAATTCGAAAATCGGATTCACAAGAATCACGATCGCCGAATCCGGTGCCGACAGCCTCCGTAGTACCCCTGTAACGCCCGTGAAAAATCCGTACTTGGAATCGAGTACCGATTTGACCCGAAATCGCGTATAAATAGTTTCCATGGAAATTAAATGTAAGTTAGCTAGCGCAACGCTAGAGTAGCTGGGAAATAGTCCCTGATCACTTTAAATACGTTCTACAAGACCCAAATCGAGTAGAACAGACAACTCTACAATACTCTATAACCTTGGATCAAACTCTAAGCAGGTTTGTCCTCTGGACCATATTGAACTTTTGTATTGGATTTAGACCGCGCGTCGAAGGTCCGATACCTGCTATCTTAGACCGTTAGAACCGCCCAGCTGGACTTGACAATCATCTCGAAAATCAAGTCAAACCGATAATCACAGAGTATTTCGTTGAACCCGGACTGAAGCGACCGCGAATAGGGACGAATTGGGAATTTCAAATTCAAATCTGGCACACGACTTGACGCGTCAGTATTAAGCGTTCTGACCGTCAGAATTCATCCAGATTACACCCTCGGATCAGGAAAAATTTCTATTTATTATCATGAGACTTTCAGCCCTGATCTATGTGCGGTGACCGCTGAACTGAAACTGGTCCGCTACGTGCGATCTGCGAACCCTACCAGACTGAAAACTTAATACGAGGTACATCTGGTACCCATGAGCTTAAGTCTGATCGCAATCGACCAGGGGACCACCAGAAATCAGTTTTTGGACCGAAACAGCCCCGAAATGGATAGACATTAAGTAAACTTCGTCCCGGAGCCTATTTTCAGCGTTTTCAAGCTTATAAAAGGGGTTGAAACCCTCATTCCTTCCTTGCATCCGAATTTCACAAACCCTAGAAAAGAGGGAGAGAGTTTGAGAGAAAGGGAAGAGGAGATTTTTCCCGCATCCGAGCCCCTGACAGTGCTGCTTCAACACTTCATTCCAATCACCTGGCTGGTGATTTTTTCACTTTTTCAGGTATATAAAAACCCCAAAAACTTGCTGATTTAGGGTTTACGTAGATTCTGAGCATGTTAGCTAACGTAATCCATGAATCAGGTTCTCTTACAGCCGTAGACGAAGCGTACACGCTCCGTTCAAAATCCTGCGACCGTAAGAGACTAGGTGAGGATTTTAGACGCTTTAATTGACGGTTTACAACGCTTTCAATGTCGTTTAATAGTAGATTATCGACGGCATCGCCGTTTGACATGTACAACATGCTCTCCGTTTCCTGTTTCGTAAATTAACGAAGAATATGAGATTTAGGGCATTTTAGTCATTTGTAGGAAGTATGGTCTCCATGCATAATTTGCTGACGTGATTGACATGATTTGTCGCCGCATTAGAGAGTTAGGAATGCTTGCATAATCAGTTTGGCGAAGAGATTCGCCAAGTTGCGCACGTTGGGTCGACATACTATATGTGGACTTAAGTGTGTAGTGTATGTGTTTGTATAAATGCTTGTATTATTATGTATTGAATTAAATGATGTTATGTAGTAGATTGAGATTGATTTCATGATTAATATGCTGACCTAAATGATTTCCTACATGCTTACCTTATGCATGATTACACTACATGCATAGAAAGTACGCCTTGAAGATTTGCTTAAGTTGAATATACATGGGAAGTATGCCTTGAAGATTTGCTTAAGTTGAATGTTTTAACATGTGCTAACATGCTCACATGATGTATTTCAATTCCAATACCTTGGTATATAATGTTAATGAAATTCCATAGATGAGTGGGACTTGACCTAGTCCAGGCATTCGGTAACCGAGCGAATTCGTGGCTGACTGGTCATAGCCACGAACGACGCGTCGATGAACGTGATTCGTGTTGAGAGTTGGCGGCAGTGGTTAGGCTACGCGAAGTGTTTTACGCACTTCATGTCATTTAACTCGAGATGCGATCGCACTAGTCGAGCCCGTCAAGTAACCCGACTGGCCGATGTTTGTTCACCTTGTATGTATCATAACTGCTTGAACCTAAGGTACTGAACTTACCATTGTAAACCCTATTAACCGTGGTACCTTGATCCACGAAGACTCATGAGCCAGGCATGGTGGTATGGGACACCGTGGTCGAGCTGTCGGCCTACGCTGGGGCCACAAACCTCCCCGTAGTGACCAGTGAGCACCTTGACTCGTGAGCAGATTATGGTGGTATGGGACACTATATTCTAGCTGTCGGCCTACACTGATCAGGCGACGAGCCCTTTGTAGTGACCGCGAGCGTATTCTGAGTCCACGGGAGGCGACGACCCTTCCGTGCAGTAGAGTACAGTAGGCCTGTATTGATAAGGTGATGGGGGAGCGGTGCAACGAGTGCGAGCAACAGCCCTGGCAGCCCTTGCAGTGACCTACGAAATGTACATCGTATGAGATTACTAGGAGTGACGACCCTAGACAGGATCCGTGTTGGGATTGATACAAGGGAAGTACCTTAGTTTCCCAATCCTGCTGTTTGAATGGACTAATAACAACTTGGTAATCATATCACCATAGCATTGCATGTGCCTGGAAGATGTGGAGCACTCTAGGGAGTGTGGCATGCCGCGGTCGTAAGATGTTGCCGCACGAGGGTGATCGTCGGTGAGGGCATACATCACATCATATCATCTTGCATTAACAACAGTATTAGGATTTGTCTGATTTACTGCTTTACTATTATCGCGTGATTGAATTGTGAACATGCTAATCTTTGCTCTATGATTCCACTGAGTTGATCACTCATTCCCACGTTACGGGATGGTGTTTGCAACACCCACCAGACCCTGTTGTACCTGCAGGTGAGGACGAGATTCAGGAGGTGGAGCCGGAGATTGACGAGGACCAGGATGAGTTCTCGTATATGCAGTATCATGACGGCTTCCCGTAGGTGACCTGGATCGAGGGGACATCAGTGGGACTTTACTTTTTGAACATTATATTTTTGTTATGTATATGTACATGAGACTCAGAGATGTAGTCATACTTTGGAGACAGATGAGATTACTTTGTTTTTCCATACAGTGATATATACATTGTTTAGTCTTCTGCTTGCTCTCATCACTGGATCTGAAGTATGAATTGCAGTTTTGGTATACTTTTACTCATGTGAATGCTTTAAATCAGACAACATTGAATCATAACCATTTTTGTTGCATAAGTGACGGTCTGGAACTCGGGAGTTGAGTTTATACACGACCCCCGATTTTTAGGGTGTTACAAGTTGGTATCAGAGCATGAATGAGAGTATACTGGGCCTGGGTTATGGTCTTGCGACGTACGCTGTCGCTTCCTTTGACTTAATTAGGTGCGAGAAGGGTCTAGAAACACTTCTAGGATCGCAGATTCGCCGATAGGCGAAGTCTATTAGGATCGATCGCAAGATCGAATCTGTAACGTATCTCGGGTCGCGTAATGCAACCCGAATTACTTCTAAGTTGTAAGAAGTCGGGTTGAGACGTCGTATGAGCGGTTTTAAACCGCAAAAGTGAATCCTTGGGCCGTGGAATGACCAAGACTCCAGTAATCAATCGCCAGGGCTTAAAAACCCCGTTTTGCCAAAAATTCTCAAAATTCCTCCTCTAAACACTTCAACCTTCAGTTTTTTCTTATCCATTTCATGTTAGGCATCAAACCTAATGTGAAAATAACACAAATTAGTACATTCACCAAATTGTACAGTGAATAGTAAAATATCATTAAAAATGGCCATAAGGCCATTCTAACTTCACTTTCTTTAGCAACTAAGGAGCTAGATAGGTGTACTGGCTCCTTCTACCCCAAATTCATATGCTGCATCATATGGTTTGGTATTCGGGATTGCGATGTGGACCCAGAAATCCCTGAACACATGTTTGGGCTTATACAGACCAAAATACTATGAACCAGTGGGTGGGACCTAACTTTTTGGGACCCTGAGACCATGGGGGACCAGACCCATGGGGTCTCACCAGTCAACTTGAGAGTTGACCGGCGATGCCATCGCCGGCCGGGCGATGCATCGCCGGCCGGCGAGCTCAGTTGGTGCCGTCCTTCGGGCGCACTCCCTTAAATAGGGTCCACATCACCCCTATGTACCTCCCACATCACGAAAACCCCCAAAATCCACCTCTCCTTCACAAACAGCCCCCTTACATAGCCCTAGATTCGATTTTCAGCAATCAATCCCAAACCCCGGCGTCCCACACCACCTCTAAACCCTTCCTTGGCCAAAACCGACCACCACCCATCATTTATTGGGTGTTGGCAGCCTCTTTCCTTGAAGATTTCCCCATTTGGAGCTCCAAAATCCCCCAAATAGAGCTGAAATCGTGAGGTGCTCCATTCCATCTTTTTGTTTGTATTTTTTCCTGAAAGTATAGCCTTGGGAAGCTTGAAGCATCCCTCTACGACGCCTAGATTTCCTTTTTTCAGATTGGGCAGCCATTTCTCCGCATTTTCAGCGTTTTCCATGGCTTTTGTGGAAGCCATTTTGGGCCTTTTGTCACTCTCATCCATCATATCTTTGATGGGTAAGAGGAAAACTGCGACAGATGAGGCTGGGCCGAGCCGCCCTGCTCGATTGAGAAGACCGCGGGGTGGTGCCGCAAGTTCAAGCACCGCCGCAGGTCCAGCTGCAGTCCTGGAGTGCCGTACAAAGTGGGATTTGGATCCCCATGCACACCTTGGTCGAACTATTCTATCAGAGATGCCTCATGGTGAATACACTGATCGTAGAGTGTTATTTGAGGCGGACGTAGATGGACGATTGTTCGGCGAATATCTGTTGTTCGAACGCATTGAAGCTGCGCACTGGGGACCGATCTTTGAAGCTCGCGCTCGTGCTAATGTGAGCACCGTTCGTGCCTTCTATGCTAGCATCCAGAATCCTACCTTAGAGCCTTTGCAGTTCAAAATCCCTTTTGGTAGAGATCGGATGGCTACGATCGACGTCCGGTTGGTTGCGCGACTTCTCAATGTGCCTCTAGGTGATGTGCATCCAAGTGAGAAGAATTTGAGGACTAGACGTGAACGAGATCGCCGCACCAGGTTTCTGTGCGGTAAGTTGGTTCCATGGCAGCCTAATAATAGCTTCAAGGCGACGTACATGTCTGAGGATTTGCGCCTGCTGCATCATATCTGCACGTTCAATGTCTATCCCAGGTCTACGAACCGCATTGAATGTACACGTCTTATGGTCGATTTCTTATTTCTGGTGGCCCAGGGAGAGAACGTATGTATGGCCACTTTCATCTTACGGCAGATAGTTCTCATAGCCAGGTCGAGGAGAACATCCGAATCGCTTCCCTTTGGCCGACTCATTTGCAATATTGCACTTGAGTTTGCCTATAGACTTAGACCCGAATTGCCGGTATCGATTCACACCATCGATGAGTCGACAATGCTCAAGATGAAGATTGGATCGCAATACCGTGAAAATCAACTTGAAAGGGATAGTGGGGATGACTTTGATAAAGAGGAAGAGCAAAGCGAAGAAGAACCTAGAGCAGAGGTTCAGGAAGAGATTCAGGAAGAAGCAGAAGAGGAGGCTCAGGATACTGATGAGAGCCCTCCTCCTTCTGCGCAGACTACTATCGACGACCGCATTGCTCGGATGGAGGAGAGTCAGACCGATTTGCGAAGGGAAGTCCAAGAACTTCGAGCGGAAGTCGCTGATGCCAAGGCTGTTACAAAGAAGAAGTTTGGCAAGGTGACTCGCACCTTGAAGGTAATCCTGTGTTGCTTACAGGATAAGGGTGCTCCTCCTCCGTCACCAGATTCCGACTAGCGATGCGATCTTTGATGTTGTTATTAGTAGTTAGCCATTTCCTGTTTTATGTGTGTAAAGCCTATTAGGGCTAGTGCTTTGCTTATGTTGCTGTTGCTTAACTGTCTTAATTTCCATGTAATTCTAGTCATGATGCTTGTAAGGATATATCCCGTGTATTGTGACAATTTTGATTAATTGAAATGCATGGAATGCCTTTGACTCTTTAGTGAATGATTGTAGTGTAATTGTGCAATTGAGACTGACAAGGTTGCGCCCTATTTTAAATATAGGGAATGCCACCTAAGACTACGAGGAGCGCGGTTCAGCTTTCATTGTCAGAGCAGATGGATCAGACTCCCTCTCAGTCTGACACTCGTCCGGACCCTGCTGTGGGCCCGATTCCTGAGGCGGTTCGACCGTCTCAGCCTACTGTTGGTCCTACAGATGGACCACCGCCATTTACACCATCAGTTAGAGAGCCACAGCGTGCATCTACTTCCACACCTCATCCGCCACAGCCTGCTCCACCCCCTGATAGATTCGAGCAGATGATGGCTATGATGCTACAGCAGCAGCAGCTTTTGACCACTATAGTTGGGACTTTAGCCCAGGGTGGGGGTGCGACTACCTCTACTCCACCTGCACCACCTGCGCATCCAGCTGAGGATGCCTATACTTACGCCCAGGATGAGGGCATAGCACATCCTGCGCAGCCTGCTTTCCCTGCGGGGAATCCTGCCGACACACGGGGCCTTCTGGAGCGATTTCAGCGCTTGCGGCCTCCTACTTTTTCGGGTTCTCACAAACCCGAGGAGGCAGAGTTCTGGCTCGACCGAGTGTCGAAGATTCTACGCATGTTGCACTGTACCGAGACTGAGCAGGTAGAGCTGGCTACCTTCCTATTTGAGAGAGAGGCCAGTATGTGGTGGGATAGTATATTGCGGACTGTTGCCGCAGACTTCGTATGGACGTGGGCAGCATTCGAGTTTCGCTTCCATGAGAAGTATTATCCCCAGACCTACAGGCACGAGAGGGAGAATGAGTTTCTCCGCCTCAGGCAGGCAGCGATGACGGTTACCGAGTATGAGCATCGGTTCACAGAGTTGGGCAGGTACGTCCCGACGATTCTAGCTGATGAGCAGATGCGCATACGGCGCTTTTTGGAGGGCTTGCGACCGGATATTCGGTCGAAGATGTGCTGTGTCAGTTTTCCCTCCTATGCGGAGTTGGTTCACATGTCCATGCGGGCAGAGCAGGACGTGGATCGACTTGTGCCATCTCGAGGCCCGACTACTTCTAGGCCGCGACCGGATTTGCCAGACAGGCCCTTCGCGGGCAAGAGGCCTCGCATTGATCCTGCTACCAGGACCACGGCGCCTGTACGACCGTTTCGGCGCCCTGATTTATCATGCACATACTGTGGGAGGACGAGTCATTTAGCGCAGAGTTGCTTTTCCAGGATGCGGGACAGTGGGTTCTCGCCGCCGCAGAAGATTGATCGTGTACGTCCACAGGCGATATCAGCACCGCCTATACGGTCAGCTCCTGCGCATCCTTCTTTCCGACCTACGGTATCGCAGATTCGACAGCCTCCACAGCCCTTGACACAGCGGCCGAACCGGCCACAGCAGGCACGAGTTCATGCACTGACCGCTGAGGCAGCTACGACGCCGACTTTCCAGCATTCAGCCTTCGAGGTCACGGGCCATATCGGAGGTACTCCCGTTCTTGTCATGGTGGACACTGGTTCCACGCTTTCTTTGATATCGCGTGCCGTAGTCAGACGTCTTGGGTTGCAGACTATCACTATGGATAGCGTGCGAGTCCTTGCAGCTCATGGGGATTATTCGGATGTCACCCAGATGTGTGAGGGTTGTTTAGTTGATCTGGGAGGCAGGACGATGACTCTTGATCTGGTCGTCGATCCCTCACTCGTTTATCTCGACGTCATTCTTGGCATGGACTGGTTGACTGCAGCGAGAGCCGAGATTGACTGCGAGGCTCGTGTGGTGACGGTGTACGAGCCTGAGGGCACGCCTTTCACATTTCCAGTGCGGGTAAATCTTCCTTTCCGCATTCTTAGCTACGCCACTCTATTGCGCGACGCTGGTGCCCAGGTACTTGAGCAGACGCCAGTTGTTTCTGAGTTCGGGGATCTGTTCAGGAAGATCCCTGGTTTGCCGCCCCGACGTGAGATCGATTTCACTATCGATCTGGTTCCTGGTTCTACACCCGTCTCACTGCCGACGTATCGCATGGCACCATGTGAGATGGAGGAGTTGAGGACGCAGATTGATGGCCTGCTAGAGCTTGGCTTTATACGGCCTAGCGTGTCTCCTTGGGGAGCACCGGTCTTGTTCGTGAAGAAGAAGGATGGTTCGCTGCGATTGTGTATTGATTATCGCAGGCTGAACCAGCTCACGGTGAAGAACAAGTACTATTTGCCCAGGATCGATGACTTGTTTGATCAGTTGAGAGGAGCGCAATACTTCTCGAAGATTGATCTTCAGTCAGGATATCATCAGCTGCGCGTCAGAGATGAGGACGTGCAGAAGACAGCATTCAGGACCAGTTTTGGCCACTACGAGTTCCTCGTGATGTCGTTCGGTCTCACGAACGCACCGGCCGTGTTCATGGATCTGATGAACCGGGTGTTTCGGCCTTTCCTCTATCGATTCGTCGTTGTCTTCATCGACGACATTTTGGTATACTCTAGGAGTCGAGAGGAGCATGAGGAGCACTTGCGTTTGGTCCTTAATACGCTCAGACGACACCAGTTGTTCGCACAGTATAAGAAGTGCGACTTCTGGAAGTAGGAGGTGAAGTTTCTGGGACACGTGGTGTCCAAGGATGGCATGGCAGTTGACCTGTCTAAGGTAGCTGCGGTGCAGGACTGGGAGCAGCCTGGTTCTGTCACTGAGGTGAGGAGTTTCTTGGGTCTCGCTGGCTACTATCGGCGCTTCATTCAGGACTTCTCGAAGATCGCAAGACCCTTATCTCAGTTGACACGGAAGGACGTGAAGTTCGCCTGGAATGATAAGGTGGAGTCAGCTTTTCAGGAGCTGAAGGACAGACTTACGTCCGCCCCTGTGCTAGTATTGCCAGAGCAGGGGGTTAGATACACTATATACACTGACGCGTCTAGCGTTGGTTTGGGTTGTGTCCTTATGCAGAGGGACAGGGTAATTTCGTATGCCTCGAGACAATTAAGGAAGCACGAGGAGAATTACCCTACACACGACCTGGAGTTGGCAGCCGTTATATTCGCACTGAGACTCTGGAGACATTACCTCTACGGAGAGGAGTTCGAGCTCTTTTGCGACCACAAGAGCCTCAAGTACATATTCACGCAGCGAGACTTGAATATGAGGCAGCGGCGATGGATGGAGACGCTGAAGGACTTCAAGTTTGAAGTCTCTTACCATCCTGAGAAGGCGAACCTTGTGGCTGATGCGTTGAACCGTAAGAAGGCGATAGAGTTTGCGGCTCCGCTGATGGTTGCCGAGTGGGATATGGTTGAGTTTTTGCGAGACTTTGAGCATAAACTCACCGTAGAGGAGCCATTTGAGTTCATCGCACACGTACAGGTGCGATCCCGGATCGATGACCGTGTCATCGAGGCGCAGAGGGACGACGCGCATCTTACTGAGCTTCGAGAGCAGGCCAGTGATGATGCTGACGCCGACTGGCGAGTTGGTATGGATGGGGGCTTACGTTACC
Organism: Magnolia kwangsiensis; assembly: GCA_037074715.1. NCBI lineage: Eukaryota > Viridiplantae > Streptophyta > Magnoliopsida > Magnoliales > Magnoliaceae > Magnolia > Magnolia kwangsiensis. Next base: position 27,578,367 of record CM073571.1, on the reverse strand, counting down.
GTGGCCGCCTATGCGTCCCAGATGTCCCTGACTTGAGACGAGAGATTCTCGAGGCTGCGCATTCTACTAGACTCGCGATGCATCCTGGCAGAACGAAGATGTATCGTGACGTGAAGAGGACGTACTGGTGGGAAGGTATGAAGACCCACATAGCTGAGTTCGTGTCCCGTTGTCTCACTTGTCAGCAGGTGAAGGCAGAGCATCGCCGACCACCTGGACTTTTGCAGCCTATGCCGATTGCAGAGTGGAAGTGGGATTTCATTTCCATGGATTTCATTTCTGGGTTGCCGAAGACGAGGAAGGGGCATGATTCCATTTGGGTGATCGTCGACCGATTGACGAAGTCGGCGCACTTCCTACCGATCAGAGTTACGAACTCTGCAGACGAGCTGGCTAGATTGTATATCCGAGAGATTGTGCGTCTGCATGAAGTTCCGTTGGAGATCGTGTCGGACAGAGACACGCGGTTCACTTCTATTTTCTGGACTCGCATTCAGGAGGCTATGGGTGTGAAGTTGAAGTTCAGTACTGCCTTCCACCCACAGACGGACGGACAGACGGAGCGAGTGAACCAGATCCTGGAGGACATGTTGCGGGCTTGCGCATTGGACTTCAAGGACAGTTGGGATGACTGTCTTGCATATGCGGAGTTTGCGTACAACAATAGCTTCCAGACGAGTATCGGCATGGCACCTTATGAGGCGCTGTATGGGCGACCTTGTCGCTCACCGCATTGCTGGTTAGAGGTCGGTGAGCGCAGCTTGATTGGCCCAGAGTTGGTGCAGGCGACGTCAGAGAAGATTGATATTATTCGACGTCGGCTTCTTACAGCGCAGAGCAGACAGAAGAGCTACGCCGATACTAGACGACGGCCACTAGAGTTCACAGTCGGGGATCATGTGTTTTTGCGAGTTTCCCCTATGAAGGGAGTCCTTCGGTTCGGGAAGAAGGGGAAGCTGGCACCGCGATTCATTGGTCCATTTCAGATCCTCGATCGTGTGGGAGCAGTGGCTTACCGATTGGTTTTACCCACGCCCCTCGCGAGCGTCCACAACGTATTTCATGTTTCTATGCTGAAGAAGTACGTTGCTGATCCTTCCCATATCATCAGATGGGAGCAGGTGCAGTTAGGAGAGGATGTTACTTATATCCTGCGACCGACACGCATCTTAGACCGGAAGGAGCAGGTACTGCGTAGCAAGGTGATTCCCCTTGTGAAGGTACTATGGACGCATCACTCTGAGGAGGAGGCTACTTGGGAGACAAGCCGAGATCAGAAAGAACTACCCACAGCTTCTCGAGGAGTACGAACAGGTACAAATTTCGAGGACGAAATTATTTGTTAAGGGGGGTAGATTGTAACGCCCGTGAAAAATCCGTACTTGGAATCGAGTACCGATTTGACCCGAAATCGCGTATAAATAGTTTCCATGGAAATTAAACGTAAGTTAGCTAGCGCAACGCTAGAGTAGCTGGGAAATAGTCCCTGATCACTTTAAATACGTTCTACAAGACCCAAATCGAGTAGAACAGACAACTCTACAATACTCTATAACCTTGGATCAAACTCTAAGCAGGTTTGTCCTCTGGACCATATTGAACTTTTGTATTGGATTTAGACCGCGCGTCGAAGGTCCGATACCTCCTATCTTAGACCGTTAGAACCGCCCAGCTGGACTTGACAATCATCTCGAAAATCAAGTCAAACCGATAATCACAGAGTATTTCGTTGAACCCGGACTGAAGCGACCGCGAATAGGGACGAATTGGGAATTTCAAATTCAAATCTGGCACACGACTTGATGCGTCAGTATTAAGCGTTCTGACCGTCAGAATTCATCCAGATTACACCCTCGGATCAGGAAAAATTTCTATCTATTATCATGAGACTTTCAGCCCTGATCTATGTGCGGTGACCGCTGAACTGAAACTGGTCCGCTACGTGCGATCTGCGAACCCTGCCAGACTGAAAACTTAATACGAGGTACATCTGGTACCCATGAGCTTAAGTCTGATCGCAATCGACCAGGGGACCACCAGAAATTAGTTTTTGGACCGAAATAGCCCCGAAATGGATAGGCATTAAGTAAACTTCGTCCCGGAGCCTATTTTCGGCGTTTCCAAGCTTATAAAAGGGGTTGAAACCCTCATTCCTTCCTTGCATCCGAATTTCACAAACCCTAGAAAAGAGAGAGAGAGTTTGAGAGAAAGGGAAGAGGAAATTTTTCCCGCATCCGAGCCCCTGACAGTGCTGCTTCAACACTTCATTCCAATCACCTGGCTGGTGATTTTTCCACTTTTTCAGGTATAGAAAAACTCCAAAAACTTGCTGATTTAGGGTTTACGTAGATTCTGAGCATGTTAGCTAACGTAATCCATGAATCAGGTTCTCTTACAGCCGTAGACGAAGCGTACACGCTCCGTTCAAAATCCCGCGACCGTAAGAGACTAGGTGAGGATTTTAGACGCTTTGATTGACGGTTTACAATGCTTTCAATGTCGTTTAATAGTAGATTATCGACGGCATCGCCGTTTGACATGTACAACATGCTCTCCGTTTCCTGTTTCGTAAATTAACGAAGAATATGAGATTTAGGGCATTTTAGTCATTTGTAGGAAGTACGGTCTCCATGCATAATTTGCTGACGTGATTGACATGATTTGTCGCCGCATTAGAGAGTTAGGAATGCTTGCATAATCAGTTTGGCGAAGAGATTCGCCAAGTTGCGCACGTTGGGTCGACATACTATATGTGGACTTAAGTGTGTAGTGTATGTGTTTGTATAAATGCTTGTATTATTATGTATTGAATTAAATGATGTTATGTAGTAGATTGAGATTGATTTCATGATTAATATGCTGACCTAAATGATTTCCTACATGCTTACCTTATGCATGATTACACTACATGCATAGAAAGTACGCCTTGAAGATTTGCTTAAGTTGAATATACATGGGAAGTATGCCTTGAAGATTTGCTTATGTTGAATGTTTTAACATGTGCTAACATGCTCACATGATGTATTTCAATTCCAATACCTTGGTATATAATGTTAATGAAATTCCATAGATGAGTGGGACTTGACCTAGTCCAGGCAGTCGATAACCGAGCGAATTCGTGGCTGACTGGTCATAGCCACGAACGACGCGTCGATGAACGTGATTCGTGTTGAGAGTTGGCGGCAGTGGTTAGGCCACGCGAAGTGTTTTACGCACTTCATGTCGTTTAACTCGAGATGCGATCGCACTAGTCGAGCCCGTCAAGTAACCCGACTGGCCGATGTTTGTTCACCTTGTATGTATCATAACTGCTTGAACCTAGGGTACTGAACTTACCATTGTAAACCCTATTAACCTTGGTACCTTGATCTACGAAGACTCATGAGCCGGGCATGGTGGTATGGGACACCGTGGTCGAGCTGTCGGCCTACGCTGGGGCCACAAACCTCCCCGTAGTGACCAGTGAGTACCTTGACTCGTGAGCAGATTATGGTGGTATGGGACACTATATTCTAGCTGTCGGCCTACACTGATCAGGCGACGAGCCCTTTGTAGTGACCGCGAGCGTATTCTGAGTCCACGGGAGGCGACAACCCTTCCGTGCAGTAGAGTACAGTAGGCCTGTATTGATAAGGTGATGGGGGAGCGGTGCAACGAGTGTGAGCAACAGCCCTGGCAGCCCTTGCAGTGACCTACGAAATGTACATCGTATGAGATTACTAGGAGTGACGACCCTAGACAGGATCCATGTTGGGATTGATACAAGGGAAGTACCTTAGTTTCCCAATCCTGCTGTTTGAATGGACTAATAACAACTTGGTAATCATATCATCTTAGCATTGCATGTGCCTGGAAGATGTGGAGCACTCTAGGGAGTGTGGCATGCCGCGGTCGTAAGATGTTGCCGCATGAGGGTGATCGTCGGTGAGGGCATACATCACGTCATATCATCTTGCATTAACAACAGTATTAGGATTTGTCTGATTTACTGCTTTACTATTATCGCGTGATTGAATTGTGAACATGCTAATCTTTGCTCTATGATTCCACTGAGTTGATCACTCATTCCCACGTTACGGGATGGTGTTTGCAACACCCACCAGACCCTGTTGTAGCTGCAGGTGAGGACGAGATTCAGGAGGTGGAGCCGGAGATTGACGAGGACCAGGATGAGTTCTCGTATATGCAGTATCATGACGGCTTCCCGTAGGTGACCTAGATCGAGGGGACATCAGTGGGACTTTACTTTTTGAACATTATATTTTTGTTATGTATATGTACATGAGACTCAGAGATGTAGTCATACTTTGGAGACAGATGAGATTACTTTATTTTTCCATACAGTGATATATACATTGTTTAGTCTTCCGCTTGCTCTTATCACTGGATCTGAAGTATGAATTGCAGTTTTGGTATACTTTTACTCATGTGAATGCTTTAAATCAGACAACATTGAATCATAACCATTTTTGTTGCATAAGTGACGGTCTGGAACTCGGGAGTTGAGTTTATACACGACCCCCGATTTTCAGGGTGTTACAACCCCATTGTCGGCTCCTAGCATTCATATACTAGATTCTGATCCTGGGATCCTAAAAGAAGAATTTTTTTTTTGTACATTTAAATAGTAATAAGCATAACCAGAAGATTACCCAATTCACAAAGGTAACATCATCATCATCATATATCCACTAATATAATCATTGGAGTACAACATTGAAAGGAAAATACATAAATAGAAAATTAAGTTCCAGAAGACCAATTCACGCTCCAAGCTCAACACTGCTGCAACCTAACATCACCTGCATGCATCTATCGTGCATAAGCTTATAGAAAGCTTAGAGGGTGGTGTAAGTGTGTGCACAAGGTAAGTGTCAAGTAAGCAATATCAGAGTAAGCGAAAGTACTGACAAGTCCATGAGTCATACAATATCAGGGTAGGCAGTGAAAATCAGTTATGCAAATGAGGAGTCAAAGTAAGCCAAATATTAGATACCGAGGATACAATGTCATAAATCATAAAATATCAAAATAAGCAGAAATATACTGACAAGTCTATGAGTGCGATCAGCCGTACCAAGGCGATGCGATGCAAGGCATGAGTACTATCGGCCATATCAATGCAGAAACATGGCAACCCAAAATACTAAATACTGCAGATGTAACATAATATGTGGTGCGAATAAAATGACCAAGCTGGAGTGACGTGGAGATGATAGTACGTAGTATCGCAGGCTATAGGGTCTATCACAAGGGACTTCTATCCAAACCAGTCCCATACTTAAATTTGGATAGTCAGACTCAATGTAGTAGACTCTTGATCTCAGGTTAGTAGCGCGTCCAACCGAAATCCTTGCCATAATGAAGGTACACAACATTTAGTTGCGCACCACCACCCCGAGTGGATAATGAATGAATGAATGAATGAGCATGCAACTCCTACTCAATAAGTCCACATATCAGTACAGTTCCTTTCTGAGAAATCACCGGGGTCTATTACACTCCATACCAGATTGTCGCCCCATCGCGGTAATAAGGTGAGTGAAAGAGACCTCACTATCCACCTGCCAATATCGAGCCTGGCTCGTCAATAGCGGACCCATTCCTCGAGCTGGTCAGACTCAACTTAGTATTGCCCACTCCTCTCGGGCAGGTAAGGGCGCACCCCCTTCCAACCGACCACGACACAGTGGAGAGCGCAACCATCTGGTAATTGGTACTCGGCGCTCATCTACCCACTCGGTCTAAACGTTGGAGCAACCTCTGGAACCAAGAGGGTTCTGGGACTTTCACCCAAGGATATCTATAGCACCCCATGTAGAATAAATTTTCGGTATCCCATCTGGCCATCCACGATATGTCTGCGGAGGCTACGGCCCTGATGTCGCTAGGGCGTACAGTAATCACAACACAACGCAAGATGTATGAGTCATACAATCCAATCATGCATCAATCCTGCGCATGTCGTGCGCTCATGTGAGATAACCTCCGCCTATCAGGGAGTCTCATGTCATCCTGCCCAATAACATATGCAATTGTCAATCACATCTCATAACAAACATGCAGATGATGCGTATGGGCATGTATTATGATGCTCTGCAGTCACATGCTCATAATCGGTATCAATAACCGGCATTGACAATCGACGTTGAAAATGTGGACATTTAACCAACATTGTCCCTCAAGGACTGGCCCACATAGAGGCAAATACATAATGGGTACATGGCCTCACACAAGGGCCAAATATACACAATAGGTGGGCCTTGCTCATGGGCCTAATACATATCACAATGGGCCCTAGGCCTCATACAATCTCAATGAGTCACATATGCATCACATCAGGCCTTTTCCCTGGGCCTCGAATACATCACATTGGGCCTAGCCCATGGGCCTCGAATACATCGCAAGTGGGCCTCAAATATACTTCGCGGGTGGGCCACATACCTGGGTCTAATACACATCAGTATGGGCTACATCACATAAGCCTAATATACATCACTATGGCCACAACCCATGGGCTTTAAATACACAATAGGTGGGCCCTACACATGGGCCTCAAATATATACCATGGGTGAACCTCAATGGACAGGTCACCAATACAACAGGATGGGCCTAATGACATGGACCTCATAAATATATCGAATAAGCCACACTAATTGGGCCTTACATACATTGCAATGGCCCATGACCCATGGGCCTTGCATACATCACAATGGGCCTTGTAACACGGGCCTCATATATATCAAGGCGGGCCTCATATATATCAAGGCGGGCCTCATACAAGGCTTAAGGGAAAGTCACAATGTGGACATCCAACCATCATTGCCCAACAATGTGAATGTTTAACCACATTGTTCCTAATGAATGACGCTCATAGGGTCAATCGTATAATGGATCAACGGTCTTATACAAGGGTTTAAAATACATCATCATGGGCCTCACTCATGGGGCACATACACATCACATTAGACCTCACTCATGGGCCAACGTACATAACGTCGGCCGCATCAACGGGTCGAACAAAATAGACCAAATCAAGAGGGCTGATACAAAGAAGTCAAATCAATTGGGCCGATCAAATAGACTGATACAGATGGGCCGAGTCAAAGGGGCCGACTCAAATGGGCAAAGTCAATTGGGCTAATCAAATGGGCCAATACAATTGGTCGAGTCAATAGGTTGAATCACTTGGCCGACTCAAATGGGCCAAATCAGTTGGGTTGAATCACTTGGCCGAATCAATGGGCCGAGTCAAAATGGGCCGAGTCAGTTGGGTTGAATCACTTGGCCGAGTCAAATGGTTGATACAATTGGCCGAGTCAAATGGGTCTCACATGTGACCATATATATACAACAAATGGGCCACACTACATGGTCTAACAATACCATAAGGGGGAAGCCGAGCTAACCGAACAACAACACAAAGGTAAGCCGAGCCGAGCTGACCTGGCGAACAACAACACACAAGTGGGTCGAGCCGAGCTGACCGAACAACAACACACAGGTAAGCCGAGCCGAGCTGACCGAACAACAACACACAGGTAAGCCGAGCCGAGCTGACCTGACGAACAACAACACACAGGTGGACCGAGCCGAGCTGGCCGAACAACAACACACAGGTAAGTCGAGCCGAGCTGACCTAGCGAACAACAACACACAAGTGAGCCCAGCTGAGATGGTCAAACAACAACACACAGGTGGGCCGAGTCGACCTGACTGAATAACAACAAACAGGTAAGCCGAGCCGACCTGGCGAATAACAACACACAAGTGAGCCGATCCGAGCTGAGCTGGCCGAACAACAACACACAGGTAGGCCGAGCCTAGCTGAGTTGGCGAACAACAACACGCAGGTAGGCTGAGCCGAGCTGACCTGACCGAACAACAACACACAGGTGAGCCGAGCCGAGTTGAACTGGCCGAACAACAACACACAGGTAGGCCGAGCCGAGCCGACCTGACCGAACAATAATACATAGGTGGGCTGAGCCGAGCTGACCGAACAATAACACACAGGTAAGTCGAGTCAAGCTGACCGAACAACAACACACAGGTAAGCCGAGCCGAGCTGACCTGGAGAACAACAATACACAGGTGGGCTGAGCCGAGCTGGCCGAACAACAACACACAGGTAAGCCGAGCCGAGCTGACCTGGCGAACAATAACACACAGGTGGGTCGATCTGAGCTGACAGAACAACAACACACAGGTGGGCCGAGCCGACCTGACCAAACAACAACACACAGGTAAGCCGAACCGACCTGGCGAATAACAACACACAGGTGAGCCGAGCCAAGCTGAGCTGGCCGAACAACAACACACAGGTAGGGCGAGCTGAGCTGAGCTGGCGAACAACAACATGCAGGTAGGCCAAGCCGAACCGACCTAATCGAACAACAACACACAGGTGAGCCGACCCAAGCTAAGCTGGCCGAACAACAACACACAGGTAGGCCAAGCCGAGCTGAGCTGACGAACAACAACCACAGGTAGGCTGAGCCGAGCCGACCTGACCGAACAACAACACACAGGTGAGCCGAGCAGAGCTGAGCTGGTCGAATAACAACACACATGTAAGTCAAGCCGAGCTGAGCTGGCCGAACAACAACACACAAGTAGGCCGAGTTGAGCTGAGCTGGAAAACAACAATAAGCAGGTAGGCCGAGCCGAGCTGACTTGACCGAACAACAATACACAGGTGAGCCGAGCTGAGCTGAGCTGGCCGAACAATAACACACAGGTAAGCCGAGCCGATCTGAGCTGGCCGAACAACGACACACAGGTAGGCCGAGCCGACCTGTAAGACCCGTATCCTAATCCGTACTGTTCCGTTGTTTTTCGCGATCCTTCTCGTTAAATTTCGGCAATCCACGACCTGTAGTTGACGTTGCGCACGACCGTAAGTCGTATCCTATTCATTTGAGCTGGCTTAATCCGAGACTTGTATCGTTGCGACCGTACCGTGGCCGCGGTTCTAACGCCGTAACTCACGCACCGATCCGATACCCAGATGATGAGATGCGGACCCGCGTTCAGTTCGAGGAGAAACACCGCACGTTACAAATCCTAAGAGAATCTCTACGAAGTGTCAAATCAATCCCATCAATCAATTACCCATCAATCACTTTATGTCAAGTACAAACACCCATGCTTCCTTTCTCCACAAGTCAAGCAACCACCTAAGTCAACTAACCTCTCACTTCACCCATCACTCACTTCACCCATCACTCACCTCACCCATCACTCACCTCACATCACTCCATCTCTCTACATCTCATCTCTCCCTCTCTCTCTCTTTTCTCACACCAAACCCAAGCAACCAAGAGAGCCTCCCACGTCCAAGGCTCCCCATGAGAGAGGTGTGATTTTGGTGGCCCACTTTTCACTCTCAAATCTCCCATCCTAGCCATCTATTTCCCATCTCCACCATCAAAGTGAAGCTCTAGGAGACCGGCTATCCAACGGACCAAGAAGATCAAGTGGTGAGTGTTTCTTTAGGCTACTTTTTATGTTTTTAAGATGGGCCAAGTGAGGCCAATCGATCAATGGTTTGGATCTCACTTGGGACCCTAAGATGTGGCCAATGGCTCATCTTGACCATCAAGATCATTCCATGATGGGGCCATTCTCCATGGACCCCATCATGATGTTTACTTTCCTTGTATTGAGGAGGTCTTCTAGACCGTCCATTTCTAGTGGAGTGGGATCTCCACCGTTGATCTGTTGTTGATGGTCCATATGCAAGGGGACCTTTGATGTATGATTGGATGATTAAAACGAAGGGCCCATAGTGCCGGGGTCCCTCCATCACGCGTGTCTAACTCTATTTCTCTCTCCCTCTCTTTCCATTTACTTCCTTGTATGTGATGAAATGGCCGTATGGCCCACTTGGATGGACCCCACCTTGAAGTAGGTATTTTATCCAAGTCATCTATGAGTGGGCCCACCTTATATGCATTGTACCCACACCACCTATTATGTGGTGGCCCACCAAGCAAGGCCCATTTAAAATTTGCATTTAGTCCAAAAGAGTCCAGTGACGTCTGGACGTCATTGGAATGAAAACATAAAAATGGCTAATTTCTAAGCCTTTGGGGAAGACCACCCATATAGGCCCCACCTTGAGGTATGTATTCAATCCAAGCCGTCTATCTTTTTCCCCATCCCATTTTAGGCGTTGAGCCGAAAAATGAGGTTGATCGGGGTATCTAGTGGGCCATAGTGTTGAAAACAATATCAGTACCGTTGCCATCTACTTAGATTTTTGCTACGCACTGGAAGATGTCCATTATTGGTCTTGATAGGTTTGTTTTGGCCTTGGGAATGCGATGGACGGAGTGGATTTACTTGGGGTGGCCCACACACCTGAAAATCCTCAGGAAATAGGGATTTCAAAAAAAAAAAAAAAAAAACAGAGAAAGAGAGCAGCGTCTGCTGCTGCAGACGATGCAGGCAGCTGCCTGCGGCCTTGCAGCGGGCGACCGCCAGGCAGCCCCACATGATGTATATTTCGTATCCATGCCGTCCATAAGGTGGCCCACCCTCTGAGGTGGGCCCTCTCCAAAAACGAGGCACATCCAAAGCTCAGGCGGCCCACACCACAAGAAACAATGGTGATTAAATTCTACCATTGAAACCCTTTTGGGGTCCACACAAGTTTTGGATCAAGTTGAAATTTGTTTTTCCTATTCATTCAGGTCTGCATGACCTTATCAACGTGTTGGATGGAAAATAAATATTATGGTGGGCCCCACATGGGACCCACAGTGATGTATGTGGCTGTATTCCACCGTCCGCACGGACGGTGGAGCCCACTGTCACTATGTGTATACGTGTGTGTGTGTGTGCGTGTGTGAGTGCGTGTATGTGTATGTATGTGTGAGTGCACACGTGTGTGTGCGTGTGTGTGTAGATATATATATATAAATATGTATATAAAATATTATATTATAGATAATATTGTGTATATATATATATATATATATATATATATATATATATATACACTGTATATAGATTATATAGTATATTAAAATGATGGTGGGCCTTGATGTGACCCCCGCCATGATGCATGTGTTGCATCTAAACCGTCCATTTATTTATTTTTGTAAAATTATTTTATGGCTTGAGCCAAAATGAGCCAGATCTATGGTTCAAATGGGCCACCATGGCATGTGTATAGGGCCCCTTATTGATTTAACTTTGGCCATTCATTGAGACCTACCTTGGTATATATCTGAGGCCCAAATGATCAGGCCCATTTAATACATATAAGGGCTATGGGATTAAGCTCATCTGGCATGTATAATGCCCATGGGTTTCGGCCCATTTGGCATATGCAATGCCCATAGAATCCGGCCCACTTATTTTATATAAGGCCCACGGGATTCAAGCCCATTTGATACATATTAAAGCCCATGAGATTAAGCCATTTGATGTGCATGGGGCACAAATGGAGTGGCCTGGTTGATATATTTATATGTATGGGCCCATCTAAAATATTTAAGGCCCAAGTTGAGAGGCCACTTTAATGTATTTCAAGGCCCATGGATCATGGACCATTGCAATGTACATAAGGCTCATTGGTGAGGCCCATTAATGCAAACCATTTGGTGAATATGAGGCCCATGTAATACGACCCATTTGATATATCTAAGGCCCAGGGATCGAGGCCTAACGGATGTCCTTAGGGTCCATTGCAATGTACGTTTCTCATGGTTCGTGAAATGATATTTATGGCAAGCCGTGCCTGGGAAACAATGTTGGTTTGCCGTCCACATTGTATGTACAATGTTGGTTAAATGTCCGCATTGTAACTCTCTTTAGGGCCCATTGATAGGTCCATACCCGTTACTATTCATTACCTTATAACATGCTTAGAATAATCTCATGACTCATGCCCATACGCGTCATATGTATGCTTGATATGAGTAATGACTGATCATAACATACGCCATTGGGCAGACCATTTACGGGGCTCGTTATGTGACTGAGTGCCCCACATGATCGCGTAGTACGCGCTGGATTGCTGCATATTTTGACAGCGTGATTCATGCATCTTGCATACGTATGACTTGATCACTGCACGCCCTAGCGACATCAGGGCTGTAGCTCTACAGGTACATCGTGGATGGCCGTATTAGATACCGGAAATACTTATTCTAGCACTGTGGGCACTTAGGATGTCCTTGGATGAAAGTCTCAGAACCTTTTTGGTACCAGGAGATGCTCCAGCGTCTAGACCGAGTGGATACATGAGCGCCCGAGTGCCGAATACCAGTAGGCCGCGTCTCCCACTGTGTCGTGGTCGGTTGGAAGGGGGTGTGGCCTTATCCGCCTGAGTGAGAGGGCTATAAGCTAGGCTGAGTTTGACTAGCTCTCAAATGAGTCCACTATCGACGAGCCGGGTAGGTATTGGCATACTACTGGTCAGGCGAATAGTGAGGTCTTATCCGCTTGTTTGACTGTGCAGCTAGGGAGGTGGCAGTCTCTGCGAAGTGTATTAGACCCCGGTGATATCCAGAGAGGAATTGTATTGATATACGTACTTGAGGAGTACCGACTTTCTTGGATTACATTTCGCATATGACATTCGGCTATATAGGTCTTGCATTGTATCGGTGTGGCCGATGACATTCATATCTCATAGTTTTGGCATGGTTGATTCTATGAACTTACCACATACTTCCGCATTGTTCTAATACTGTACACTTGGCGTTTGCCTTACGCACACACTTACACCACCCTCTAAGCTTTTGTAAGCTTATGCATGATAGTTGCGTGCAGGTAGCGTTGGACGGCAGCAGCGCTGAGACAGGAGTGCATATCAGGACCTTTTGGAGCTTTTGATCACCTTGTATTTTCCTTTCCGCATTGTACTTAAAGTTTTTGATATAGTGGATATGTGGTGATGTTGTTTTGTGACTTGGTTATGCTTGTGGTTATGCTCCATTACAAAAAAAAAATTCATTCTAAAAATCCTCCTTGTAGGATCCCAGGATCGGAATCTGGCATTTGATTGTCAGGAGCCGAGAATGGGGCACTACGGAGGCTGTCGGCACCAGATTCGGCAATTGGGATTCATGTGAATCCGATTTCGGATTTGGGGCGTGACACGACCTGACCTCTTTAGTCAGGCCATCTTACCCATAACATGTATCCTTATATACTATAAATCCTTGGGGCTCATGGCACAGCAGGGAGGACCAGCACTGTTCAGACATTGCCCATAGAAACCTGCACCTTTTAAACTTACCCAGGTACACTAGCACCAACCAAAATGGATGGATGACATGGGTGGGTCCCATAGTCCCCATGCCAGTTTACTCCTCATTGCTGCCACTGCCACAAGGGATGGATGCCAAGACCTTAGTGTTGAAATGAGGCATCTCCGCTCAGCCTACCAGTTGAGCTATGGAGCTGGGTGTCCATGATAGCCACCCCCACTAGGAATGGATGCCAAGACCTCAGTGTTGAAATGAGGCATCTCCCACTCTGTCTACCAGTTGAGCTATGGAGCTGGGTGGGTCCAGCGTTGAAACAATGTATCTTTCACTCAGTCTACTACCTGAACTGTGGAGCTAGGCCCACGTCAGATCACACTTCACTGGTAGCTACAACCACTATTTACTAAGTTATGGCCCATCAGATGCTCCGATCAACCTCATTTTCAGGCTCAACGCCTAAAATGAGTTGGTGTATAAGATAGACGGTGTGGATTTAACACATACATCAAGGTAGGGTGTGTATGAGTGGGTCACCCCGCAAGCTTGTAACCAAGCAAATATTTGGGTTTCACAGAGACGTCCAGCGTCCCTGGACGCTGGACGGTCCTCACAGTAAAGGTGGGCTATATTCAAGTGGGCCACCACATGATGAATGGTATGGGTACAACACACATAAGGTGGACCCCACTCATAAACGGCTTAGGTAAAATACTTACTTCATGATGGGATCCATTCAAGTGGGCCACACGGCCAAATCATCACACAAAAGAAAAATATATATATAAAAGAAGAAATGACGAGAGAGAGAGAGAGAGAAGCACCCACAGATCGGCCTTCTTCTTGGACTTTCTCCTTCCATCAACGCACCCGTGAGCTCCAACGGTTGAGATTCAACGGTCGCGATTGGTTTTGGAGGGTGGAGATGGGAGATAGGTAGTGGGCCATACAAAGCTCTCTCTCATAGGGCTCTCATGGATGATTTCTTGCTTGGAAGAAAATGAGGGAGAGAAATGAGAGAGAGAGAGGGATGGGTGATGGATAGGGTGAGAGATGGGTGATGGGTGATATGTGTACTTGGGTGTAAGAGAAATTTGAGTTTGGGGTTGCTTGGGGAAGAGTGAAAAGTGATGTGTACTTGACATGAGATGGGATTGATTGATGTGACATTGGGTAGAGATTCTCTTAGATTTCGTAATGCGCAGTGAAAAGTGATGTGTACTTGACATGTTATGATTTCATATCCCTTTGGTTGTCAAATTTTGTCGTGCCAAAACCTATATCTATGTCTTGTATATCTTGTGTTTCTTGTTTGAGACTATTCATTGCTTCAAGACATCGCATTTCAAGACATCGCATTTCAAGACATGATCTTAAATGAAGAAAGTTTCAAGTCATGGATGAAGAATTCAAGAATAGAAGTCTTCAAGTATGCATGTTCAAGATACAATCAAGCTCAAGAAGACTTTGTTCAAGTCAAGATCAAGCTCAAGAAGGCCTACTACAAGATTCGTATATTCTCAAGCTTCTCTTAAAGGTCATCTGAATGTACAGACTTTCAATGTCCATCTCACTTTTAAGGTTTGTTTAACCTTAGATTGACCTTAGGATGGGCTTTACTGTAGGTCATTCTGGATACATAATTCATATATTTTAATATACTTGTTAGCCCTATGACTCAAACTCCAGCAACTAAACTGAGAGTCCTACGACCGGTCGTAGGTAACCCACGACCAGTCGTAGGTGGCCCACGACCTGTCGTAGGCTACCCAAGACCAGTCGTGGAACAACAAATTCTTATCCCGCGAAAATCTTTGAAAATCTTTGAAGCTACGACCAGTCCTAGGATCCTAAGACCAGTCGTAGACGGGATTTTTCAGGCTATAAATAGAGAACGAACTTCAGAGTTTTAGTAATTCAATTCAACTCTATTCAAGCATTCTTTAGGCTATACTCTGAGATAAGTTTGTGTTTGTTTTAAGCTACTTTGTACTTATTTAATATTCCTTTTGCTAGCTTATTTTTTATTTGATTTTGATTTACATTCCAACCTTATTTGAAAAGGGGAATTTCACAAAATCAAATAGAACTAGCCCTTTTGATTTAAAATCAATTAGACTTAGAATCATTCTTAAAGTGAGTATTGGACTTTGAACGTGGAATCAAACTTTTACTCCGATTGGTTCTACCGGGCTACTTCAAAACGTGCTTCAGGTATTTTACATTTTTGTAATTTACTTTCTTTGGTTTTGTTTGAGATTTTTCAGAAAAATCTCATTGTATTGGTTATCTGAGGAGAGCCAGAAAACTCAGATTGTAGGTGTTTTTGGATTGTGTAAGCCCGAGATCAAAGACACAATTGTGAAGGTTTTAGGTGAACCTGTAAAACCTATTTTGATAGTGCATGCTAATATCCCCTGTGTGAGGATATTAGGAGTGGAGTAGCATTTTGTGTAGCTGTTGGATAACAGTTGGTGTACACACAGGTGAACCACTATTTATCATTGTGTTGTGGATGTGCTTTATTCTTTCATATCTTTATTCATTCAGTTTTGTAGTTTGTGTTTGTGGATGAATGTTGTAATCATTTTATTTCAAGCAAGTGTGAATGAATGTTGTAATAACTTAGGATTTATTTCTGCAAGTTATTTTGATTTTATTGCTTTTTATTCATCATTGGTTTATGATATAAGGATGTTCTAGAAATAAGGTTGTCTTACCTTAAACCTTTGGTTTTTGGTGTAAGGTTATCCTTAGAACTGATAAAGTATCATTCTCTTTATTTTAGGCTATTGAGATTACTTTAAATTCAGCATTGTGCTTTATTTCTTTTATTATTCCGTTGTTATTAGTTTTATTTGGCATTGCCCTATTCACCCCCCCTTTAAGGCATATAGCTAGGCCCTTTGAAGTGGTATCAGAGCCTAATAGCTCGTGCTTATTGTTTATTTATTAGATTTATTTCCTAAGCTAACGATCTAAGCTATATTAAGGTGTTAAATTTTGATAGCCTATCAGTCACTAGGCCACCACCTTTTAATGGCACAAACTATGCCTATTGGAAAGTCAGGATGACGATCTTCCTCAAATCCTTGGATGAAAGTGTGTGGTTGGCCGCAATGAATGAATGGAACCCTCCTATCATTGAAGTAACTAATGGTGATGGTTCAAAATCAATGAAAGTAACGGTTTATTCTCTTTGGACCACACTTCAAAAAAGTGAAAGTAATGCCAATGCAAAAGCACTAAATGCAATCACTTGTGCATTATCACCAGATGAATTCAAAAGAATCATCACTTGTGAATATGCAAAACAAGCATGGGATGTATTGGAAATGACACACGAGGGTACATCTATTGTCAAGAAATCTAAAGTCCAACTCCTCACAACTAAATTTGAAGAAATTCATATGGAGGAGAATGAGATGTTTATGGACTTCTATACTAGATTGAATGACATTGTGAACTCTATGTGGGGTATTGGTGATAGAATCCCATAAAATAAAGTATGCACAAAGATACTACGCTCACTTCCTGAACGGTTCAATTCTAAAGTGACCGCGATTCAGGAACTTCGTGATACGGATACCATGAGGGTTGAGGAACTAGTTGGTTCACTTTAAACCTATGAGTTATCCTTTAAAGCTCCTAAAGGAACATCAATTGCTCTCAAATCATATAAAAATGTTTCACAAGAGAGCACTTAGCTAACAAATGTCCTAAAAAGGACAAATCAAAAAAGAAAAGCATGATGGCTACTTAGGATGAATCGTCTGATTCTGAATCCTCTTCTAAATCAGAAGATTCTGAAACCGAGTCGGGCGAAGATGTTAAAGCCCTTATGACTCTAGTCAAAATCACCTATTCAAATAATGATGATATATCTAGTGAAGAAAATCTGAATAGTGATTGCGATAATGAAGATGATCTTCAGGATGCTTATAATTCCCTTTATAAAGAGAGTTGTAAAATTGTCGTTAAGCTTAAATTACAAAAAGAAAAATTTTCTATGCTTAAGGAAGATTATGAGTCTCTTGTTTTAGAAAAGTCTCATATTTCCGATTCTTTTGAAAAGACCAAATGTGATTTAGATTTCAAAACCTTCCAAAATGAAGATTTGAAATCCAAAAATGAGAAACTCAAAAATGAGGTAGCTTCTCTTCTGAATTTGAAAGACACATGGAGATATGCCCAAGGTGATCCAAAATTGAAAAAATTATTGTCCGGATCAAGAAAATGTGGCGATCGATCCGGGTTAGGCTATGATAAGAATACATCTCCTAAACAAAAGAACATTGCTCCTAAATTTGTAAACGAATAGTCTTCAACCTCAAAAGAAAAGAATACTTATCAAGGTTTTTCTAAAAATTCAAGGTCTTTTCAAAAACCTAAAGGTGGCCATGTCAACTTTAATTTTTAAAACCGAAATTCTTTAGCTGAAAAAATAATTGATCTACTCAAGGAGCTATTAAAGTCTAACTCTATAGGTCACTCCTATAATAATAAACAGAAAAAGACCATCTATTCTCTTAAACCTAAAACAATTCTGAAATGGGTTCCTAAAGTTGCCAGCTTAGTTGCCCACACTGCTTTCAAAGCTACAAGTCATTCAAGGTGGTACTTAGATAGTGGTTGTTCGAGACATATGACAGGTGACAAAGCTTTATTCACCGATCTAAAAGATATGACTGACGGGTTAGTCACATTTGGTGATGGAAGAAATTGTAAGATCATTGGCCAAGGTACGGTTCAGCTTTATAACCTTCCCTTATTTAAAAATGTTTTGTATGTTGAGGGCTTGAAACACAACCTTCTTAGCATTTCTCAGATATGTGATAACAACCATAGTGTGAAGTTTTCTAATCAAGGTTGTGAGATTTTTAATAAAAAGGGTTCTGTTATATTAACCGGTCGCAGAACTTCTGAAAACTGCTACATCGTTAGTGATGCAAGCTCATCTACTCAATCGTGTTACATGGTACATACCGATGAGACTGAATTATGGCATAAACGCCTTGGACATGTACACTATCGGAACTTATTTAGATTGAGCAAAAGAGAACTAATTAGAGGTCTACCTAAATTGTAAAAAGAAGATAAAATATGTGGTGAATGCCAGTTGGGCAAACAGACTAGGAGCTCTCACAAGAAAGTGAACTCCAATACCACATCTAGACCACTCGAGCTTCTCCATATGGATCTTATTGGACCAACCAGATCGGAGAGTCAAGGAGGCAAAAAATACATCTTGGTTATCGTAGATGACTATAACAGATTCACTTAGGTATCGTTCTTAAAAGACAAAACTGAAACCCTAGATGAAGTGAAAAAGGTCATCAAACGAATCCAAAATGAAAAAGGTTCTCATGTTAGTAAGATCCGTAGTGATCATGGATCCGAATTCGAAAACAATAGTTTTGAGAAATTCTGTAGCGATCTGGGAATATCATATGAATTCTCTACGCCCAAAATACCTCAACAAAATGGTATAGTTGAAAGAAAAAATAGAGTGCTTCAGGCTATGGCTAATGTTATGTTGAATAGCATGAAGCTCTCTAAAAATCTTTGGGCTGAAGCAGTTAATACCACATGTTATATTATTAATCGGGTTTATACCAGTAAATCTGATAATAAGACTGCTTATGAATTATGGTTTGAAAAGAAACCTACTGTCAAATACTTTCGGGTTTTTGGCAGCAAGTGTTATATTTTACGTGATCGTGAAAATTTGAAAAAGTTTAATACGAAAAGTGATGAAGGTATTTTTCTTGGTTATTCTTTGAACAGTCGAGCTTATAGGGTTCTAAATAAGAGAACTGGTGTGATTCAAGAGTCCTCAATGTGTTCATTGATGATCATTTGAATACTCTAGCTCCGAGTTCAGATGATGATGATGATGAAGCTCTTATTATCGACAATCAAGATACCTCATCAAGTCAAAAAGAATCTGAACCAAGGACTGTTAAAGATCATCCAACCAATCAAATACTTGGAAACCCTCTCACTGGAGTTCGTACTAGTAAACAACTTGAGAACATATGTAATTATGTCTGTTTTACATCCCAAATAGAACCGGTCAACGTGAAAGAAGCACTATCTGACTAAAATTGGATAGTTGTTATGCAGGATAAACTTAATCAATTTGTTTGTAATGATGTCTGGTATCTTGTTCCTAGACCTAAAGATAAACATATTATTGGAACAAAATGGATCTTTAAAAATAAGTCTGATGAGCTTGGAAATATAATTCGAAACAAGGCTAGACTGGTTGTACAAGGTTACACTCAGATTGAAGGCATCGATTACGATGAAACCTTTACTCCAGTCGCTCGTCTTGAATCAATCTGACTTTTTATTTCCATCGCATGCTTTAGAAAATTTAAGATTTATCAGATGGATGTAAAGAGCGCCTTCTTGAATGGCGATTTACATGAAGAAATGTATGTTGAACAACCTTTAGAGTTTGAAGACCCCAAGTTATTTGACTATGTATTTCGTCTCAAAAAGGCTCTTTATGGTCTAAAACAAATGCATAGGGCATGGTATGAGAAATTGACTAAATTCTTACTTAGTCATAGCTTTCAAGTAGGAAGTGTTGATAAGACGCTCTTTGTTAAGAAGCATAACAATGATATTTTGATGGTTCAAATTTATGTTGATGATATTATTTATGGATCAACTTGTACTGACATGTCTATTGAGTTTGCAGATCTTATGAAATCAAGGTTCGAAATGAGCATGGTTAGTGAACTAAATTACTTCCTAGGGTTGCAAGTAAAACAACAACCTGACGAAATTTTCATTTCCCAAACCAAGTATGCTACGAACTTGGTTAAAAGGTTTAGATTCGAGAATGGTAAGAACTTTGATACTCCTATGAGTACAACGTTAAGACTCTCAAAAGACTCTACAAGTAAAGATATAGATCCTAAACTATATCGTAGTATAAATGGTAGTTTGTTATATCTAACTGCAAGTAGACCTGATATCACATTCAGTGTTGGTATTTGTGCAAGAAATCAGTCTAATCCTAAAGAATCACATCTTACTGGTGTTAAACGGATTATTAGATATGTCGCAAGTACTATAAATCTGGGTCTATGGTACCCTTTTGATACTAGTGTTCAATTAGCCAGGTACTCAGATGCTGATTGGGCCGGTAATATCGATGATAGAAAATCAACCAGTGGTGGTTATTTTTACATTGGAAATTGCTTAGTTTCTTGGTTCAGTAAGAAGCAAAGCTCAATATCGCTCTCCACTGCTAAGGCTGAGTATATTGCAGCTGGATATGCATGTACACAACTAGTTTGGATGAAACGCATGCTAAGCGATTATGGAATTAATCAAGATTCAATGATCTTACATTGTGATAATTTCAGTGCTATAAATATTTCTAAAAATTCAATCCAACATTCACGTACTAAGCACATTGATATTAGGTATCATTACATTCGTGAGTTGGTTGAAGAAAAAGTTATTTCCTTGGAATATATACCAACCGAAAATCAACTTGTTGATATATTTACTAAACCGCTTGATAAAAATAAGTTTAATAAATTAAAATTTGATCTTGGTATGTGCATTTTACATTGAGTATACTTCCTTGCATGTATCATAGTGTATTATATTTAATATTTGTGTTTAAATTTCAAATTTTTACATTAAAAATATATTTTTTTGGTCGATACTCGACCGGTCGTGGCTGTACACGACCAGTCGTGGTTCGACCGGTCGTGAACCACACTCGACCGGTCATGGAGCTCGTGAATATGATTTATTTGGAAAAAATTTCCTTCTTCTTCATTTCCACTCCGACCTACGACGAGTCGTGGCTCGACCAGTCATATGATTTTTTATTTTTTTTTTCAAGGTGACTCCTATTTCATCATTTTTTTTGAAAATTCATGCTCTCTATGCTTTGATTTGATCATTGTGTAGCTAGATTTCATCTCTTGTTAGGTTTTACAAGGGTTTCTTCTCAATTTGCTGATCTAGTTCTTTTGTGTATTTCTTTTACTCTTTGTATATCTTTTTGAATATGAATGCTAGAGAAAAAAAGAAAATATTCCGTGGTCCATCTTCATCTAGATCTACACCAATAACTAAATGGCACCTTCGGTCACCCGAAGATGATTCTCAAGATGTACGGGATTTGCGTGTCCGTAATATTATCGTTGAGCATACCGCTGATCTTAATCATATTGCTCCATGTGGTATTATCTCTATCCTTGAATCTGTTGGCTGGACTAACATTTTTCTTTGGGGTGGGCTTGCATACCAGTCCATTGCCCAATCAATGGTAGCATGCATCTCAAAATTTTCTCTTGATAATTTAACATTTTTAATTGATACTAGAGAAGAAAAATTTGAAGTAGACCGTCATTTGATATCAGGTATTATGGATATACCCGTTAATGATGAAGGTATACCGATTCATACTTTATATGACAAATCATCTAAATCGAAAAACGCATGTTAACAAGAGATTTATGCAAAATTGATGCACAATAGACACACAAAGGGAATGCGCTCCCTTCAAAGTATCTGTTACCTAGATACAGAATATTACATCTTTTTTTCATTTCCAATGTGTATCCTCGGTCCGGTAATAAAATCGAGTTGACTTCTTTCATGGTTCTTGTATTGCATTATATTACTTCGGGTACCATGGTCTGTCTTCCTTCTTTGATTTGTTATTTCATTATTCAGTTTCATCTCCATCCGGGTCATACTGATATTCCGTTTGGTTATCTTATGACTGTTTTAGTCACTCACATGCTTGTCGATAAACCTATTAATGAGGCACCAATTCATCATCTTATCTTCAACAATTCCAATCTTAATAAGATGAAGCTGGATTTTCTTCCTGGCCAAGTAGATGAAGGTGGCGTTGGTGGTGATGGTGGTGAAGCTGGAAATGAAGGGGAAGCTGGCGATCTTCCTCAACAGGATGTTAATATGGATGATTTATTTGATGATATAGAAACTGATTTTCCAAATGATCCTGATTACGATCCATCTAATCATGATGCACGCCTTCGTGCATTAGAGGAGAAGCTTGATAACATGAGTATAGCCCATGATATGCAATTTAAGTACATGCGAAAATGTCTTCGTCGCATCAATAGGGGCTTACACCGGATTGATCCGACTATCCCTGCTCCCTCCTCTGGATCTGATTAGGCAAATTATCTTCTGGATAGTATAAAATTATCTTTTATTTTGACTATTGTATTGTCTTTTGGATATTGTATTGTGGATTGATAATAGCTTGATGCTTCTGGTTTATCTTTTAAAATATGTTATGTCATTTCTTATGTCTTTCTCATTATCTGCTTATTGTTAATCTTTATGTTGATGTTCTCTTTCCTATTGTGACTTTCCCTTGTCATTTTGTGACAAAAAGGGGGAGTAGAATGGTAAAGGGGGAGTAGTATGGAAAGATGGAATGAGGGAGTAATTGATTTAATGAGAAGGATATGTGGATGAGAATATTTTGTATTGATGTTATTGATTGGTTACATGAGCAGTATTTGTACTACTCAAGGGCAGTAGAGAAATTTGTAATTTTATGGCTCATGATTCCTTCTTATTCTTTATGCTATGTGTTTTGTCACAAATTTGACAAAGGGGGAGATTGTAAGTGCTATGATTTCATATCCCTTTGGTTGTCAAATTTTAACATGCCAAAACCTATATCTATGTCTTGTATATCTTGTGTTTCTTGTTTGAGACTATTCATTGCTTCAAGACATCGCATTTCAAGACATGATCTTAAATGAAGAAAGTTTCAAGTTATGGATGAAGAATTCAAGAATACAAATCTTCAAGTATGCATGTTCAAGATACAATCAATCTCAAGAAGACTTTGTTCAAGTCAAGATCAAGCTCAAGAAGGCCTACTACAAGATTCGTACATTCTCAAGCTTCTCTTAAGGGTCATCTGAGTGTACAGATTTTCAATGTCCATCTCACTTTTAAGGTTTGTTTGACCTTAGATTGACCTTAGGATGGGCTTTACTGCAGGTCATTCTGAATACATAATTCATATATTTTAATATGCTTGTTTGGGCTGTTCTAAGACCAGTCGTAAGGACTTCAAGACCAGTCCTAGCTCTGCTACGATCAGTCTTAAGTTTTTCAGGACCAGTCCTAGGTTGTTGAGAATTTTTGGATCTTTCTGGTTGTCCTACGACCAGTCCTGGACATCCTAAGACCAGTCCTGTGAGTTGTACAACTCATCCTTCGACCAGTCTTAGCCCTACGACTCAAACTCCAGCAACTAAACTGAGAGTCCTACGACTGGTCGTAGGTGACCCACGACCAGTCGTAGGCAGCCCACGACCGATCGTAGGCTACCCAAGACCGGTCATGGAACAGCAAATCCTTATCCCGTAAAAATCTTTAAAAATCTTTAAAGCTACAACCAGTCCTAGGATCCTAAGACTAGTCGTAGATGGGATTTTTTAGGCTATAAATAGAGCACGAACTTCAGAGTTTTAGTAATTGAATTCAACTCTATTCAAGCATTCTTTAGGCTATATGATGTTTTAATTTAAACCAATTTGATTTAAATGATTTTTAACTCGCAAGTATACGAATCAGATGTAGATTTGGTACGTATTACGAGATCATTTCCACAAGGACTGGTTGTCACAATTTAAAATTTACGACTCTTCTTAACTAATCCAACGAATGGTTTAACAAATTATTAAGTAAACTATCATAAATCTATGGAAAATAACTGAGAGTAGTAAGTAAAATTCAATCGATGAGAAGACTAGGACTTTCAAATCCACCCCTAATTATCGTAACCCTTGTTTTACCTGTTGATTCATCCTAATTCAGATTGATATAACTTTAATAAACAAAGCACATCCTATGTCCTTGGTCGGGCACACAAAATGTACAATCCTTTAAAGCATATGGATCGCATCTTTCCATCCATGGTCAGGCATGGAGAGACGTAAATCCTGTTTCTTCCTTTATAGGAAACTTGTTCATGGTCAGACACAAGGACCTAGTATAATATTCCAAACAACATCCATATATAGACTGTGGTCGAGCTCATAAAATGGAGAAGTACAGAAATCTCAGGAAAGCACACTAGAAAAAGAAACAAATCAATCAAATCAACATGAATTCAATAATAAACAAGAGTCAATCAAATTAGGGGCTTCATCTCAGCCCTAGCTAAAAAGTCTAGCAATCCATCGAATTAATTATAATGAAGAAAAAATAATATTTAAACAATAAAAACATCCTTCCCTTCTTTCTTCCTCTTTCTCTCTCTCTGGCTCTCCTCAAGCTCTAGATCTTCCTCCCAAGGTCTAAATCCTTGCTCCCCACGTCCAAAACCTCCTTATATAGCTGCTGGAGTGGTGAAATCGGATTTGAATCGGATTTGGAAAGCTATCGCATGCGCAGCGAAAGCCTTTTCGCAGTCAAGTTTAGTGCCTCGAAACACGCCACTTTTCTTGCTCAAATTCTAAAGAAACACTATCCCTTAGGACTTTCTTGTGTCCTCTACATGATAGACGGTTCAGATCTGCCATATGATCAAAGATGGTGGGCCACAACCGCCTGGAAAAGTCAGTTTTCGCGGATGTGCGAAACCTTTCGCACTCTTTCGCTGTCGTAATCAGTGGGCTCCATAGAGGTATTTTTGAGGAAATCCACCCCGTCCATTGCATTCAGAATGAAATTTCAGTCAAGATGAGTAGTTTTGAATGTCCATTGGCGTGTCCCAAAGAAGAAATCAGTAAAAGATCAGGTTTGAATGCTACAGGGCAGCCCTTTTGTGGCCCCCGTATCTCACACATGTGCTTTCGTAGATTAAAATTATAAACATGATTTTGCAGTGCTCGCGGTTGTCTACACGATGGACGGTTTAGATTGAGCGTACGGGAAATGGGTGGGGCCCACTAATTTCTGCAAAACGGATGTAGGCCGTCCGTTCGCTGACGCTAAAATGGCACTGGCCATTTTTGAGAAGGAGACGGGTCAGCACTTGCGCTGACCGCCTCATGCATCTGGTGCTCATCGTACATGCATGCAGTATATATGCATTCGTACTCATTTAAGGCCCACTGTAATGTTTTTATGAAATCCAATCCATCCATTCCTTTTATCAAACTATTTTAAACGTCGAAACCAAAGTTGAGGCAGTTCCAAATAGCAGGTGGGCCCAAAATCAACGGTTTATGGGCTGATCTGTCAGTTGGGGCACTTCTATAGTGATCCAATGGAAGCAATTTTACGTGTATGGTTAATTTATGGCCCTCATCCCATCTATGAAGTTTCAGGTCAATCGGATGGCGGGAACCCTATGATCTTGCGTTTTGGACCAATTTCAGGCCTCTTTAACGTGAACGGCTTGATTTTCTTAGATCCCTGGCGTATAAATTCTTCAATATTGGTCCCATGGGATCCGTCCTTTGCTTTGATTACTTTAGAGCGTCAAATCCAGGCTTTTAATATCCTTTTTTAATTAACGCTCCTGGTTACACCCTGCAACAAAAACACAATTAAAATATTCTATTAACCCATATCATGTACGTAAATTTCGGCAATAATCGGGGTCTAACAAGTAATATTTGACCCTCATCACTATACTCTGAGATAAGTTTATGTTTGTTTTAAGCTACTTTGTGCTTATTTAATATTCCTTTTGTTAGCTTATTTTTTTTATTTGATTTTGATCTACATTCTAATCTTATTTGAAAAGGAAAATTTCTGATATTCCTTCTTCTTGGATTCAAAATCAAATAGAACTAGCCCTTTTGATTTAAAATCAATTAGACTTAGAACCATTCTTAAAGTGAGTATTGGACTTTGAACATTGAATCGAACTTCTACTCCAATTGGTTCTACCGAGCTACTTCAAAAGGTGATTCAGGTATTTTACATTTTTGTAATTTACTTTCTTTGATTTTGTTTGAAATTTTTTTTAAAAATCTCATTGTATTGGTTATCTGAGGAGAGCCAGAAAACTCAGATTGTGGAATTTTTTAGATTGTGTAAGCCCGAGATCAAAGACACAATTGTGAAGGTTTTAGGTGAACCTGTGAAACCTATTTTGATAGTGCATGCTAATATCCCCTGTGTGAGGATATTAGGAGTGGAGTAGCATTCTGTGTGGCTGTTGGATAACAGTTGGTGTACAAACAAGCGAACCACTATATATCGTTGTGTTGTGTATGTGCTTTATTCTTTTATATCTTTATTCATTCAGTTTTGTGGTTTGTGTTTATGGATGAATGTTGTAATCATTTTATTTCAAGCAAGTGTGGATGAATGTTGTAATAACTTAGGATTTATTTCTGCAAGTTATTTTAATTTCATTGCTTTTTATTCATCATTGGTTTGTGATACAAGGACGTTCTAGAAATAAGGTTGTCCTACCTTAAACCTTTAGTTTTTGGTGTAAGATTGTCCTTAGAACTGATAAAGTATCATTCTCTTTATTTTAGGCTATTGAGATTACTTTAAATTCAGCATTGTGCTTTATTTCTTTTATTATTCCGCTGTTATTAGTTTTATTTGGCATTGCCCTATTCACCCCCCCTCTAGGGCATATAGCTAGGCCCTTTCAGGGTGGCAGGCGAATGAGAGGCTCCAGTAGTGGAGCTCGAAACCTTAACAACACGGGTTCCGACCCACTTCACAAAATCAGGTCGGACTTTAACCAGTATATGTATTACTGCCCTTGTTTCCATTTGTCTCAATTGAAGTAAAGATCTTTGTTTCCTTTTGTATATTTCCAGAAGGGACTGCCGCTCCTCGATTCTGCTCAGAAGAATCGCATTGCGAAGGCTAGGGCGCGATCGGAGGAGCTTCGCTCCTGGACGGACCTAATCACAGCGGACAACCTTCATCGTTCCAGACTTTGCAAGTCACGGCCCTTACTCACGTCTTTCAGTATGTTGCCCCAATATTTCTTATGAGCTCAGTCTTGCCTACCTAGTCGCTAACACTGTCGTTTCTCTCGCAGGCATGGCCGAGGCATCTGGCTCTCGGAAGAGGAAGGCGGCCCCAACAGCGGCTGAGTTGTTGAGGGATGCCCCCCGGGTGAAGATCACTCGGAAGAAGCAGGTCCCCCCTCGTGAGGAGAAATCTGCTCCGCACCGATCTCTGCAGTCCCCGCTCCGAGGCTAGTCGGCTCGACTCTTGCGGTGTTTGCTCACCCACAGACGTCGGGTGCAGCGCCAACCCCGGTGCTCCCTAGTGCGATCATGACTCCTCCGGTGGCTCCGCTTCTAGTGTTTTCCGGTCCGACCAGGGGCCCGGTGGCAGCTCCTCCCCCGGTACTTTCCCATACGACCGTGGTCGGCACCCCAGTCGTTCCGAGCTCTGTTCCCTCTGGCACCCAAGCCGTTCCGAGCTCTGCTCCTTCCACCGCCGTTCCTCCCACCACGATGGCTCATATCGCAGCCCCCGAGCACCCTATTGTTATCCATTCTTCCTCCGAACGAGAGGAGGCCATTAGAATGGCTGACAACATGCTTTCCCCCAAGGTCGGGAGAGGTGTCCGCGCCGAGGGTCAAAACTCGACCGGTAGTAGGGTAGGGGCTGAGGAGACTATAGTCTCGCCCCAGGTGGGGACGAGCGGTAGGAGGTTCGAACCGGGCTACCATATAGCCTTCTTGGCTTCGTGGGCCGCCAAGCATGCCCCCAAGGAGGATATAACTCGAAACCTAGGAAGGTCAAATGGCTCCTTTCTGAATGACTTAGCTACCGTGTGTTACACGATACGTCTCCGAGAGGATCCTCTCTTTCCTTCGTATTGCCATTATATATGTTTTCTTAGATACTGATTTTTATTTTCTATTCAGGCTGTCCCGAAGTTACTTTTGGTTCGGGAGATAGTGCGGGAGCATCAAAGGAGGGAGAGAGCTTGAGGCCTTCAAGGCTGAGATGGCGGTCTTAAGGGATGAATCCGTCCTCTTGAGGTCCTATCAGAGTGAAATACGTCAGCAACTTTTAGACAAGAGGGCTAGAGGGAGTCGGCTGCAGGGGTTTATGGTCGACCTAGAGGCCAAGGAGCTGCTGTTGCAGGAGAGGGAAAAAAACCTCAAAGCCAGCAGCGATGCAGCGACCGCCGAGCTGACCCGTGCCAAAGCTCATGCGGATTCCTTGGCAGTGGAGACCACTCGGCTGAGTGAGGCCTTGAAACCCACCAAGGTTGAGGCGTCTGAAGAGCGGACCCAAGCCATCGCTCAGGCTGTGGAGGCTAAGCGGGCCAAGGATGAGGTTTCTCTAGCAGCGGCAGTTGCCGCCATGATTGAAGACTTCAAGACCTCCAAGGAGAGGGACGCCAAAGCTGCGACGTTTTACAACCGTAGTTTCGATGCTTGTATCGAGGCAGTCCTGGGTTTATACCCATACCTCGATCTTGATCCTCTTCTGCCTGAGGACCCTAAAGACGCCCATGCCGAAGTCACCCTCTCGGATCAAGCCCCCGACGCTCAAGCGCCTCCTCCCACGTGAAGACCTTATGTTTTATTTTATTTTTTTTACTGTTGATGTATTTTTTATCCCTCTGAGGGGGATTTACTGAATGAGAAACATTTCTTTAGTATTTAAGGGTTTGTCATTGCGTTGACTTGTTCTGGGATGTTACCGAGCTGACCTCTTTACGGGTCTGGCCCTTCCACTATCGTTTAGTTGGCTCTCTGAGTCCCCTCAGCCCAAGTCTTAGTTGAGTCCAATCTTTTAGGGCACTCGGCTCATCGCTTGTCTGGCGAGGACCTTTCGTTCCATCGTATGATGAGCCGAGTTCTCCATTGGAGATCGGGTCATTATTGGGCTATCTCCCTCAAGGGAATGCCTTGTTAAACGTTTGTAGGATCAGGTTCCGACCCCTTCCTAAAAGGATCGGACCATTAAGTTCGTGTTCGTTTCGATAAAACAATTGAGTAGACATTCGTGAAGTAGAATTGAAACTTTTATTAAAAACCTTAAAGGCTAGTCGCTCGGAGGCGTACACTTTATTAGGATCCTTAAAGGCTTGTTCATCATAGATAGTAGATCTTCAGGTGCTCAGCGTTCCAAGGATAAGGGAGCTAATGGGCTTCAAGGTCTTCCAGGTGATACAGCCCGGTTTAGCAGATCTGACCACATGATATGGTCCTTCCCAGTTAAGTTCAAGTGCTCATGTTCTCGGTTCGGCGGTGTTCTAGAAGACCCGATGGAGGACTAAGTCCCCAGGGCGGAAATGCCTGACCTTGACCTTCAAATTGTAGAAATGTGATACTTGTTGATGTCAAGCCGCTGCTCGAAGCTTGGAGATATCTCTGACTTCCTCAAGTAAATTCAGATTAGCGGCGATCTACTCGGAGTTTCGATTCTCTTTGAAGTTCCTCACTCGCGCCGTAGGGAGTCCGATTTCTACTGGCACCATCGCCTTCGAGCCATATGATAACGAAAATGGGGTTTCACCCTTTGAGGTCTGGGCTGTGGTCCTGTAAGTCCAAAGGATGAAGGGGAGCTCCTCGGACCAGTTACCTTTTACCTTTTCCAACTTTGTTTTGAGATGGTGTTTGATGATCTTGTTGACCGCTTTTACCTATCCATTTGACTGCAGGTGCCGAGGCGATGAATAAACATTCATGATGCCAAGTCTCTGACACATACCACGAAACTTGTCATTATTGAATTGTCAGTCGTTATTAAATACGATAGTTCTTGGGATTCCGAACCGGCAGATGATATTTTTCCACACAAAATCGATCACTCTTTGCTCGGTGATCTTGGCGACAGGCTCGGCCTCGGCCCACTTGGTTAAGTATTCAACTGCAACTATGGCAAACTTGACTTGTCCCTTCCCTGTAGGTAAAGGACCGATGATGTCGATCCCCCATTGGGTGGTTTTCACAGATTCCCTCGTGAATCTTCCGAATCACGTAGTCTGCCTCTTCCGGTCGGAGGCATCTAAGGTAAGGCTGGGAATGCCCCTTCTTATACAACACTCCGTCCAATACGACGTACTGGGCCGCTCTGACCCTAAGTCGTCTCGCCTCTAGCTTGTTCGAGGGGATTTCGCCGGATGATAGATAATTAAAAATCGGGTCCATCCAACTTGGAATGGACTGAACAGGATTGACCTTCTCCAACTGGCCAATGCTCAGATGCTCAATGAATTCGACGGGAACAAAACGCGGATCTTTCCTTCAGAGGCCGAGGCGAGTCTTGCTAAGGCATCGGTCCATGAGTTCTCAGCTCTAGGGATCTGCCAAATGGTGCAACTCAAGAATTTCTCGATCAGTTTCCTCGCCTCTTCGAGCTAGGCAATTATTCTGACTTCTTTGGCTTCATACTGCGAAGATATGTGATTTACTACCAGCTGCAAATCGAACGGACTTGTAGAGTCTGAACACCCAGGCTTGCTACCAACCTGAGTCCAGCTAACAATACTTCATATTCGGCCTCATTGTTAGAAGCTTTGAATTCAAGTCTGATTACGTACTGGATTGTTGTTGAATCGGGTGCAACCAGGATGACACCGGCCCCTTCCCATTTGACGTTGGACAACCCATCAACATAGAGGACCCATCCCGGATCCGACACTGCTTCTTGGTTGCTCAACGGGACAGGTGGTGTTATCTCGACTTCCTTATTTATTTGCTCTTCACTCGGAGTTGTGAATTCGACGATGAAGTCGGGTATAGCTTAACCCTTGATTGCTACCCTAGGGCGAAATTGAATGTCGAACTCTTCGAGCTCAATTGCCCATTTGGTCATCCGACCCAAGACCTCGGGTCTCTGGAGGACTTGCCTCAGAGAAGAGTCGGTCAGCACCACTATAGAATGGGCCTGAAAGTACGGCCATAATCTTCTAGCTGAGACAATGAGGCAGAGCGCCAGCTTTTTCAAGGATTGGTATCTTGTCTCCACTGGTACTATGGCTTTGCTCACATAGTATACGGGGTATTGCTTGCTTCCGACTTCTCTGATCAGGGCCGAGCTGATAGCTGAAGCCGAAACCGCGAGGTAGAGGAATAAGGTCTCCCCTTCTTCAGGCTTAGATAAGAAAGGAGGCGAACCCAAATACTGTTTCAACTGCTGGAAGGCTTGTTCACATTTCGGTGTCCACTCTGCCCTCTTGTGACCCTTCAGCTGTTGGAAGAAGGGAAGGCATTTGTCTGTAACCCTGAATATGAAGCGTCCAAGCGCTTCAACTCTTCTCGTGAGACACTATATTTCTTTAATGGTTCGAGGTGAGTTCATGTCGAAGAGAGCCTTGATCATATCCGGTTTGACCTCGATACCTCGCTGACTAACTTGAAAACCAAGAAACCTCCCTGATTCAACTCCGAATGCACACTTAGCGGGATTCAGCTTCATCTGATACTCTCGGAGGACGTTGAATGTTTCCCCAAGGTTGGCAAGGTGGTTGGAGGCTCTGATGCTTTTCACTAGCATGTCGTCGACGTACACTTTCATGGTGCGCTCAATCTATCTGGAGAACATCTGATTCACTAGCCTCTGGTATGTTACCTCAGCGTTCTTCAGGCTGAATGGCATGACCCGGTAATAGTAGAGCCCTTTGTCCATGACAAAGGTAGTCTTCTGCCTATCTAAGGGATACATAACAATCTGATTATACCCAAAATAGGCGTCTAAAAATGAAAGCAACTCATGTCCAGCCGTGCTATCCACCAGTTGAACAATCCGAGGCAATGGGGAACTGTACTTAGGGAACGCCTTATTCAGATCTCAATAATCTACACAAACCCGCCACTTCCCATTGGATTTCCTAACGAGCACGACGTTCGTGATCCAATCAGGATAATATACCTCTTTTATGAAACCCGCATTGAGCAGGACGGAGACCTCTTCGGTAATGTCTTCATATCGTTCGGCATCGAACGGCCTTCTTTTTTGCTTCACTGGCTTATGATCCAGGTCCACATTCAATCTATGAACCAGCACGTCAGGAGAGATCCCTGGCATATCTGCATATGACCATGAGAAGACGTCTCGGTGCTGCTTCAAGAAGGCCAACAGCACGTTCCTCTGCTCAAAATTCAATGATGACCCGAGCTGAACAGTTTTGCTCGGGTCTGATTCATCGAGGGGGACTTTTTCCAGATCTTCGACTTATGAGCTTCCTGTCGGTCCTCGGGGGTCTAAGGTGTCCACGACGAGCTCCTATTTAGCAGCTCCTTTTCTAACTGCTATCACATAACACCTTCGGGCCTCGCGTTGGTCGCCTCGAAGATAACCGATCCCACCTTCAGCTGAAAACTTCATCATTAAATGGTAAGTTAAGAAGGAGAGTCGGCTCAGGATCACATTGTGGACAGAAGGAACATTGAAAATCAAAAAGTCCACCAGAAGTATGACTTGATGCTGCCCTTCTCCCGCTGTTACTGGGAGGGAGATGGCTCCTTCAGAGATTACTCTCTCCCCAGCGAAGCCGTGTAGGGGAGTCTTCACAGGTCAGAGTCGTGACCGTGGAATTCTCATCTTTTCAAACGCTTCGAAGTACATTACATCGACCAAACTCCTGGTGTCGACCAGAATGCAATATACCTTGTGATTGGCTATGGTCATCATGACCACTAGTGCGTCATCGTGCGGATGCTGGATCTCGCGTGCGTCATCTTCCGTGAAAGTCAGGCTGCACGGAGTGACTCGGGGTTCCTTGCTGGGACGTTTCGTCAGGTGAACGTGGTGTTCTTGCTCGGATCTCCGGGAATGGACCTTTCGAGCCCTGTTTGAATCCCCTCCCCCAGCTAAGCCTCCGAAGATAGTACGAATTTTAACGGGTTCTTTTGAGGGGTTGTTCGGCTGTTCTCGCGGTCATTCCTCTCTCCGAACGGACTTCTCTTTTTTTATGTATCGACGTATATGTCCCTTGCGGATAAGAGACTCAATCTCATCTTTTAGGTCTACGCAATCGTCCGTGTTGTGACTATGGTCTTAGTGAAAGCGACAGAATTTTCATTTGTCCTAATGCTCTGGGTCAGCCCTCATGTAGACTGGCCAATTAAGTAGCCTGTCTCCTCGGATATTCAGCAGAATTTACTCGACAGACGTATTAAGAGGAGTATAAGAACGGAATTTTCCTTCTGGCCTGCGGTTCGGTCGACGATCGCAGGAAGCGCGGTCGTCCGCCCCTTTGCCGTTCGGCTGGGAGTCTTCGTTCCTAGGCCTCTTCCCTTTGTTTGTCTAGTCAGTTACTTGCATTCCTTTATGAGCATTAGTGAACTCCTCAGCATTGGTATACTTCTGAGCCTTCGCCATGAAGTCTGCTAGCGTTCTCAACGGATTCTTTCCGATGGAGAAAGTGAATTTTTCTTCTTTCAGTCCACTTAGAATGGCCACAAGTGTCATCTTGTCATCATAGTCCTCGACCTGCAATGCTTCTTCATTGAAACGGGCGATGTAGTCTTTCAATGATTCTTTCGGAGCTTGCTTGATGGTGAGCAGGTGAGTGTTGGGTTTTCGACTTCTCTTACCACTTATGAACTACGTAAGGAATAGTTGACTTAATTCCGTGAAAGAGCCCACGGAGTTTGGTTTAAGCTAACGATACCAAATCCAAGCGGACCCTGTATGAGTAATGAAAAACCATCTACACATCATCGCGTTCGTTGCGGTCTAGATTTGCATCCACGATCGGTAGTCTTCCAGATGTTCGGATGGGTCCCTAAATCTCGAATACTGGATGATAAGAGGAATCCAAAACCTCTGCAGCATCACCACAGCCATGATGGCGGGGGTAAAGGGAGGCTTGGTCTCTTCCATCATCATCTGGATCGTAGTCGGAACTGTTGATTGTTGTTGTTTTTTCTCCAATGTCAAGAATCGGTCCTTTAGTTCCGCAAATCGTGCCTTCTAAGGATCTTTATTTTCAACGATGACCTCTGGGGTGTCCTTGATCTCCGGAGTTCTTCTTTCTCTCCTCTGCTCCAATTGATGACGAAGATCCATGGGTGCCAGAGCGAAAGTGGCTGAATGGATGGTTGTAAGGGCTTAAGTAGTGGCATTCCTCGCGGACCCTTCAGCACGCGCCGCAGGAGGATTTTGACCCGAACACGGTGCCCCCGAATACTGGGGAGCTTCAGGTCTCACACTCCTCGGCACAGAGCAAGTCTCCACGAATAAACTCACCAACTCGAGAACAGGGTTTTTCTGAATCGGGCGTGACTCTGGCTCCCTCTGCTGTTTCATTCTATTTATCTCGTCGCGCAAGGCCTGGATTTCGTTCTGCATAGCGCGATATTTACTCGACCAATTGCGAGAACGTTAGGAATGCCCTGGCGCAAATTTGGCGTGAAATGGTGATGATGACTGAGTTCGTTCGTTTAGTTCCGGTTCAATAACCGTAGCCTTCTTTTTCCTCACCATTGCTTAGGAGATGGGAAACGAGAACCTGACTTTTAGTCTCAGATTCCCACAGACGGCGCTAAAAAATGTTGATGTCAAAATCCGGTCGGCCCTCCCTCCACGTCGCCTTCACCTCAACATATCACCCCTAGAACCTGCACCAAGAGAACTGGCAAAGGTGACCCTAGATAAGCTGGGGGATCCTCCGATGCCTAAGTTAGGTCAAGGGAATCGGGGTCTAAGTAGAGAGTTGAGGAGAGAGCACTTGCTATTGCATACCTGCAAACATGGTGTCGTGTGCTATTTATACTTGCCTGTAGAATGGCCTGGATCCGAGAATCTTGGCACGATCAAGGAGATTCTCGGATCATGGAAATACTGCCCGCAATCTGCTGATCACGCACCGTATCAGGCGAGTAGTGCGTATCTGCGAGCAAAGTTATCGGTCACGTTCAGTTATGGCAGTTTCCATGTTCGTCAAATAGAATATGCGCCTCGGAGTATATGCTCGGCTCAGCTCATCTATTCGTCAGCCTCTGCGCTTGTTCGGTTGGACAAGGGCGGTTCCCAGACCCTTGCGAACTTCATAACCGATCTGACCTTATAGATCCGAGTCAATCTTGCTGGTCCGAACCGAAGCGGGAGGCTCTATTCTCCAGGGCTCTCGTCACCTCGGACTTTACATGTGCTCGGATCTTCACAGGATGCTCGTATCAGGTCGGACGGGTCGTGCCTCAGACGTCATGGCAGTGAGTCGGCTCAGACTGGCGCTCGGACTGGCATTTTATCATGGGCTCGGATCTCCCCATAACAATGACAACACCATTGAACTCATTGTTTTTTGTGTAGTCTACTTGAGCTTTGGATCTGCCTTATATTTCTTCCTAGACCCTAAAATGATATGAGAAAATGAATAGTTGGTGTGGATATAGTGCATACATCATAATGGGGGCCATGAAAATAAGGGTGAGTTTTACTAGATTCTCTATGTACAATTCCCACACTTTTCGAACACCAAGCATGAGTTACTATTATGCTTTTTCCATTTATTTACAAGTGTTTATATCAAAACAAACGTGTCTTAGGAGAACTCTTAGGAAAATCATTTCACCTCTTCCATCCACTTTTCAAATACATGAGAAAATAAAAAAACTTTTGAGAGCGTTTACCCCTTGAGAGAAACATTTTTTCCTTCTCTCACATCTATCTTGCTAATATAAGTAAACATCCCTACAAACTCTAAAAAGACAACTTATCTCTATTATAACTTCTATAACATATGACTCAACCTAGAAATATAAGCGAAGAAATATTTTTATCCATAGAAAAATGCCCCTCACCTAAGTCAATATTATGGACCATTACTCCCAACACTAATCCATCCATAGTAGAGCACAACATACCAATGGTCTAAATCACTAAACAGTAAAAGTTAGTTCTCATTACTGAAAAGAAATAAAAGGACTTACGATGTATCTGGAATTTCAAAAGTGATGTTTCCTAGCCCACGTGTGCCAATCAGCAAGCTTGTGGGGACATCTAATCAGTGTATGGTGGGGTACCACCATGAAGATGAACACAAGCAAATTCACACTGTTCGGGTCATCAGTCAGCAACCCCCGTACAAAAAGATGGGCAGCTCTTTTCAAAAAAAGAAAAAAAGGGAAAATCTTGTGACCGGTCCAAGTTCAACTACAAGAGTGTCCCATACGTTGAGTGGACGACCTATTGCCTATGTACATATAAATGGTGGGACCCACATTATGAACAGCTTAGATGTCCTGCGAACTTGTCGGGTAAGCACAAGTGCTGCGTGTAAAGGTGAGTGTGGAATAAGTAAATCTTCGCTAAAATACAACCAACATATTTAGTGCTCCTGTGGGTACAGAGAACTTTTAAAGAATAGATCGATTTTACGGATAGGAAAAACACAAGTGTGGTCCACTCAATGAGTGGATGTGACTGGTTTTTACATAAGGTGGTGCTTGCGATGGGGCTGACGTATTGGAGAGGTTGGATGATGCACGGACAAGAAAGGGTGGAAATTATCAACTAGTGGTCCATGCAGTTGGACCTGAGACCTCATTTGAAATGCAGAATAATTTCTAAATATAATGATTTGAGAGAGGATAGAAAGAGAGTTCCTACAATAAATTAAATTAACCAGGATTAGTCGTGTGAAGCTATGAATATTTGAATTTTAAATAGGGGTCGTGATTCAATGAGGACCCCTCACATGAGAGGGCGGGACGTATGGATAGGAAACGGATTGGCTACTTCCCTGCCATCAGCTCGGTGGCTGGTGGTTGGTTCCCTACCATGATGTACGTGTTTCATCCATGCTGCTCATATATTTGAACAGATCATTTTATGGCTTGATCCAAAAAATGAGAGGGATATAGGTCTTACATGGACCACATTTGAAGTGGAAATTATCAATAGTCCATACGGTTGGACCTGAGACCCCATTTGAAATGCAGAATAATTTCTACATATAATGATTTGAGAGAGAGATAGAGAGAGAGAGAGTCACTGCAATAAATTAAATTAATCACGATTAGTCGTGTGAAGATATGAAGATTTGATTTTTAAATACGAGGACCCCTCACATGAGAGGACGGGACGTATGTATGGGAAACAGATTGGCTACTCCCCTGCCATCAGCTCGGTAGCTGGTGGTCGGTGCTCTGTGGGCTCCACCATGATGTATTTGTTTCATCTATTTCATTCATCCATTTTTACAGATCATTTTAGGGTTTGATCCAAAAAAATGAGAGGAATATAAGTCTTAGGTGGACCATGAAATTGCAGTGAAGACCGCTTTAGTTGAAGTAGGAATAAGTCGGTATATCTTAAAGGGGGGGTGAATAGGACTTTTTGAAATTTTTATAAATTATTAAAGATCCTTATCACACTAATCCTATCACAGAATATTGATTAGAATTACTCAACTTTAACTCTACTGGCTTCCAAGCCTGATAGAGGATCCAATCACAAACTATTTAAAAGACAAACAATGTATAGATGAGATTGTGATGGATATGAGTGTGTGTGCATAGGATGTGATCATATAAAAAGACATGCAAGGCAATCATATAAATGAAAGATAATATCAAATTCAAACACAGTCATTTTATAGTGGTTCGACGACTTGTCTACTCCACTCCTGGCTTCCACACTCAACCCTTGAGTGACCGGATTTCACTAAGGAGGTTTCCCATGGTTCACCTCAAACCTAAGGTTTTAAATTAGGTTCACCTTCAACCTTTACAGAGGTTTTTACTCGGTTCACCTCAAACCCTTGAGTTTTACTGGCGTACTCCTAACCAGATGTTTATGCTCTCCACAGAGCAAGGGTCCACACAACGCACCCCGCACATACACTCCCATCGGAGGCCTCCTTCGAGGACTTCAAATGGTGAGCAACACTTAAAATCCAATCCTAAAAAGGAATGATCGCAAGTGTCCTCTAGACTCTTAGTACTTACAGATAAGTTGATGAGTCCCTTTCAGCACAATGATGAAGACCTTTTACTTGTTGATGAAGAGTCTTCAGCTCCCTTGATCTGCAACATGAAGATGTATATATGCTAGGCTTAGGTTGGGTCAAGGTTATGATGGACTACCACTCTCTAAAAGTTTTCCTATAAGGAAGATAGAGAGGTTCCCATCATCTATGCATTCAAAGCATTCCAGCTCAATGATATGTCATTAAAGCAGTAGCTGAAGGATCCTTGAATGCGGAAGTTCATTCCCCAATCCACTCTATAAGATATCAATGATGAGGGTGGATTGGAGGATGAACTTCCCGAGAGAAAGAGCTTAGGTAAATGATTGGAAAGTTAAAACACACTAAAGCACTCTCTTCTTTCTCTCTACCAGCAATGAAGACAACTCTCTCTATTTATAGGCAAAAAGTTCCAACGGATATAAACGGTCATATTTATGACAGAGTTCGATATCATCGATCAGTCGTCGATATGATCGAGCGTATACTCTCGATTGTATCGGCCGACCTCTCGATGATAAGAACTCAATTGTCATTTCGCTTTTGGAAACCTTCTGCCGACTAGTCGATGGGATCGAGACACGCATCGATGTTATCGGATTTCGAATTCCGATTCCATCGAGTGATGATTTGATTCTATCGATAGTTGAAAAACAAGAGAGAAGTCTTGAAGAATTTCAGGATCATAGATATGATCCGGGAACCAGTCGATGTCATCGAAATTTGTACATCGATCATATCGGCGACCATTCGATGGGATTGAAAATCGTATAGATTTTACATGTAAGCTTGCTGGACGAATTATGTCCTGACTTGATCCAATTGACTAGGTCTCGATATGATCGATATATGAATATCGATTTATCGACAGGCACCCCGATCAACATTAAAAGCAACCTGAAATTCATGCTGGAGAGAACATGCGCCCCACAGTCGATATGATCAACTGACTCCCGATATGATCGATATTTGAGTTCAGATTGAATCGGACAATCATCGATATATCGAAGTAGATGATAGTTTTCTTTAGAAAAACAGGGGCGTCGGAAGCAGTCTGTCGATACGATCGATCCACCTTAGATATGATCGATTTTCGAATATCGATGATATCGACTAGAAGGTCGATATATCGATAAATCGTCCAGAAGATTGTTTGACTGCTGGACGCTTTTTGTTCTCACTCGATTGTATCGATTGATATGCCGAGGACATCGACAGAGCTGGTCGATCATATCGATAGAGGAATCGATATAATCGACAGTGTAAGAAAAACTTAGAAAGTTTTCTTTTAGATAAAAAGTTTTCTTACACATAAATACTAAGCTGTTCTAGTTCTTTTTAAGGGTTTAATCACCTAGTGTTTTGGGACATGGGATGTGAGGCTATGATTTACCTTTTGGTGAGCTTACACACATCCAGATGAGGCAGACGCTTGACTTGATCTTCTTGTTAGGTGCTGTCGTCCGACTAACTCAACATACAACGTAATTGACAAATCATGACACGTAATAGGTGCACTTTCAGACCACACCACAGGAAAACAATAGTGATTGGATATCCACCACTAAAATCATCCTAGGCCCACCGTACTGTTTATTTGACATCCAATCTGTTGATTAGGCCACACAGACCTAGATGAAGTTAAAAAAACAAAGATCAGATTGATCCAAAACTTTATGGGCCCTAAAAAGTTTTTAATGGTCAACATTCATTCAACACTGTTTCTCTAACGTGCTCCACTTGAGATTTGGATATATCTCATTTTTCGTGTCATAACTTAAAATGATCTAGAAAAATAGATGAACGGCATGGATGAAACATATACATCATGATGGACCCACAGAACAGTGACCACTAGCCATTGGCTGGTGGCAGGGGAGTAGCCAATCCCGCCTCGTATTTTAGAGATTGGATGTACAGCATGTGTGTCACATATCCGGGCCATTCTTCAGGTTGCCGGGGACCAAAAATAATCTTACTACGCCGATCAGAGAATCAAACCTATACAAGAATAATGAAAGGTTAGGAAATAAATAAAAATAAAAAAGTCCAAAGGTTTAAATTCAACTTAGGCACGTGGCTTGGTTGATGAATGTCCTGGATCTCTACACGCATGCCATCCGCCCATATCATTGACAAGTGTTCTGCTCCTCTCACATCAAGGGCCCTCATTACCCTCTCGAACATAATATGCTTCGACAATCGTGCACGCAAAGCTATCTATCAAGGTTAAAATAATAAGAGGCCGGATCCACTGTACAGCACAGCTGTGTAGGTTTAGTTCCGTCTTCGCAGCATCCCAAATCAGGGACAAAACGATGTCAAATATATGTCCCCACCTTTTTCTTTTATTACAGCTTTACCTCTGCAATCTAACCGAGAATTTAAAAGGTTGAAAAAGGGCCCACCGCCGATCAATTTTCTTATCTCATTTTTTACTACAGGATAAAAGAACTAGATAGATCTAATTGGTAGGTGGGCTGTGAAAAGTGTCATTCAATATCTACCGAGGAAATCATTATTCGGAACTATTTCCTTTAATGTGTTCTACGGGGGCGCGGATTAGATACTGATAGCCAAATCGCTCCTGAAGTGACGTCACCAAGCTTTGTGGCCCCATTATGTTGCATGTGTTGTATCCATACTTTCCAACCATTTTTAGAGATCATTTTATGGCATGAGCAATAGATTTAAATTCAAGTGGACCCACCACAGAAAACCGTGGGATCAGTCAC
The DNA here is from genome assembly GCA_037074715.1 of Magnolia kwangsiensis. Classification (NCBI taxonomy): domain Eukaryota; kingdom Viridiplantae; phylum Streptophyta; class Magnoliopsida; order Magnoliales; family Magnoliaceae; genus Magnolia; species Magnolia kwangsiensis. Next base: position 27,537,561 of record CM073571.1, on the reverse strand, counting down.
ACCCGTTGAAACATTTATAGGGCCCACCATGAACTATTTATTAGATCCAACCTATTCATAAGTTAACATACACATAGATGAAGTGAAAATAAAATTATAAGCTTGTTTGGAAACTTTTGCGGCGCTTAAGAAGTTTTGAACCTTGGATGTCACTGTCCCCACTGTTTTCTATTGTGAGGTCCACTTGAATTTTATATATATCGCTTTATTTTTATCATATCATAAAACGTTCTCTCAAAATGGATGGACGGTATGGATATAACATATTAATCATGGTGAGGTCCACAGAGCTTGGTGACATCACTTCAGTAGCGATTTGGATACTGACCTTGTCAGTATCTAACCGGCACCCATTCTACAGTATCTAACCGGCGCCCATTCTACAGAGCTTTGGATATGCTTCAATTTTAGCCTACACCCTTGACACCCTTAAAACAGGTTGAACTTTTAGATAAATGATATGAATAAATTATATGTATTTATAATGGGCTGTTGAAAGAGTTCGATGTGCGCTCAAAGGGGCTATAGTGCAAGTCGATGTGGATCAATGTTGGTTAATCTATGTTGGTATGGCCTGGGTTCGAGTGTATTGGGATTCTCTACATTGTAAGATAACGCCTTTTCAAGTGGATATACATTGATTCCTAGTTCAGTGAAAGGCTTCAATGAGTGTTTGAAGGGACCGCAATGCAACTCGGAATCAATCAGTGTTGTTGATGTGGATCAATGTCAATCGATCTGTGTTAGTGTTGGGTTCGAGTGTCTGGAGTCTACATACCCTGAATAACAACTTCTCAAGTGGATACGTACCCATTCCTATTTCAATGTGAGGTTTGAGTTTGTGCAGAATCTTCATACCTTGAGATAACATCTTCTCAGGTGGATACACACCAATTCCTAATTTGGTGAAGAAGTTAGATGTACATTTGAAAGGGATACAATGCAACTCGAAGTCGATCGGTGTTGTCGGTATAGATTGATGTCGGTTGGTCTATGTCAGTGTTAGGCTTAAGTGTGTTTGAAGTCTCCATTACCTAAGACAACGTCTTCTCATATGGATATGTACCAATTCCTAGTTCACTGAAAGAGTTTGAAGTGCGTTCGAATGAGCTACGATGCAACTTGAAGTCAATAAATGTTGTCAGAGGGGTTTAGTGTCGGTGGTCTGTGTTGGTGTGGGGTTTAAGTGCGTCGGTGTAACGTCTTGAAAAAATCCGTACAAAGACCCGAGTACCACCTCAGGCAAAAATCACTAAGGACTAAATCCTTTAGAAATTAAATGAGAATTAACTAATGTTAAATTAGATTACCTGTGAAATTAGTACCAACTACTTTAAATACGATCTACAAGACCCAAAACTTGTAGAATTATTAACGCTACATTATCCAAAAATCTAGGAGTAATCTCTAAACCTAGATGCTCTCGGGAGCATTTAGAAACTTTGTATCGGACCTGGACCGCACGTTGAAAGTCCAATAGCTACGAAACTATACAATTATGACCGCCTAGTAAGACTTGACAATCACCTCAAAAATCAAGTCCAGATGAGATCCTGGGACTATTTACTTAAGTCCGCAACGAAGTGTGTGAGAAAACTGAATGTTTTAGAAATTAAATCTGAATTTAAGTAATCTGAGTCGTATCGCTTGCGGGCTGATTATAAGCATTCAGACCGTCAGAATCTGGCCCAAATACATCCTCTGATCAGGAGAAATGTCACACACATGCCAATGTGCTTGTGGCCCTGATCAAGTGTCGGTGACCGTTAAACTGAAACTGATCCGCCACGGTCGATCTATAAACCCAATCGAACTAAAAACTTAGCTTGATCAAGATCCAATATCAGAGAACTTAAGTCTAACCGCATTCAGTAAAGGGACCTCCAGAACTGCTCCATTAGATCAGAATATACCCGATTTGGCTATAACTGTAACATCCCAAAAATCAGGGGTCGGGTAGAAACCCAACTCCCGAGTTTCAGAACATCACTTATGCAACATTTTCAATGATGGATGAATGTCGGCGGTAATAGTACATAAAACATGAGGTGGATTAAGCCAAAACAGCATATCGTACTCCAGAGACAGTTAAATTAGCAAGCGGAAGACTGTGATAAATACATAAAATATATATAATTGATTGTAAGTCTCCAGAGTGTGAACATGTTACCAGGTTAATTAAATACATGTATACTCCAAAAATAGAAAAAAAAGAATATACATGAGTGCCCCAAAAATATAAAAAAGATAAGTGTTAAGGCATCTAATCAACCTCTCTGTAATCCCGTCGATCAAAACACGCATATAGGAGAAATCCTCCCCATCATCATCAAGTCCGGCTCCACTTCGCGAGCAACGCCATCATCTGCAACTAAAACAGGACTGGTTGGTGTGCGCGACACCGTCCCGTAACGTGGGAGTGAGTGATCAACTCAGTGGAATAATAGAGCAAAGATTAACATGTTATCAAATCGATCACGCGATAATAGCAAAGAAATCAATCAAACATTCTTAGATACTCTTGTTAATGTATACATGAAATGAGATGATGGATGCCCTCACCGACATACTCCCTCATACGGCACCATCTTACACCCGCGGCATGCTTTCTTCCCGCAGTGCTCCACATCTTCCGAGCACATGCAATGCGATATAGATAATGATTACCAAGTTGTTATTAATCATTTTCATACAGCAGGATTGAAAAACTAGGGTACCTTCCTTATGTCAATCCCAACACAGATCCTGTCTAGGGTCGTCACTCCTAGTAATCTCATACGATGTTATATTTATAGGTCGCTGCAAGGGCTGTCAGGGCTGTTGCACGCACTCGTTGCTCCTCTCCCCCATCACCTTATCAATACAGGCCTATTATATCCTTAAGACTACATCAGGACTCGTCGCCCCCATGCGGTGTCAGAATAAACTCAAGGTCACTACAAAGGGCTCGTCACCAATCAGTGTAGGCCGACAGCAAGAATATAGTGTCCCATACCACCATAATCTGCTCAGAGTAGGGTGCTCACTAGTCACTACGGGGAGGTTTGGGGCCCCAGCGTAGGCCGACAGCTCGACCACGGTGTCCCATACCACCATGCCCGACTCATGAGTCTTTATGGATCAAGGTACCATGGTTAACAGGGTTTTCAATGGTAAGTTCAGTACCCTAGGTTCAAGCAATTATGACAAATACAAGGTGAACATACAATGGTCAGTCGAGTTACTTAGTGAGTCCGACTAGCATGATCGCACGTTGAATCGACCGACATGAAGTGCACAAGCACTTTGTGTGGCCTGACCACTACCGACGACTCTAGTACGACTCAGGTTCGTCATACACATCCTTCGTGGCAAATAGAATCCAACCATGAATTCTAAATTGTTACCGACTGCCTGGACTAGAGTATAGCCCCAAGCACATGTAATGTGAAACAGTAATTAGATGAGAGAGGCAGAATTGAAATACAAGAAATTCCAGCATGTTGTAACATACATCATAAGCAGTTAACCAAACGCGAGTATTTCACTCATAAGGTAACCAATTCAAATGCAACAAGTATGGAGGAAATCATGTGCATCATCAAATTAGTTGAGAATCCATTCTCAACGCTAATCTACAACACCACTTACTCAATACTTACTAATATAGACATTTATACAAAAACTTAGTCCACACAATTTCAACGTACTTGACGTATGTTGATTTCAACAGATAATATGACAGATCCTTATATCAAGGAGTTGTCTGATACACACAATCATGTTCTTACAGTCAAAACATATGGCAGGCATAAATTATATTGATTTAGGCATTTCAACAAACACTTAGTCTACACACATTAGTCTACATAGCATATATCGGCCAATATGTGCATTAGGGCGAATCTCTTGGCCAAACAGAACATACATCCATAACTAGTATAAATACACGGCAAATACCCATGGTAATTATATCGGCAAAATACGTACGTATACAGTATTTCCTACAAATACCTAAAATACCCTAAATCTCATATTCTCCGTACGTATACGGAATGAAAAACGGACAGCATGTTGTACATGTCAAATAGCATCCTCATCAGCAATCTACCATTAAACGGCATTGAAAGCTTTGAAAACAGGTAATCTAAGCGTCTAAAATTCTCACCTTTTGTCGTAGACATGTATCGATTTGAATAGAACGCCAATGCTTCGTCAACGGCGTTATGGAGACCTATGGCATGAAACAGGTTAGCAATACCAACACTACAACTATTTTAAGCTTCAAATCAGGTTAGGGTTAGGATTTCTTACCTAAGAATGGAGCTGAAAACACCGGAATGGCGGCGCAGAAGCGACAGCTATGGAACATGGAGCAGCAGGGAAGAATCCCAGGAGAGAGCTCCAAATCTCCCTCCCTTTCTCTCTCTTTTTTCTCTTCTCTCTCCAAATTCGTATGGAGTGAAAGAGTAAGGGTTTAAGCCCTTTTTATAAGTCCAAAAGCGACAGAAATAGACTTAGGGCCAAAGTATACTTATTTTATGTCCAAATACGGACTGTTCCATCTCAACGGACCATTTCTGGAGGTCCCCTGGCCAAATGCGGTCGGATTTAAGCTCATGGGTACTGGATCCTTCTCACATCAAGTTTTCAGTCCGGTAGTGTTCCCAGATCGCACGTGGCAAACCAGTTTCAGTTCAACGGTTACCGGTACTCGATCAGGGCCACAAGTGCGTTGACATGTAAGGACCACCTATCCTTATCCGAGGGTAAAATTTGATCGAATTCTGACGATCAGAACGCTTAAAAAATATCGCGCAAGCGACACGTGCCAGATTTCGTAAATTATATTAATTTCTAACATTTCTCACACTCTTCACTCTGGACTCAAGGAAATCGTCGTGGGACATCATCTGGACTTAATTTTGAGGTGATTGTCAAGTTCAACTAGGCAGTCAGGATTGTTTAAGTTCGGGGTAATCGAACTTCCGACGTGCAGTCTAGAGCCGATACAAAGTTTCAAGGTGCTCCCGAGAGCAATCGGAAATAGAGTTTGATCATAGGTTTTATGGTATTGTAGCGTCACCTATCCTATACGTTTTGACTCTAGCAGATCGTATTGAAAGTGATTGGTGAGAATTTCACAGGTCATCTAGTACAGTGCTAGTTGATTCTCGTTGGATTTCTAAAGGAAGTAGCCTTTATTGATTTTTTTTTGAGATGAGATTTAAAGGGTGGAGCGAGGGTGTTTGAAAACGGAAGAAGGAAGAGTTTGGAGAGGTGATTTTTACCAAAAATCAGACGTTTGGGGGAGAAAAGAGAGCTTGGAAGGGTAGTTTGTGAAGGAAGTACCTGATCGGGAAGGTTATAAGAGACAGCCCACATACCAGGGGGCTACCCTAACCCCCAAACACCTTCAGCCCGAAGGCCGGCCCGAGTGGGGCCCACTGTACGGCGAACCCTCGCCGAACCGGCGAGGTCCTCGCCGATCAAACTGTAAACCGGCGATGCTGGCCACATGGGGCGTGGTCCCCCTGTCCCCTAAGTCCCAAAAATATGTGGGACCCACCCTGGTTCATTGTCTTTTAGCCTAGATAGGCCCATGACTCCGTTTGAGGCGTTTCGGGGCCAATTTACAAATCGAAATGAATTTTTATGGCGTATAGCATATGATTTTGGGGTAGGAGACGCTAATCTATCCAACTAACCTATTTATTTTGTTAGATTTAAAAAGTTTAAGGGTCGAAACCCATTTTACCCATTTATTTACTATTCACAGTAATTTTTAGCTTCGGTATTGTTCTTCATCATTAATACCCTAGGATTGGTGTTCTTTACTATGTAAACTTGAGGAGTCGTGTTTAATATGAAAGTACTTGGAGAAATTTGAAGAATGAGGTGGTGAAAGGTGAGTTTTGAAGGAAATGGATTGAAAAGCGATTTCTTTGGCTTTGGGATTGAGCTCTGAAAGTGATAAGGTTTACCCATTGCCTAAGGACATCTAATCCCAGGTTGGCAAAAATCTGGGGTGTTACAATAACCTCAGTATACCTTGGCCCTAGGGCTGTTTCCATCAGTTTTGGGCTTATATAAGGGCTTTAAAACCCCTCTCACATATTTCATACGAATTTCAAAACCCTAGCAAAGAAAAGAGAAGAAAAGGAAAGAAAAGAGAGAGAAAGAGAGAGAGGGAGTTGGTGATTCATCCTGGGGTTCTTTCCAGCTGCACTACGTGCCAAATCTATCTATTCGTATCGCTATATGAGCGATACCAATTCCATACTTGGGTAAGAAAACTAAACTATAACCTGTTCAAGGGTTTTCAATAGTCTAAGTGATGATGTAGCTAACCTACTTCATGCTCTAGGTTGTTAATCCGCCGTTGACGAAGACTTAACGTGTAAATCAAACCTATTACACGTTTACCGGCGTAAGGTGCGGACTATATACGTATAGGTTATGGTTTTCAAGGCTTTCAATGTTGATTAATGGTTTATTACTGACATGGATGCTATTTCACATGCCAAATGAGATATCCATTTCGTTTTACGTATACATATGAACTATGTGGTTTATAGGAAAATTCATGTGTTTGTTGAAATGTTTGTATACATTCGAAATTTAAATTTGTGATTGTCATGATTAACTGTCGTAGGTACATGATTGTTATGTATGCGACAACTCCTTGACAAAAGGATTTGCCCAAATATGTAATATAACCAACATATGTGATGTATGTTTATAAGTGTAGTCTAAGTATTTATAAAATGTTTGAATGAGTTAGTAGTTAATAAAGTGTGATTTATAGGGCAGTTGAGATAGGAATCCCAACTACCTTAACTGTGTGAATGATTTTCTCCATGTATTGTATAGCCTATTTATTCATGTTTAACTGTGTGTATGATTTCCTCCATGTACAGTATATTCATTTTAAGTTATATTCCATAACATGCTCACATTATTGTAGGATTTGACTTGAGTATTCATTATTGCTTGCTTATCTCATATGCTTATTTGTTGTGAATGCCCGCCATTGGGACTATATCGTAGTCCAGGCAATTGGTAATAGGCCTTGTTCTGGTGGCTGAGGTTATTTTCGCCACGCTGAATGTGTTCAATGAATCCGAGCTGTACTTGGGTTGTCGATAGTGGTTAGGCCACACGGAGTGCTTATGCACTTCATGTCGATTAACTCAACGTGCATTTGTCCTAGTCGAGCTCGTCAATTTAACCCGATTGACCCGATATATGTTCACTATGTTTGGATGCTACTACTTGAATCTAAGGTACCAAACTCACCAGTGAAACCCTGTTAACCTTGGTATCTCGATCCGCTAAGACTCATGAGCCAGGCATGGTGGTATGGGACACCGTGGTCGAGTTGTTGGCCTACGCTGGGGTGACGAGCCTCCCCATAGTGACCAGTGAGTAATCCAGACTCGTGAGTTGAATATGGTGGTATGGGACACTGTATTCGTACTGTCGGCCTACTCTGATTGGTGACGAGCCTTTTATAGTGACCTCGAGTCTTCCTTGAAACTGCATGGGGGCGATGAGCCTTTTTATAGTAACTGGGATATAACTAGGCCTGTATTGATTGGTGACGAGCCCTTTACAGCGACCTAGAACCATAACATCGTATGAGATTTACTAGGATTGACGACCCTAGAATGGATCATTGTTTGGGAATTGATATAAGAAAGGTACCTTAGCTTCCCAATCCTGCTGTATGAAAAGGACTAATAAGAACTTGGTAATCACGTTCATGCACCGCATTACATGTGTTTTGGCAAGGAAGAGTACTTTCGGATGGTTGTCATGCGCACCGTAAGATGAAGACGCTGAGGGAGTGCAGGCGAGGGCATGCATCATTACTACTTCTGATTCTTGCATTAACAAGAGCATATAGGACATGTTTGATTGTACTGCTTGACTGAATTGATAACATGTTAACCTTTGCTATATAGCTCCACTGAGTTAATCACTCACTCTCACGTTCTGGGACGGTGTTTAAACACCAACCAGACTCTGTCTTAGTTGCAGATGATGATGCGACCCACGAGGCAGAGCTGGAGTTCGAGGATGATGAGGAGGCATTCTCTTACATGTAGTTTTTGGACAGATTCGAGTAAGCCGAGTCCGGATCGATGGGGCTTCAGGGATTATACTTGTAGAGGACTATTACATTCTTTTTGACATTTTGTATTTTGAATCAATACTTGTAAGTATTGACATGGCAACGCATACGTACTTTGGGGACTTATTCTGGTTTATATACTCATTTCAGTATTCCTCTTGCGTATTACAAATGTCTCTGGATTATGTTATGCTGATTTAGCTTAATCTAATTCATATTTTATGTACTAATACGGAAAACATTCATCCATCATTCAAAACGTTGCATAAGTAATATTTTGAAACTCGGGAGCTGATTTATGCTCGACCCTCGATTTTCAGGACGTTACAGTCGGGTTCTCCTTACTCTAAGATAACATCTTCTCAAGTGGATATGCATTGATTCTGAATTCAATGAAGGATTGCCTTTGAATGGGCTATAATGCAACTCGGAATCGATGGGTATTGTCGGTGTGGATCAATGTTGGTCATTCTGTGTTGGCATTGAGTTCGAGTGTGTTTGGAGTCTCCATACCCTGAGATAAAGTCTTCTCAAGTGGATACGCATTCATTCCAAGTTCAGTGAAGGAGTTTAACATGCGTTTGAAGAGGCTACAGTGTAACTTGAGTTGATTGGTGTTGTTAGTGTGCATCGATGTCAGTTAGTCTGTGTTGATGTGGGGTTTGAGTGTGTGGAGTCTCTTACTCTAAGATAATGTCTTCTCAAATGGATATGCATTGATTTTGAGTTTAGTGAAGGAGTTCGACGTGCGTTCGAAAGGGTTATAGTGCAACTCAAAGTTTATCGGTATAGTCGGAGGGGTTCAACATTGGTCGGTGTGGGTTTTAGTGTGTCTGGAGTCTTTGTACTGTGATATAACGTCTTCTCAGGTGGATACGCATCCATTTCTAGTTCGATGAAGGAATTCGACATGCGTTCAAAGTGGTTGCAGTGCAACTTGGAGTAGATCGATGTTGTCAAAAGGGTTCAGTGTTAGTCGGTATGTGTTGGTGTGAGGTTCAAGTGTGGTGGGAGTCTTCATACCATAAGATAACGTCTTTTCAAGTGAATACGCATCGAGTCTTGGTTCGATGAAGGAGTTCAACGTGCGTTCTAAGGGGTTGCAGTGCAACTTGGTGTCAATCGGTGTTATCAGTGTGGATTGGTGTCCGTCGGTCTGTGTTGGTGTGGGGTTCAAGTGTGTCCGGATTCTCTTTACCTTAAGATAACGTCTTCTCAAGTGGATGCACATTGGTTCCTAGTTCGGTGGAGTTCGACATGTGTTCGAGGGGCTGCAGTGCAACTCAGAGTCTATCAGTGTTGTTAGAGGGGTTTGGTGTCAATCAATTTGTGTTGTTATGGGGTCTAAGTATGGAGTATTATTACCTTGAGATAGCGTTTTCTCATGTGGATATGACACCATTCCTAATTCAATGATGGAGTTCTACGTGTGTGCGAAGGGGTTGCAATGTAACTCAGTGTCAATCGGTGTTGTCGGAGGGGTTTAGTGTCAGTGTGAGGTTTAAGAGTGTTTGGAGTAACCGTATCCTGAGATAACTTCTTCTCGTGTGGATATGCACCCATTCCTAATTCGATGAATGAGTTTGGCGTACGTTCAAAGGTGTTGCAATACAACTCGAAGTCAATCAATGTTGTTGGTGTGGATCGATGTTAGTTAGTCTGTGTCGGTATGGGGTTCAAGTATATCGAGAGTCTCTGGAACATCCTAAATTTTTTCTATTTTGAATTGTCAAAAATCATTAAATTTTTTTAATAAATAGCCCACATCGTCACTTACTGACCATTGATGCTTGAGGTGAGCCTATACGTACGTGATACTGGTAAGGAACCGCTCAAATTCGATTAACCAATCATATGAAGCCAACTAATCCGCTTGATCACTTAAACCTCAAGTCTAGCATCGTGAATTGTTCATCTAGGGCCCAAATCTAACTTACCCATCACTAACTAATCAAAACAATCATAACTAAATTAAAGATCTACCCAAAACCGAGTCAGTTATGGCTCGGATCTTAACTAATGGACCAAGTCAACCTATTTACTCATTTCGCCTAAGAACCAATAGTTTAGAGTGATCATAACCGAATCACCATTTTCGCTAATTTTAAATAGGTCATATTGTGAACTTAGTTAATCCAGACCCTAACAACTGTATTCAAGAAATCTCCCTACCTAATTCATTCGAAAAATACCCTAATTATCCGAACAAGCTCCAAACCACTCGTTAGTGGCCCAATAGTTCTGAAATTATATAATAATGTCCGTCTCACTAGGCTTGACGTCCATAGCGGGTGGTGAACCAAGATAGTGCCCATAACTGCTCAACTTGCGCCAGAAGCCAAGTGCTTAAAACGCGTGAATCCCCTATGCTGAAACATGAAAACTTAAGTAAAATAAACCTTTCACTCTTTCGTAAAGTTATGACTTTCTGACCGTTGGATTGCAACCAAAATTGAGCCATAAGCCAATGATATTTTTCTGCTCATATCCGTATAACTGGGGCCCTGATCGAACATCAGTGACCATTAATCGCAAATAAGGCCCCCATGATAAATTGAGTCATCCGTTTGCCATCAAATTCGGACCAATCGCTCATCCGACAATGGGGCACTTGCCCAATGACACAAATGGGCAAGGGGGCACCGGAATGGCCCCAAGGATCAAAATTCAGCCCAATAGGGGCATGCATGTTAGAAAAAGGTCCCCCAGGGCCATTTAGACACAAAAACTAGACTATGTAAAGTCTAAAATTTCACTCTCCCACTCTCATCCGAATTTTTAATTGCAAGGGAGTGAGAGAGAGAGAGAGAAGGAGATAGCTCCTTGCGGAGCTAATTTAGGGAAAATCTCCCCTTATCGCTACCCACAACGGACCCCATAACCACGCCCCACCATAGAGAGTGGCCCACCGGTGATAGAAAGGTAATCAGTCCAGCCCCTTCTAAATTTTAGGTGTCGTAAATCACTTGCTTGAAGTCTAACATGTAAATTTTATTGGCACATAGTTTCGTTACGCCAACTCGCTGAACCAACACCTTATGAGCGGCTTCACAAACTATCAAACCATTTCTAGGTGCGGACCATTATCCTTAGGTGACCAATTATCGAACGTAGGCTGAAATTAATGATAGTGTGTGTGAAGTTGTTGTGCATGTTGATTAGTAAGAAATTTGTTAGTAGTTACTTCTCTTTAAATTTGCCTAACCATGTTTAGATTAACCAATGTTTACTTCCATTCTAGATTAGGCCAAGATATTGAATTGCTGCCCTTCTTTACTTTAATTTCTATTATATGAAATTGATTTTTATGTATCTCTAAATTTGTGATGATTTGGGGGTAACGTGCCTGCATGTCATTAATATGTTTTGATAGGGTCTAATGCCTATGTTTATTGATATGTATGCTTGAATTTTTTGTGACCAAGAGTAGTTTATGATCTCCTATATAATGTTAAATGATTAAATCCTTTTCTGGGTTGGCTAGTGAAACTATAAGACTCGCTCGAGCAGCCCCACCAGATGGGTCACCCAACGACCAATCTGAAAATTTAGGTTGAACACGGATAGCTGACAGTAGTCGGATTACGTGGGATGCTCGCACCTAATGTCGAGTACTCCGCATTTTGCTTGAATTGAACAAATTGGCCCACTAACTGATAACCATGTCTGTTAACTATATATGATGTTTAAACCTGAGACACCCTACGCCCATGTAGCACCCACTGGTAACAGCTATGATTCGATCCACAAGTCTCGGGAGTCGAGTATGGTGGAATGGGACATTACACTTGAGCAGTCGACCAACGCTGGGGTGACGAGCCCCCCCATAGTGACCGCGAGTAATCCAAGGTACAAACCGATTTCGTGAGCCGGGCATGGTGGAATGAGATACTATGCTCGAGCTATCGGCTTACGCTGGGGTGACGAACCTCCCCATAGTGACTGTGACTAAGCCTGCTTTACAAGCCGTTTTTCATATGTGTTTTCTGAGAGTAACGAACCCAAACGGATCAAGGATTGCAGGCGCAAGGCTATTATGGCCGACCTCGCGATCGGGTTAAGGCATTGACTTTGTTAGGGTATCCCAGTTTCTCCAAAACTGTTGCATGAATGAATGTAACTAAACACTTGGTTAACATATTCTCCATCATATCGCATTAGTTAGGATGGCAACTCGGCAGTCGAGGTTACATTGAGAGAGTGTTGTGCATTGCGAACGTTAGATGATGTCGCTAGAGGGAGTGTTGGATAGCGAGTGCATGCATCATATCATAATAACATGTATATGAATTAAAAAGAGTAGCTATAAACTTTGTATTTGATGCTTTTCGTTAATTGCACCTATGGAATTGATAATTTGTGTAACTTATTGCTAATAGAACCCGCTGTGTTGATCACTCACTCCCACTCTAGGACGGTGCTTTAAAGCACCAACTAAACCGTATCTTAGATGCAGGTGTCACAGATTTTGACGCACTAGATGGGGCGAGCGTAGACGAGAAGGAGGAGCTCTCCTACTTCAGCTTTTGGGCGAATCACCATAGGCTACCCTAGGAATAGTGATGGGGCCTTAAGGCGAGGGGACATTTCAACATTCTCTTGGACCATATATTTTGTTGGGACACTGTTTCGTACCTCATGCATGTTATTTCATTTTGATGATCATACATTATATTAGTCGTACTTTATTTCGGTAATTTAGTCATGGTTTATGACACGTGATCCATTTAATTTCTCAATTACTCATGTACCAATTAGATTATACTCACAGTTTGATAATCCGCAGGGTATCAGTTGCACCAGGGAATTCGAGATTCGAGCATTACTCGGCCCCTGAAATCTGGGGCATTACGGTTTCCTTACTTTGAGATAACGTCTTTTCAAGTGGATACAAACCGATTCCTAGTTCGGTGAAAGAGTTTGACATGCGATTACAACTCAAAGTCGATCAGTGTTGTTAGTATGGATCAATGTCGATCAGTCTATGTCGATGTTGGGTTCGAGAGTGTTTGGAGTCTCCATACCCTGATATGACGTCTTCTCAAGTGGATATTTACACATTCCTAGTTTGTTGAATGAGTTCAACATGCATTTGAATGGTTATAGTGCAAGTCAGAGTCGTTTGGTATTGTCGGAGGGGTTCAGTGTCAGTGTGGGGTTCAAGTGTATCAGGGGTCTCCATACCGTAAAATAACATCCTCTCAAGTTGATATACAATGATTCCTAGTTCTGTGAGGGAGTTCGAGGTGCGTTCAAAAGGGTTGCAATGCAACTTGGATATTTATCCATTCCTAGTTCGTTGAATGAGTTCAGCATGCGTTCAAATGGTTATAGTGCAAGTCAAAGTTGTTTGGTATTTTCGGAGGGTTTCAGTGTCAGTGTGAGGTTCAAGTGTATCAGGGGTCTCCATACTGTAAAGTAACATCCTCTTAAGTTGATATACAACGATTCCTACTTCTGTGAGGGAGTTCGAGGTGCGTTCAAAAGGTTTGCAATGCAACTCGGAGTCGATCAATGTTGTCGGCGTGGATCAATGTCAATCAGTCTTTGTCGATGTGGGGTTCGAGTGCATCCAGTGTCTCCATATCTTAAGATAACATCCTCTCGAGTGGATATGCATATATTCCAAGTTCGATAAAGGAATTTGACGTGCATTCGAAAGGGTTATAGTGCAAGTCGGAGGTGATCAGTGTTGTCAAAGGGCTTCGATGTATCGATCCCTAGTGGGGTTGGCTAACATGGAGTGTGTGTACTGACGTGAGTGTGTACTAACGAGCTAACCCAACGAAAAAAAAAACAAAAAAAAAAAGAGCTTCGGTGTGTGTCGGAGTAGGGTGCGAGTGGGAGTCTCTGTACCATGACTCAACATCTTCTCGAGATAATACACACCCATTCCAAGTTTGGAGATAGATTTTCACGTTGGTTTGAAGTAGTTGCAGTGCAAGTAGAGTCAATTAATGTTGTGTAGGTTGGTATATGTTGGTGTGACGTCTAAGTGTGATAGGAGTCTCTATATCTCGAGATACCGTTTTCTTAAGTGAATAACGCACTCATTCATTATTCGATTAATGAGTTCAACAAACATTTAAATGGGTTGCAGTGCAAATTAGAGTGATGTGCACTGAATCGGTCACACCTTAATCAAGAAAAAATCAGATTGCCCTTTATCCTTGTGTTTTAATTTTTGGGTCAGGCCATAAAAGGATCTCGAAAAACAGGACGACGTGGACATACAAATGTTACGACCGTGGACATTGAATGGTCACTGTTCCTTCTAATGTGGCACATTGAATGGTCACTGTTCCTTCTAATGTGGCCCACCTGTGTTATGGATTTGTCTCATTTTCTGTAGCAAAACCTTAAATGATCTCATAAAATAGGTGGATAGAGCGGATTTCTAGTTAACATCATGGTGAAGCATACTGACTTAGGAAAAGAGAAGGTGGATTGCGTGGCGCGCCACACATCACCCACCTAGCTGGTGTGTTAACGGAAACAAGTCATGTGGACCCACCATTATTTATGGGTTATATCCAAACCATTTCTCTTTGATAAGAACTTTTTAGGATTGAGCTGAAAAATGAAACGGATTTAAAACTCGAGTAGAGCACATCACATGAAGCAATGAAGATCAAACGCCTACCATTGAAAACTTACTGAGATCACGGAAGTATTGAATCAACTTGATACACAAATAAACATCATGGTGGGCCCTAAGAAGGTTTCAACGGTACGAATCACTGTCGTGATTACTTTCTGTGGTCCACTTGAGCTTTGTATCTGGCTCATTTGTGGGGCTCATTTGTATGGGCGGTGTGGATATAACACACGGATTATGGTGGGGTCCTCGTAACTTCGTGATGTAAACCCACAATGGAGGTCGGTGCTGTGTGGCACACCATGCAATCCGCTTCGAAATGGTTTCGCGGCGGGATATCTTCGTCTGTACGGGACGCGGTGTGGGAATCCCAGTTGGTGGATCCCTAACTGCGGGGCCACTCTGATGTGTTCAAATATACATCCACACCGTCCATAAATTTTAACAGATCATTTTGGAGTAGAATACAAAAAATTGTATAGATCCATATCTTAGGTGGGCCATACCACAGGAAACAATCATGATGGAATTACCACCTTAAAAAATT
Organism: Magnolia kwangsiensis; assembly: GCA_037074715.1. Lineage (NCBI taxonomy): Eukaryota > Viridiplantae > Streptophyta > Magnoliopsida > Magnoliales > Magnoliaceae > Magnolia > Magnolia kwangsiensis. The sequence continues at coordinate 27,522,300 of CM073571.1, read as the reverse complement.
TCACGGGACCATCGGAATGTTTTTTTGCGGTCCAACCTGTTTTGACCATGCCATCCAACTTTTTAATAAGTTCACAAAGACATGGATGGATAGACTACACAAGTATCAGCTTGATCTAAAAGTTCTGGCCCATAAAATCCTTTTAATGGTCATTAACGACTGTTTCCAATGGTGTGGTCCACCTGAAATTTAGATCTTCTTAATTTTTGGGATTTCTTTCTGAAATGATCTAGAAAAAAGGACGGACTGAGTTGATATGTAAAAAATATATCAAGCTGGGCTCCACATGTAAGGGTCATAACGACTAAAGTGTTACTCGGATAACGCCTGATCCAGATACCTGTCAGCTATTCACAGTGAGTTGTCACATGTAAGGGCCACTGTTTTTTGTGATGATCCGTACCGTCCATTCCACTATAAGGGTTGTACTGTGGCATTAAAAAAGAAAAAGAAAAAAAGAGGTAGATCAAATGATCACCGGCAGGATTTCTTTTAATAGTTCAGAAATTATATACTATTGAGACCTTGTGGGGACAGCCTACCACTTAGAACGGTCTCATTTTTGGGTCCTTAACCCAAAAAAGACATGATAAAATGGATGGCCGATGTTGATCGCTGAAGTCGATGAAGGTGGGCCCTATTTCAAGCTCATAGGGTGTTTTTAATTAAGGATGGCAATTCGGTAATTAAAAGAGGGGGAAATAGGGCGCTTTCGTGCGCCTAGGATTTTGTACCCTGCTTCGAGAGTAACTTATGTACTTTTCAATCGGACAAAAGTACCCTTATAAAAATAAATGAGTGCTGGAAAAGTTTCGGCCTTTAGTGTGGCTCACCTGAGATTATAATTGCACTGTTTTTTAATTAACGAAGAGGATTCAGGTCGATAAATGTGATGAACCGTCTGGATTTCATAAAAGAGCCTATATGAAAGTTGTACATTGCATTGTAGATTAGGCTTAACCTACAACGCTGTGCATGTATCCGACCTCAAAAACAAATCAACTTATCGCTTTCAGCTGAGAAAATTACCACTGTAGGCCTCACCTTTTATCCAGTGTCTTTTATAAAGAATCAAAAAATTACCTTCCCAACTTAGACCTTGCATATGCTGACAAAGCATTTGAAGACTAAAATACCCCTGCTATTCAAAATATTTTTCGTTTCGGTAGACCTATGTATTATAACCGCAGCTATACATAAGAGTAATAGGGGTATTTTCGTCCTCAAATGTGCTGTCCGTACATGCAAGGTCTAATTTGGGAACTTATGTTTTGAATTCTTCATAAAGACGCTGGATAAAAGGTATGGTGTACAATGGTAATTTCCTCTTTTCAGTTGCAGTGGCCCGGTCACGTAGTCCACGGACTACTATATTGAATTTGTAGTCCGCTAGGTGGGCCATTCTGAGAAATGATCAGAACCGCTCAGGAGGTAGATCCCACCACAAACAAGCTAGGGAGAACATATGAGTTGCCACAAAAAAAATCCAAGTCATACAATCCATGAACTTGAAAAAATACAAAATGGTCAACAATTTACATTCAGCTCCATTTTGCCAATCGTTTGAATCATCTCAACATAAAAATAGAACCACCCATTACTGGGTATACCTTCTAAAGTGGGTTCTACAGCTATTCATATGGCCCAGCAAGTAACGGAAGAAATCAAAGTAGGTAAGTAGTTTGGGAGAGAGATCTGGCACAAGACCTGTGGAATGGTTTTCTCAGGAGAAATTGACCACTGTAAATACCACCTTTGACCCAGTGTCTTTTGAAAGAGCTCCCAAACATTACTTACCCATAGTAAACCATTCTGTACGGACACACTATATGCGGTCGAAAAAGCCTTGCATTCATCACTAGTAGCTACGGATTATAACCGTAGCCATAAGGGTTAGCTACTACAAAAAGCCACCTATTTACATATGCAAATAATGTGTCCGTACATAATGACTTGGGGAAGTAAAGTTTGAGAGCGTGATGAAAAGACATCGGGTAAAAGATGGCCTTTACGGTGGCCAATTTCTCTTCTGTCAAACAGCGTTTTGTAGAGCTTTGGATTTGGAGGCGGGTTATCCGCAAGTAATGATAAGATCACTCTATCGGTGCTGTAAATGGATCCCGCCTAAATATATTTGCGGAGATAATCCGTCCAGGCAGAGCTACGTGGGCCCACCTTAATATATGAGTTTTATTTATTCTGTTCATTTATTTTTTTCAGACCATTTCAGAATATTAAGCAAAAAATGAGGCAGATCCAAAATGGACCATACATTGGGTATTGAACTCCCACCATTAAAAACTTTTTCTGAGCAGCCGAAGCTGTGGATAAATCTGATATTTGTATTTTCTCTTCATTATAGCTCCGCTTCTTCCTGTGATGTGGCCCGCTGAGCATTGGACCTGCCTAATTCTTAGACTCATATCCTAAAATGATCTGAAAAAAAAAAAAAAAAAAGCAGCATGGACAGTGAATAAAATCCGTACAACACGGTGGGCCAACAGAGCCCCTGCCTTGACACATTAAACATTTTATGCGAACATGCGGAGGCTAGACGCAATCGGCTTCCCTGTCCAAAGAAATATGTACATCCCAAAAATCAAGCCCATCCATCCATTATGCGGGTCATCATGTGGATTTTGAAGTTTTTGATGGTTGCCCGTTGCTTTTTTATGGTGTGACCCATCTAGTGATTCCATGGAAATAATTATTGGTGAGTCCCATCATCTTTTAAGGACTACGTAAATGCACGGTTGGATGGCATAATCATGACACGGGAGGCTCCACCATTAAAAAAAAGGAGAAAAAAACAATGAACAACCATTCAAATACCTCAAATTCATGATGTGGTCCAGGTGATAGTTGGATGTGCCTGATTATAGAGGTAACTAGCTTTCCTGATGGGGCAACCCTGATGAACAGGTTGGATGCCATACACATATCCCGGTGGGCCCACATATAGCATTTGTGTAAATTAACTTAGTCTAGAAGCCAGTGATCATGAAGAAGAAGCAGAGAAAGCAAATACGTAGGATGATGAGAAGTTGCGGAACCAAAGTGCTGATTAAAATGGAATCTCTTTTAGAACGAGTCATTTCAAGTTCCATCCAACTTCATAAATCAATGGTCGTGATCATCCTTTCAGCATGATTATTAGAACTTGGATGGTTCGAAATGGTCCCAAGATCATAGATGATTCTGATCATTCTGAGTGAATGGCAACATAAGCAATCCCACGTGGGATGAGTGGGAACTGCATCGCGTTGCTTCTCCACGCTATAATAAAATCGGATTGCGTACTGAGTTACTCAGTACGCTCTTATTGTACTGGGTGAACTCAGTTGCGCCCACTGCGAATGTATATGGTTTATCCACGCCGTCCATTCGTTTTTCCAGATCATTTTCTGGGTTCAAACCAAAATCAATACATATACAAACCACAAGTAGACCATACCACTGGAAAAAGTAAAAGTATTGATTTTAACTATTGAAAATTTTTTAATACTCCCAGTGATGCTTATTTGTCATCCAACCTGTTCATGATATCAGTAAGACATGAATGAAGGGAAAACACAGATATCAACTTGTCTAAAACTTCTGTTTTCCCAAGAATATTTTAATGGCAAATGTTCAATTCACACTGCTTCTGGTGGTGTGGTCCATTTGAGGTTTGGATATATTCTATTTTTGACATAAAGCTCTAAAATTATGTGTTAAAAGAGATGGACAAAGTAGGTATAATGTATGAATGACATTGGCCACGAAGTTTACTCAGTACGCTTACTGTACGGCATTACTCAGTACGCAATTCGCTCCCTATTTTATTAGCATGTGGGATTTACCCACCAAATTAATTACGTTAACAGACATAGCAAGCTAAGCTAAGTTAGAACAGTGAACTGCTTTTCCTACCAAACATGCAACATGTGTGGGCCCCAGCAAGAAGAATCACCAGGTGGACCACATCTGAACATGGATTCAGACACCATTGGCTGTCCATTGTTTCGATGACGTGGCCTGGCTAACAACCAGACCGCCCACTTTTGGCAAATGATCATCATGGTGGGACCCACATCTTGTCCGGTTCGGATGACACGTCAGCGAGAAAAAAGGGGCAGTATGCTAACTGGGTTGTACATGATCATTTCATTTTAATCGGATATCTTACTTAACCTGTAACACCAAACGGAGTTTTCATGAAATTATATGCTGATTAAATTACTACAGATTGCTTGTCTCATTCATACACTGATATTGGAAGCAGCAGTCGATGATTGAGAATTTGCAAGAGATATCACAATATACAAAGACTCACCATATAGGTGTCCTTGCATCTGGTGGGCCACACAGGTGCGTCGAATTTGGACCGTTGCAAAGTTCTTTTAAACGTTGGAACGTTGGCAAGCTGAACCGTCCATCGCTTTCTCTGCTAAGTGTCCCACTTGATTAAATGTCCGGCCTGAGTTTAGAGCTGATCATCAACATGGTGCGACCCGCCTGATACGATGGTTGGGTCTCCCACACGTTGGATGCTGATTGCGTGCGATCCCATGACAGGAAGTTCCTGGGTCAGAACCGAGGTGGAGCCCACCATGAATTTTGTGAGAGATCCACCCCGTCCATCAGCTTTTCCAGATCATAATAGGGCATGATCCCAAAAACGAAGTAGATACAAAACTCAAGTGGGCCACACGATTGGAAACAATGGGGAGGGAAATACCTACGGTTGAAACCTTCCTGGAACCCACCGTGATGTTTATATGCCATCCAAACCGTTCATAAGGTCATTACCAATGGGATAAACTGAAAATACAAAAATATTAGCCGGATCCAAAATTTTTGTGGCCCCGTGAATGTTTCAATGGTGGTCGTTCAATCCCCACTGTTTCTTGTGGTGTGTTCCACTTGAGTTTTGGATCTGCCTAATTTTTGGACTCATATCCTAATGTGATCTGTAAAAACGGATGGGCGGGATGGATTTCACACAGACATCATGGTGGGTCGCATCTAGGTTACAGCCGTTGGGGCCGCAGGCAATCCGCGTTGGAAGAAGCTATCGCATACGAGCCGTTGAAACTTAAAGTATCACTCAACCTACAACCCACTTTACCATTGAAAATATAATATACTTCCACAGGGCATAATTCGCAACAAAAGCATGGATGGTGATGGATTAACCTACGACCAGTTGTAAAAGTGGCCAACGCCTTAATGATCAAGACCATTGTCGGATGTGATATTCGTGGATGAATCATGTCCTATAGATTTCTTGTATTGAAAGATCCCATCCACCTATCTGGGGCCATTTTATCTGGTGAATCTGAACCGTTCAACATCTAAAATTAAGAAACAAAATGGAGATTTATGGGCCAAGGTCCATCCACGAAAAGAGTCAACATGCCAATGGTCTGGATCACTCGACCATGGGTCCCACTTTTAAAAACTTAAAACACTTGTATATCTGAGCTCGAGGATCATGTGAATATCGTGGACATCCACGGGTGGGAGTGCACGGTTAGTTTCTGCAGCCCCGATGCTAGAATGACAAGGATTTCAACAACCTCCTGGCACGTGCTTCTGCACGTGGGCGAATCCAATTGCTGAAGATGAAGACGAACTGAGAAGAGTCAGCGACGCGCATGTTCGCACACGTGTAAACCAAGCCATGAAAAGAGAAAAGAAAGTAACGGTACGAGATCGATAATTAGATCTTGACGGTTGGATGGAGCCGCAGTCGCCTTTTGGCAAAAGGAGGGAGGTGTTCTTTCGGACGTTAGCTCGCGTGGGGCCCACCACAAACCGACATACCCAGTCCCGCCCTCGACACCGACTCCTGTAACGACGATGTGCTTTTGTTCTTTCTCGAAAGTGAAATGCTGAGGCGAATCGCGGCACTATTGCCAGCGTGGCGCTCGTGTGAGATCCAGACCACTCATCAGGCGGCACCATAGGAACGTGGCGTCCCCCAAAACTCACACGTGTATGTTGATTATGCTCCACCGGTCGTACCATCGCTTTGGATTTTTCTCTCGTAGGTAGGCGATCCACCTGATGAGTCGGCGGGGCGGATTTTGGAGCCGGGGAATGTTATCTGTGGTAAGTGAGAAGCACCCGACGAGCGGCTGGATCTAACACGCGTACATCTTGCAAATAATCCCTCCGGTCGGCAATCTCTCCAGTAAAATCTTCTCTAAATCTATAAAAGCCGGCCCACCAAAAGAAAACCATTTCCTTTTGTTGCTCTGTTTTTGTTATTATTTCAACTATTTGTATTTTTACCTGAGAGTTGTTTAATACTCTGGCAGAGAATGGCGCTCGATACGCAGGCAATCAGAAATCATACACGTGGCATATATTACATCGAATTAAACCGACTAAAACAGTGGATCCTACCGTCACTGGGTCACATTCTAAAATTAGGGGGCATTTGGCGCATGGGATTGGGTGGGATGGAGTTGCATTTGGCCGTGCCAATTCTACTCCATGTTCAATGTTTGGGAAGGATGAAAAAGTTTGGAATTAGATTAGGTGGAATTGCATTGTGTCCCGTGCTACTTCCACTCAAATGTTAGCAAGCTGTGTAGGTTCCACCATGATGCTTGGGCTATATTCACACTGTTCACCCATTTTTTTAGATCATTTTGGAGCATGGACCAAAAAATCAGGTAAACCTAAATCTCAATGCTTAGGATTGAATACTTACAGTTGAAAACTTCTTTGAAGCCATGTAAGTTTTAGAGCTGCCTCATTTTTAGACCCATGACATAAGTATACAAGTGTTATTCTCAATAGTTTCAAATGATAATGGGTATATCCATCCAATGTACCACTATATTACAAACATAGCATATAATTAACACCAAGTGGTAGACTCCTTAGAGTTTCAACACCAGGTCAAGGGTTTGAGTACCCATGGTGGTGAAATTCCACGGTGTGTGTGCATGTGACGTGAGTGTGTGGGGGTGTGTGTGCGTGTTTTAAAATAAAAAAAACTTTTCATTTTTTATTTTTTAAACATACACACACCCCTACACAGTCACACCGTAGTAAGGTTTCACCGCCCATGAATACTAGAACCCTTGACCGGCTAATGAAACTCCTCATAGTCTACCACCGGAATCGGTATGAAATTAAGTTTATTCCATGGTAATAGGGACAATCCCCATCATATATAATAATTATATTTTTTTAATCCCATCCCACCTCATCCTTCCCAATAACATTCGCCAAACACCTGCTTGGATTGTTTGAATAATTCTAACGGATTAGTTGACACTTGTTTATCGGAATAATACCATTGGTTGTGTTTTGTTTTTTGTTTTTTTTTTTTTCAACTGTCCAAAGTGACTGTGTACCGTTCATTGCACTCAACCAGAGTATCAAAGGTTTCTCTTTTTATTTTTTATTTATTTACTATTTTGTTCAACGTCATGCTTGCATCATTCCCGACTCATGTATGTTAATCTTAAAACTCTAATTAGGGGAAGGTAAGATTTCTAATAAAACTATTTAAATTAGAAATCAAACAGCATCCCTCGGCCTTACGCTTGTGGCCCACCTGATCCGTGGACCATCATCAGTTCTGGATCATGGCATGTTAACAGTAGGCCGCACATGATGGATGGCCTGGATCTCTCGTGGAGGCCACTTAGTAGGCAGTCTCATTTCCCTGCCATACCTAACTTCATGCATACACTTGCTTTTTTGCATGCATGTTGTTAGGATCATCCATTAGGCAACACATGCATGTTGGATGTATCATGGTTTTGGTTTTAAAGATTCCATTTCTTTTCACTTGTGTGGCCCATTTAATCAAGGGTAGGAAAGGTTTTTATCAGTTTTTACATCACCGCGGGCACAACCAATTTTTTCGTACTCTGGCATGAGCCATATAGTTTTGGGCTGGGCCGGGCTGCCACTGCTCAACCACATCTGTTGATGATCTATCACTGTGGCGAATGGCAGTTTGCTGGCATTAGGGCTCGTCTGGCACCGTGGATTGGAGGGGAGTGGAGGGGTTTCAAATCCCTTGGTTATTTGGTAGTAGGTTTCAAATCAAGGGGGGTTTCCAATCTCCTCTTTGAGTTGGTTTGTAACCTGCTAGGAGAGCTTGGATTACACATAAAATCATTTCAATAGTTGCTGGTGTAATATGTATGTCACTATATATTATCATTCTATTAGACACATGACCCACTAATGATGATCAACACCATCTAAACGTTGTCCATATAAAGCACTGTGCAAACATTATCCAGCACTATCCAATCATTGTCCATGTAAATTAACAATTAAAAATCGCTAGTTAGTCACTCAGACATGATCCTGTGCTTGTGGCTTATCCCAGACTTGAAAATTCATCATTTTTGAGCAAAGCAAATATTCCAGCGGCCTTATCACAGTCATTGTGTCAAAAATAACATATCTCACTAATTAGAAATATTAAAGTTGATTTAATAATTAAATTCAAACCTCTATAAATATACAAAGGATAAGTACTTTTGAATTAAAGTTGATTCATACTCCAGGGTGCTAAACACACTGGGAGGTCCTGCAAATCCAAGAGGTTTCTAATCCTGGGCTTCCAAATCCACGCTCCCAAACATGCCCTTGTACTAACAACAATAGCAGAGCGGGGTCTGTTCCTCCGTACATATGGCATTTAGTATGAATCGAAACCGCCCAAATGATAGGACCGTGGTTGGCCGATCACGTCCAAACTAACTTGTTGTGCATATAATGGGGGTTAAAACTGATGTGATGGATGGTTCCACTCACAACAATACAATACTAGTGAAATGGCAAATCCAAATACACCCTACAGTGTTACTGTGATAGTTTTATTTTACTTTCCAACTAAGTTTATTAAATATGATTTTATATTTAAAAAAAAATTTATTTCATACATTTATTGTATCGGTTCATATTAAAAAATCATTTAAAATTAAAATAAATTATAAAATATCTTACACCGTTCTCTCAGTGCTAACATGCACTTATATATAGCAACACCATTTTCTCCCTTCCTCTCTCTCTCCCCCTTCTCTCCCACATGGCCTGCCCTATATATTGGGGGCAGATTAAGTGCATCCTAGCCTCACTCAATAGGGTGCAACCATTACCATGGAGCTTATCTTGATGTATGCATTGTATATTCATGTTGTCCATATATTTTTCATATCATTTTAGAGTATGACGTAGAAAACTAAAGTATATCTAAATATTGCGTAGATCACACCACATGAAATAATAGTGATTGACCATTAAAAACTTGCTGTGAGTCACAGAAGATTTTGGATTAAGCCTTTTTTATTCCTTTATCAGATTATTTTTATCTTATCAACAGGTTAGATGGAAAATAAAAAACACAATGGCTATTAAAGTGGGCCTTGAGAAGTTTTTAATAGTTGTCATTCAATCACTGCCATTTCCTATGGTGGGGTTCAGCCGAGATTTAGATCTGCTTCATTTTCTGGTACATGCTGTAAAATGAGCTATACAAACTGGTAAATCGAATCAATGTGTGTGTGTGTGTGAGGACCCCACAATCCACACCATAATGAGGCTGGGCCGTCCCTAATCTGCTCCCCCTCATATTATATGATGTGTCTTGACCCATCTGCATCACTAATTCACTATCAATCATAATCTATCATTTCAGCATTTTCTTAGTTGATTGTTTTTGACCAAGGACTGAGACTGACTAGTCATTCGTCAGGTGGGCCAAAAAAAATTCAATAACTTTAGTTTCTTGGACTAGTATTTATAAAGAGTACTACTTTTCAGTCCCTTGTGACATGAACTAGGCATGGTTCGTTGCCACTCTGTAGCACACGTGGCTTTTTGTGGGTCGGTTATTACATCCTACTGGTGGGCCATAGTTCTGCCCTGATATTTTTTCAATTGTACTTTTGTTTCATTAATTTTGGCGCACCTAATGAGCAGACCAAAGTGATTCTTGGACCTCAGGGGTGTGTTGACATCCCCAAGTTCTGTGGGCCCATCATGATGTATGTGTCTTATACACAGTCTAACCATTTTGTGAGATTATTTTTAGGGTATGAGCCCAAAAATAAAGAGATCTAAAACTTAAGTGGACCACACTAAAAAAGAAGTGGGGACAATGGCACTAACTGTTAAAAACTTCCCAAGGCCCACCATGATGTTTATTTGCCTTCCAACCTATTCACAAAGTCACACAAACTTAGATGAAGGGAAAACACAAACATCAGCTTGATCGAAAACTTTTGTAGCTCCCAATAAACTTTCAATGGTAGGCATTTAATCTGCACTGCTTTATATGGTATGGTCCACTTGAACTTTGGATTTGGCTCATTTTGGGGCTCATGCCTTAAAATATATATTCTTGCAAAATGGGTAGGCGGTGTCGATATAACACATCCATCATGATGAGCCCATAAAACTTGATGACGTCAATACACCACTAAGGTCATGGTACACCACACAATCTGCTTCGCAAGCATCATGTTGGCGTGTGCGGCGGCATTTTAAAAAGCTGGCAATAGAAGGTAAGTTGACTGATTTATTGGTTAAGAATTATTGGTTATAGGTAGCTTAAAATGAATTACAAGGAGTTTGAATAATATTAAATTTATTAAAGGGGTAAAATGTAATTTTATTATTTGACAAGGAGCCTAGGATTGTTTTGAAATAGTAGAGGCAAGAATATAAAACACCCTGAGAAATATCATTAAAAGCCCATTGAATGCTTGCAATTGTAATACATTAATTTCAAATTAGATGGTAAATGAAATTGACGCAACTTGGAATTCATAGTTGTGATTGGATGCAATACACTCTAAAAACTGTTTTTGGATGTTTATAATTAGAATATGTTAAATAAATCAATTTTAATAGTATATATGTCATTTGACATAATAATTGTAACAAGCTTATTGAAATATATACCTTAATCGAAAATAAGAAAAATTTTAACCCCGAGTAAGCTATAAAAGTGAGCTCACTTTCAAGAATCTTACTGCTTTTGGCATTTGCATCCGAATCTCAATCTATTAAGCCGATTCAAATTCATATGCTTTTTGTTGCATTCAATTTCACATTGATTCCAATTACTAATATTTACCATCAACCAAATTATCATTCTCACCTATGTGCATCCTTGTACCATTGATTATAATTATTTACCATCAACCAAATGATCCCTAACATTTGTTGTAGAAAAACACCCATATATATGATCAATGTAGGTAAAACAAAACTATAAAAGAAAAAAATAAATATGAAAAGCTAAAGAGATAAAGATAAACTAAGAGGCAAAAGACACAAAGTTTGAAAGTGTAGCAAAATGCCTACATCACGAAGTATTAATATAGAACTTTTTTGTTCACTAAAATAAAAGAAACATAAATATAAAAACACTAATAATAGCATTTTATATTTGAATGCAAAACAATACATAAAAGTAGGGTTATAAATGAACTAGTCAAAGACTTGTCCATTTCCAAAACTTGACCTAATAAGCCAAGTCAATGCTGGTCCAACTAGATCAGCGCCTCAGTCCGTGCACAATGATCGAGCTTGTTAGCCAACATTGTGAGGTTTTGAAAATCTTATGATATCATAATAGAAATTTTAATAAATGAAATTATCATAATAATATTGGGAGATTTTCAAAATATTGGCAGATTTATTTTCAATTTTAGTCCAAAATTATACCAATATTGATGTGGGGTTTTTTTTTCTATTTTCTTATATAACTCTATATTGAAAAAAATAATAATTATCTACTAATCTATACGAATTATTTATTTTTTATTTTTAGTAATATTTTATGGAAACTTGAAAAATCTCCCAAAAAATTTCAAGCCAGGAAATTCCCAAGAATGAGATTGTTTACTATACCGACTGCTCATTCCAATAATTTTAAGTTCCATTTGGATGAACAGTAAAAGAAAAAGAAAAGGGGAGTGTTTGGAGACCAAACACTAGTATCAACTCCTAATAAGGGTCGTTTGAAAACACACCCCCAAATTGTTGGTTTAGAGCTAACCATAGGTGCCAAAGAGCTCATTTGGGGGCTTGGTTTTAGGTGAGTTGATGAACCAAGTCTAGTAAATAGCTATTGGGCTAAAAAAACTCATGCGCCGTCCTAATGGCAGGCCTTCAGATTGGGGTGGCAATGGAATGGGTTAGCCCCTGTGTCAACCATGCTGACCCATTTCAAAAGCAAAAGCTGAACCCTACTCATTCAACCTGCCCATATGGATTATCATGGGCTGGGCCAGATAACACGATCCAGTCCAAATCTCAAAACAAACTAATAGAAGACAAACACTGCATGAGTCCATTTGGACTGGTTTGGGCGTATCTGTTGCCCCCTTTTTAATTCTTACCTTCTTAACATGAGTTGGTTTGTGCCGGTCAGGTTCGGATTGTTCTAGCCTGACTCAAGTGCAATAAATTGGTCTTAAGGGGGTTAGGTGGGGCCACAGGCTGATGGCCCTCATGTCGGTTGTGGCCCGTTTAGAAAATGGGCCAGGCTGGGAGTGACTCCAACCGGACCCAAACCTGACCATTGAGCATTGATTCACCCCAGATGCAGGCCTGGGCCACCCACACCCACTTTCTTTGCTTAAATGGCTTTTTATGTGAGGCCTCAACTAGAAAGGGAGTAGACAGATAATGTACTCGTGAACTAGTTTTGACTGTAGATGATCGAAGGTGTACACTTACGGTGCTTTTGCGGGTGCAAGCGATGCTTCATGTGGGACGAGTGGCTAGTGGTCCACCAAAGTCAAGGGGACCCCACCAGAGCTGCGGTGATCCTTACATTTGATTCATGGCTTGTAATTTTCTTTAAGCGAAAAAAAAATAAAAAATGCAACCATCACCATTTCATGGGGCAAAGTAGTAGTTGGAATGGAAATTTAGGATTGTTAGATTGGATTGATTTCCAAGCTATGCCCATTGATGATGGGCCACGAAGGACACATGGTCTATATCCCCTTAAAAGTGCGTGTATGGTATTAGGGCTTGAAGATATATGCCTTGCCCATTGGCCTTGTCCAAATACCAAGTGGGTCATTGTTTTATGAGGAGAATGAAAGGCTTAAAGACACTTGTGAGTTCTCATTCAACCTTTATGTTTAGTTTAAAGCCAGTCTTTCATGTGGCAACAAAGGAATTTGGAAGGGATGGAGTAATGGCCTAAAAATTCTTAAATTTGATCATTTCACCCTTTTGTTTCTATGCTGGTTAGCCTTGGCCAGCCCAATCTTGTCGGGCTAAGATTAGAGCAAAGGTATCTCTGGAGTTATGAGACAACTTTGCTTGTATCTCACCATCCCGATATTGTTCTTTTAGGCAAGGCCTCTAATCGATAGGACCATATTAAAAGTCTATGCTAGTAAAATCATTGAATTTGATGTATGGTTGGGATTGACTGTAAGGACTAGCTATATCAATATTGGCTATCCAAGCCATTTTGGTGGACTAGTTATTCTAATCCTCATTTATCAAATGGCTTGGAATGGACAATATTGACAAATTGTAGCAAATATAGGAAGTTGGACATGGATGGTGAAATACATGGCATTTATAATACATATAGTCATTGGCACGTGCATATGATAGTGGCAAATGTATACATGTGGAGAACTTCAACTTAGATGGTTGCACAGGTGATGTATTCAGTATATGCAAGGGGATGCAGATTGCGTACTACCCCCCACCCGTCCCTAGCTCCGATCGAGCAGTTCTGTGGGTGGGCCCACCATGATGTATATGTACATCCAAGTTGGCAATCCCTTTTCTTATATTATTTTAAGGCATGAGCACAAAAATGAGACAGATCCAACGCTCAAGTGGACCACACCAAATAATAAGCTTGGTTACATTAAAATGCACAAATCATTAAATGTTATTCCATTAAATGCAAGAGTCATCTGTGATGTGGTCCATTAGACTATTGGACCTGTTTCATTTTTGTTTTAATGCCTTAAAATAATATGAGAAAAGGGATAGACGGCTTGAATGCACAGATACATCACGGTGAGCCCGCCCACAGAACTAGGGACGGGCAGGGGCAGTACACAATCCGCATCCTGTGCAAGGGCCTTTGCATATAGGAAACTGTACGTGACTTTCACTAATATAGAGACATGTAACTCCATCCTGGAACTTGCTAAAATTAACAAATGTTATCCTCGAAATTAGCTCTCACTCAAAGTTCATGATAACTTTTGACACATGATGTCAGTACAAAATGTGGATGGTTCACTTGAAAGTCACTTCATAAAACCCTTGAGCTAACTTCTTAGCCTAAATCTTTTGGTGGGCCATACGAAAGTGAAAATTTCTAAGTTTTTTATTTGTCTCTCATGTTGTTATGGCTCACTAAATTCTTAAATTAGATTTTTAAAAAAAAAAGATTAGCAGGAAGTTTTATTTCATGAGGTGACTCATCCAAGGACTGTCTAGATTTTGCATCCCGAGGTCATTTATCTTACTTAAATGCAAGCGTCATAATAAGATAAATGGGATTTTAGCCTTTGAATTTGGTCATCTTCCAATGATCTCATTTGGGTCTATTTAAAAAAAAAATAAAATTTATGGAGGATACTAATATATATGATTCATAAATTGGATCATTTCAACCCTTAATTAATTCGGATATGTAAGTTTGAATATGGACGGCCATCATAACCTTGGTAGAATCAAAGGATTAAAGCATTATGAGCCGAGAGGTTTTTGCGAGTCCCCATCCAGGGGATCGTATCACTGACGTTCATTTGCCGCTCGTAAGTTTTTCTTATGCCGACGGTTGTGTGCAAAACATGGGTTTGACAACACAGCTTGTTCTCGAAGCTGCTAGAAACGCACCTGACTGGGGATCCAGCGGTTAGGTTTGTTCGTTTCTCCGATACAATCACCCATACGTGTGCTCTGTTCACACGTGCGCTAGAGGGAAATGCCGCTCCGGAGTCAAGACTCTGACTCTCCCGATTTTGAATTTCAAAAACCCTAATTCCATCAGAAACTCGGCATCATAGCTTCTTCGTTCCCCCAAGTTCTACAAAATTCCGTTTTTCTATAACCCAAACAAAACAAGCCTCAATTCTCAAAAAAAAATCAGATTTTTTTTTTCTTTTTGGGAAATGGCGTTTTTTCATGCAAGGAAATATCTACTCCTGTCGAGAAGCCTATCTTCTTCTCTCTATTCTTCTCGGTGGTTGCACGTGTGCGTCGTCGGCAGCGGACCTGCGGGCTTATACACCGCAGAAAAGGTATATAATCCCCACTTCTTTTCCCAATCTGAATTCCACCTCTCATAGAATTAGGATTTTCACTGAAGAAAATGTATAAATCTGTTCTTCTTTCCCCCCACCTTTTCTTGCCTTTGGATTTCTATTCATTTGTTCAGATTGAAACTACAGGAATCAATATCTGTTTTTTTTTTCCCCACTTTGTTCTTTGTATTATTAGATGTTGAAAGCACATAAAGGAGCAGAAATCGATATCATCGACCGATTGCCGACGCCGTTTGGATTGGTCCGCTCTGGAGTTGCACCGGATCATCCTGAAACGAAGGTCAGTAGCTTCGGGAAACCCTAATTTGTTTTTAATAATCTGGTGTTTCGATAAGCTATTGAATCGCATTATAATTGCATTGGGGCCTGTTTAGATGCCTGTAACTTTTTTTAGTAAGAAAGTTACATGTAACTTACGTATAGGTGAAAGAAAGTTACAGCTAATCCTGCTTGAATGTAAGTTATAACTAGGGCTGAAAGTCGGGCGGGTTGGGTCAGGTTGGTGCTCAACCCTAACCCAACCCAAGGTTCCTATACCTCAACCCAAACCCAACCCAACCCAATCTCGGGTTGGGAATTCTCAACCCAAGCCCAACCCAAGCAGACTCGGTCGGGTTGATCGGGTTGGTCGGGTATATACGTGCTAATATTTTCGTTATTACATTAGTTTATTATATTTCAATATAGGTCTTATTTTTTGTATCTATAATTTTATTAATTATATATGTGGTTATTCGTTATAAAGAACTTCATTTTTTTTCTTTAAAAAAACAAGTTAAAATATAAGACAACTACTTTAAAAGTCATGTAGCATAGCACAAAGTCTATTTGGGAGAGAAATCTAGCATATCTTGTTAGCTTGAGTCCTTGGAAATGACGTGGACAAATGAGACTCGACATCACTAGTGTGCCTTCGACACAAACGATCAACATTCAATTATAATTTATAAGTAACATATATATCATGATCGGGTTCGGGTTGGGTCGGGCAACCCGAGACCTCAACCCGAGCCCAACCCAAGTTTTGTCGGGTTGGGGTTTGTATAGCCCAAGCTTAAGATCGGGCCCGATATATCCTGCCCGAGCCCAACCCAATGTCGAGTCGGTCACAGGTCGGTCGGGTTAAACCCACCCAACTTTCAGCCCTACTTATAACTTACTTACAGGTGACTTTGTTTTTGTGTTTGGATAACATCTAACTTTGTTACAAGTAATAAGTTGTATATTCACCCTAATTAGAGCTTGAAATATAAAATCGTTGAAAAATCAGATTGACACATAAAAAATTTTGGATAAAATTATTACATTTTATCAAGCCCATGTAAATGAATAGTTTGGTCAATTCTTGGGCTAAACTAATCAACATGTGAGTCATAAAAGTGGGCCCACGTTTTCAAAATGATTGTAACATGGGAAAAAAAAACTTCGAGGAAACACATAAATCATGGTATGGCCCACATAGCACCATCATTAGTAGCCAATTTTAGGGTTTGGCTGTTGACATGTTATGTGGGCCCCACTATGATGTATTTGTTTCATCCACACCATCTATCCATTATTTTAGATCATTTTAAGTCATCAGCCCAAAAAAGGCACATCCAAATCTCAAGTGGAAGACATCACTAAAAACAGCGTTGATTGAATGCCCACCATTAAAAACTTCTGGTGGGCCACCAATGTTTTGGATGAAACTGATATTTGTTTTTTTCTGTTCATCCAGGTCTTTATGACCTAATCAACAGGTTGAATGTCAAATAAACATTACAGTGGACCCTGAGAGTTTTTTAATGGTGGACTTTCAACTATTACCATTTTTTGTGGTTTAGATATGCCTCATTTTTGGAATCAAGCCCTAAAACGATCCAAAAAGAATGGATGAACGGCATGGATAAAACAAATACAAGATGGTGGGCCCCACAGACCACCAGCCATTACCCACACATCCTAGCCAGACCGCCTCTATAAAACTTCACACAAAAAGAAAGGAAAAAGGAAAAAGGAAAAAAAAAAGGGGGGGTTTTCTAACCTTGTTGAAGCTCGACAGGAGAGGGATAAGGAGACTGAGAGAGAGGGAGATGGAGACATTAGAGGGGGATAAGGTGTTTATATACAAAAGGGCCACCAACCGGCTTCAATACACAGATGCAAGTTGCAAGGCGCGATTCTTCTCATAAAGTTTGTAGGTTGGCCTCTTCAATGCATGTTGCGATTCTTCCCATAAATTATGATTTCAAAATTTCCAACTGTTACCTGTATGATACAGGTAACTTGAAAAATGACTCAAGTGCCTGTATTATTTTCGCCTCTTTCTCCTGTAAGAAAGTCACAGGTTGAGAGAAAGTTACCTGTGACTTTCCTCCCTCAAACACCAACTGTAACAATCTCACCTGTAACTTTGTTACATTTTTAAAACGTTACAGGCATCCAAACAGGCCCTCAGAGAGAGAGAGAGAGAGAGAGAGAGAGAAAAAAGAAGAACAACAAATTGCAACTTCCTTCGCTTTTGCATTAGGACTCTGGGCACCAAATTGTGATTATTTTAATTTCAAGCTGGACTAGGAAGAAATGTAACTGCAATTTGTGGGCCATCTTCTCATTTATAATACGAGGAAACACCATTGATAATTGCTGCCTGCTCTTGTGAATGTTCACAATTCAATTCGTTTGTGCTCCAAAAAGTAGCTTGATTAATCAATCTTTGTTTCAATTTTCATTATAAGGTGCATTTGGATAAACTAGGAATTGATTAGCTTCGTAAGCATTCAGATTCCTTTAAGTTTAGGGGATTATTGCTAGGAAACACAATTAAGTTCTTGTCATTTCATTTGATCAAGTAGAATGGTGTATTTCGATACACTTCTGCATTCAAACACACCCTAAGCATATTTGTATATTGGCATCATGTATTTTGATTTACCATTTTTATGGCGCTCATATTAATGAGGTTAGCTAGCCCCATATGCACATGTAAGTTGGGCAATGACGCACACAGGCATGGGTTCGACAACATGTCAGTCTACCCGGTTTCAATGATGAACGGGTTGGGTCAGTACCACAATTCAAACACCCCCCTACACCCGGGCAAGTCGTGATGACTCAAAGCCAAACGAGCTGGGATGAGTCACCAAGTCAAAAAACCATGCACATGGGTGCAAGATCTAAGCCGTCCATCAGTGGATCCCACCATACAGATGCCCTGGCCTGAAAATCAAGCTGGTCCACTCATAATATCAGCCATAGTGTTAGAAACAATCAGATGGCTTAGAAAAGCACGGCCAATTCTTTTAGCCGTCTGTTTGTCTCATAACCTTGGCCCACCTATTCAGTGGATCAGCCTATTTTTGGTCGTGGGCATCTTTCATTGTCAGACCCACTTAATGGATGGGTTGGATCTCCTGCCCTTATGCTAGGTATTCACATGTCGTGGCTTGTAGAGGGGCTGCTTTATTCATGTGTCTGGGTTAGCAAGCCTCTTTTTTTTTAACTCCTCAGCTGAGGGATTTTGGTCATTTAAGAGTGAATCCTCTACTTGATCATATTACTGAAAACTGGGAATTTTTTCTGTAATTACAAGCTTGTTAGGATACAGACAATGTTGCATTCCTTCTCTTTACAAAATATTTTTTTGAAAGGTTCTCTTTCCTAAATATTTCAATATAATTGATTTAGATCAATGCTGAAATTTTGTGTTATTTGTGTCAATTTCTGTAAATGCTATTTGACAAAGCATTTATGTAATTGATCTTAGTTTTGCCAGAAACTTGCAACAGATTGTGGTTAACCAGTTTTCTCGGGTTGCTTCTAACGAGCGGTGTTCCTTCATCGGAAATGTATCTCTTGGAACCAGCATTTCACTTTTTGAGCTTCGTGAGATCTATGATGTGGTAAGCTTCACACACCCAGAAAGGGGTTCATAGGCAGATAATGATCTTGCATTAATGTCTCTCATGTCCTTAAAATTTTGCTTTTTGAAAATTTTTTCATGGGTCTTTTATTCAACTACAAATGCTGACTTGTGCAGGTGGTGCTTGCTTATGGTGCAGAAAGTGACAGAGTTCTTGGAATTCCTGGGGAAGTATGTTTCCAACAATCAGAAACATCTGCCTAGTATCTCATGTAAAAACACAACATTGTTTGCTACTACCAATGATGTAATTAGCTCGTTTCATTGTTTGAAACCTCATCAAGTAGACGCAAAGATGGGCTGAGTTTGCTCAACTTCATCAGGAATGAAGTCGAGTTTTTTTACAACTCAGTTTTGATTCTTTTTCTTTTTCTTTATATTTTCTTCTTTCTTTCTTTTTCCGAATGGTTTTGACTCAAGAAGGTCTGAGACTTTCATGAAATAAATCATAACTCCAAAAACCTCAGTAGAGTTGACTCTTGATTGAGATTGAGTCGACTCAAGTCGAAAGCAGACTCACAGTCTCTCAAGTTTCTAAACCTTTTCTTCCTTTTTTTCTTCTGAACCTTGCTTCATGTTATAGCGTGTAAGTGTTAGTGTCATGTTCAATTGCAGTTGAATATAGAGCAACCTTTTCATATTTGGTCTATGTTTCTATTCTACGAGTATCCAATCAACCCAGGGTCAATTTAAATACAGGTTGAGTCTTGAGTCTTGAGCCTTGCATTGTGGTGTAAGGGTGTATGTTAACGTACATAATTATAGTGGACAATTTTAAAACATTGTCATGTGTCGTGTATGGGTATCTAATCCTATTAGATACATATTTCTATTCTATATGCAAGCAGGAGTTGGCACAAGCCAAGTATCTGGCTTCCTGTCAGTTCATGCCTGATTTGGGTCCCAGGTTATTAAACCTTCGCTTGTGGTGTAATGGTGGTGTTCTTATATGTAAATTGTAGTCGAGGAAGGATGTCCTAATAAAATGGAGCTTGTATCTCTATAATGATGGTATCCTTAATCAAGTTTAAAAGATATGCTATTGCAACTTACATTGCCTACTCACCTATTTTTTTCATTCGGAGTCACAATCCAGATTATGGGTCATTTGCAATCCAGATAGCTATTTCTACCAACCTGAAATTGTGGTTCCATGTTCTAACGTTGATTAAGTTATAAGGTAAATGAATGTAGAGATTTATATGTTTGACTTGTGCAATAGCATGCATATAATATAACATTGTACATCATAGCATTCAATATATCAGATATAAATTACAGTAGCATTTGTATATTTCACACACACACACACACACACACACACATATATATGGGAAATGGTTCTATGAGGTCAACTTCATGGGAACTTCCCATGAGGTCGAGCTGTGTGGGCCCCACTGTGATGCGTATCGAACATCTACCCCATCAGTCAGATGCACCATTCCATGGTGGGCCTCAGGCTTAAAAATCAAGTCAATCCATGATTTTTGTGGGCCACACCACATACAAAAGTTGGGAGGTGTTACCCTCCCATTAAAACATTCATAATCATTTGTTAGGCCCACCTAGATGTGGTTCACAAATCCAGCCCATCCATTATGTGTGTCCCACTTGGAGGAGGGGTCAAACCAAGTTTCAAACGCATTCTAATTTTAGGTGGGCCCACCAAGTGCTTTTATATGGTTTAGTCATGTCTTCACATGATTTTATATGGAATGGCCCACCTGAGTTCTATACACAGCTGATTTTTGGGATATCCCATAATTTAAAGGGGACCCATCAAATGCACGGTGTTGATGTTCGACACGTGTCACGATGGGGCCCACACAGCTCGACCTCATGGGAAGTTACCATGAGGTCGACCGCATAGAACCATTTCACTATATATATAGCGGAATGCTCTGCTGCGAACCAGTTCGCACGGACTCCCTATGAACTTTTTCGAGAACTCATCATACGTGATGAGTCTCGAAAATCTGAACGGTCCACCTAAAGCAGAACCTCATGAAACCCCCTGGTACCAATTTTTACCTTGAACCAAAACTTTGGTGGGCCATGAAAAATGAAAACAGTTTCTTCCTTTGATTTGCATTTCTCTTTTCTATGGCCCACCAGAATCTTAGATCAGGGTGAAACTTTGCCCCTTGGGGTTTCATGGGATTCCGCATCTTATGGACTGTTCAAATTAGACGCCCATGACATGTGTGCAAAGGTGCGTGGGTGAGCATGCCTCTCTCTCTCTCTCTCTCTCTCTCTCTCTCTCTCTCTCTCTCTCTCTCTCTCTCTATATATATATATATATATATATATATATATAAACTTCATTGCACATACATAGTTATGATTTAGAGTGATCCACATGATCCCATATGTAGCATACCACGTATTAGAGGAAGTAGTGCACTGCATACCTGTTCCTGCACTACATACTAGAGTGGTCAGAGATCCAAGATCTGGATTGGACAGTTGGACCGGTTTGGGACGAAACGGGCAGGGGAAATGGGTAGGCTCACCTAGAAACCCATTTTGGGCGAGAAATAGTTTGGACCATCCAATCCAGCTGGTCTACATGTCTGAATTGTGCATTTCTCCCAGTTGGACTGGCTGGTTCAATTTTTTGTGTGTAACATTTAAAATGAGTTGAGCGGAGGTCGGGCCCATGACTGGCCTTATACAAACCAAACGCAACCAACAATGCTACAGTCATTTGGTTGCTTACTTTCTAGATTTCATTTATCTAAATGCATCAAGGGTTCAACAAGACATAGTGTGGGTTGGACCCATTTGGATTCCTCAGACAGAAATGGGTCAATGTCCACTCTAGGTTTGGAAACATTGAGTAGAACTGATAGTATTGTTGTTTCTTCATCACTCTGTGATTAGTTCTTTAACAGGGAATGTGGGCATGGTTTGTCTTGATGACATCTTCTTTCATTGTATTTTCTAGGATTTAAAGGGGATATACTCAGCTAGGGAATTCGTTTGGTGGTACAATGGACACCCAGACTACAGCAATCTCACTCCTGATTTGAACAGCACTGATACAGCTGTTGTTCTTGGTCAGGTATCTTCATTATCTCCATTTGTGAGGATATGAAACTGCAAGTGCAAGTGTAGGGTTAATGAGTAGTATAGTTCACATAAAGTACCAGTTGCTTTAGTTATATATCTTGAAGTAGATGTTTGTGTTTTCTTTTTCTTTTTCTTTTTCTGATTCAAATTCTGGTAATCGTCTACAGTATGGATGTTTCATTTTAGTTTTTTCACTTTTCAACTATCATTCATAGTTTTATGTGGAATTGTTACCTGCAAGTCTTTTTGGTAAAACACGCAGCCTCTAATCAGTAAGCTGATGCTGGTAGGATTAGGATAATGCTTCTTCTCATTTAAGGTCCTAACTATCTTACTACAGAATGTATGTAGCAGACACAAGTCAGTTGGAATAAGGGTTAGATGATTATGATGATGATAAGGGCCCAAATCTGAGTCGATTTAAACATTTTTGGTTACTCCACTTCTTTTGAATTTTTAAAGCTAATGTTCAGTCTGATTTGTTAAATTTGCAAGAGCTCGGATCCAGTTTTCTTGAGTTATATAAACATCAAGTTACCCACTTAAGCTACCCAAACCTAGATCTATTCAAGTTGAATTTGGCGTTGTTGTTGCAATGCTCAATTCAATTTCTGAACCTTGCCAAAATACACTCCTATTTAACATATGGAGTTGCACATCATCACCTTGACAAATCCTCTTCTTCAAGGCATCAAACGATTTCTGTGCCACCTCCATCCACTGGAAATGGGACTCCATACAATCTGTCAATCTGGCAGCCACTTCACTGACTTCAATTGATCAGATTGAGCTTATCCACACTATCTAGAGCAAGCTAATGCCTTCACTCCATTTCTTGGAACAAATCCAACAGGGCATCGCAAACGAACAATGGCTTTAATCTTATCTGATTGCTAGACTCAGCAGCCTTTAATCACATTTTCCTCCTTGGTTATCCCTCGTAAATCATGACACTTCTTGGATATTTGTAGTTGTCATGCGAAGCCCAATTTGGATGTAACTAAAAAATCGCATTTTAACCTATTTAATGTTCCACAAATGGATTCAAAACCTCTCCCAAAAAAAAATTTGTTCCGCAAATGGCACTGACAAAATTGTCTACGAAGTGGGAATTCTGTAGGTAACATGCTCACAAGCTCTTTTCACCCAAAATAGCTATCGAACAAAATATGGTCCCACATAATTTCTGTAAATTATCATTCATTCAATTTATCATTTTGATTTGCAGTTTTTTTTTTTTGTTTTTTTTTTTTTTTTTGAGAATTAACGATATTGCATTGAAAGGAAACAAAAGTACAGGAAAAATCAGTGAAAAAAACAAAAAGGAAAAAGGAAAAGAAAGGAAAAATCATTTTGATGTCCAGTTAACATGGTTAACTTCAACTTCACCCTAAAGTTCCAGACCACTGGTAACCTTCTGAAGCAGCACCAATCTTTAATGGCCATCAGGCCCATTCCATTTTAATAGGAGATTCTAACTTGTGGCCATGAATTTATTGGCTAGTGATCCTAAAGAACCTCTATATTTTATATTAGCACTGGATTCTCAGTGAGCACTTCCAATGAATTAGAAATTACTGATTGGTGATGGGTCATTATTATCCTGTACACCCTAGATGTTCCACACTATTTGAATTTCTTGCTTTCACATGAAGCACACTGTAAATGGTATTCAATGAATTTCAATTTCTCATAAAATGGAATGTCCTTGTTTCTCTAGTTCCTGTGTAGTGTTGCCATGACTGTCCTCTGATTAAGACAATCACGCTATTGTTTGAAACAAGTGCTTCAAATCTCTTCACTGCATTCACAGACAACAATGCTTACTTTCAGGGTAATGTTGCTCTGGATGTTGCTCGTATCCTTTTGCGACCAACTGCCGAATTGGCAACAACAGATATTGCTGACCATGCATTAGTTTCACTGCAAGAAAGTTCTATAAGGTTCGCTGCTCCCATCTTTGATCTAATAACTCAAAATAGTAAGATACGTTTGTTTCGGTTTGGTTTTATTCATGTTTAGTTCTTATTTGATGGTTATAGGAGAGTGTATTTGGTAGGGAGGCGTGGACCAGTACAGGCAGCTTGTACCGCAAAGGAACTACGTGAAATTCTTGGTAGTTTTCACTTGTCCTTTACTTTGCATTATAAGTCTTATGACCAAAAAATAAAATTCTTTAGCGTCTATCTCTGTTCATGTATATGTGGTGTTGAAGAGAGATTCTTGTACCAGGTTGGGAGTAAATTTCTTGAGAAGGAAAATAGGATTAGGAGTTTCAAAATAGTCAATGGATGTTAATATTGCCAAATTTTTATTAGAAATGATGGGCTGATACTTATATTAAAATCTTGTGATTAGTTCAAATCCTATGACTCAGATGGAATTCCATGGGAAGCAATCCACAATTCAACCTGAACCTCAATGCTCGAATAATACAGGTTATCGAAGAGGGGATTGATATAGGATTCATGATCATCTTAAAAATCAATAAATAAATTAACAAAATAAAAAACATAGGATTTATGATAGTTGATGGTTATAGTTCAAATCCTACAATTGAGATGAAATTCCATGGGAAGCAATCCACAATTCAACTTGAACCTCAATGCTTGAATAGTACATTTTATCAAAAAGGGGATTGATATAGGATTCATGATCATCTTAAAAATCAATAAATAAAATAACAAAATAAAAATCATAGGATTCATGACCATTGATGGTTATAGCATTAATGATCTTAGGGCGTGTTTGGGCAGTGGGATTAGAAGGGATTAAGTGGGATGGGATTCAAAAAATATAATTATTACCCATAGCAGGGATTGTCACCATGGGATGATTAATGCCATGCTTTGTTGGTAATACGGTGGTACATTGAATGGATATACCCACCATCATTTGAAATTACTGAGAATAACACACGTGTTATATCTAAACTGTTCATTTGTTTTGTAACCTCATTTTATGGCATGGGCCTAAAAATGAGGCAGATCCAATACTTATGTGGCCCCAGAGAAGTTTTCAACGATAAGTATTCAATCCTCGTTGTTTTCTATGGTGGGGTCCACTTAAGCCTTTGATTTACCTGATTTTTTGGCCCATGCTCTAAAATAATCTAGAAAAATGGGTGGACGGTGTGGATATAGCCCACACATCATGGTGGGACCTACACAACTTGCTAACATTGAGTGAAATTGGTATGGGACCCAATGCAATTCCATTGAATCTAATTCCAAGCTTTTCCATTCTTCCCAAACATGGAGTGGAATTGGCACAGGACCATATGAATCCCATCCCACCCAATCCCTTCTAATCCCACTGCCCAAACACGCCCTTAAGGATTCAAAGGAAATGCATGGGATTGCAAAGAATGTGCCAAGGCAGAGTTCTCTTTCATGTCTGGGTGGAATAATAAAAAACATGGAGATGCCATTGAATAAAAATGAAGTTCTTTTAAAATTCATTATGCTTATATAACGAAATTGCAAATGCAACGTCAATTTATGAATCAATTTGGTCCTGCCCTCTTGCAGTTTATAGTCTGATTTGATTTTACCAGACTTTGGAACTGAAGTTTATTAGAGTTTGTTCTTTTTGCACTTGTTGTACTAGACTCTTGAGTGACTTAACAAATCTTTTAACAGGTATTAAAGATTTATATGTTCACATTCAGGAAGCTGATCTACTCAAGTCATCTGCAGATGAGGTAAAAAATTTGCATCGTGTACAAGCCTGGTATTTATTTTCATTCTCGGTATCTGATTGTGCCAATGATGTTCTCATCTTTTCCATTATGTTTGTACTGCATGTTTTACAAACGGTTGTTTTATTATTTTTGCTGGTTTGCAAACTCACATTTTTGTACCTTTGTTGTCACTATTTGCAGAAAGAAATGAAGAACAGCAGAATTCAAAGGCGGGTCTATGAGTTATTGTCCAAAGCGGCCACCTCCCAACATACTCATCCAATTTCTGGCCAGCGCGAACTCCACTTTGTTTTCTTCAGGAGACCAGACAGGTTTTTGCATTCAGATACTGGTGTTAATGTTAGTGGTGTGCACTTTGAGAAGACCCACCTACAAGGTTTGCTGCCTATAATATGCTGTTGCCTTGCATGGTTCAAAACATGTTATAGCATGACTTCAAGTCTAGCCAAGCTTTTTGACTTGGCAAGGTGATAACCCACGTTGAGTACAACTTCAATTGGCGCTCAACACAATCAGTTTGCATGATTCCTTACTCCAATTGTCACCATTATTATATTACATGCATTGCGATCAAATATCACATCATCTGCTAAGTAAAAAGCACAATATCTTAATGGGGTTTCTGAGCCCCACATGCATGTTTCTAATTTGTCTGAGCTGCGCATCAGGTGGCAGCCACTGTCTAGATGATCAGCACAAATCAGCTTGTTTGACTATCAAGTAGGCCACATGTACAAAAAAAAATAAAAATAAATGGATGGTGTAGAGACAGCTTGCAAGTTTTTTTAGACTATCCATTTGTTCTCTTACTTGTGTCCTATGGTTAAACAGCCTGAGTTTTTGGCCAAATGATCTGCCAGGTAGTTACCACCTGATACACGGTTTGGATGTCTAACAAATATGGGAAGGTGGCATTTGTCGTGCATGTGGAGGGGCATGCTTGTGGAGGTAGTGAACCTTTTTCCATGTAATGTTTATTGAATCACCATAAGAGCATAAATATTATAGGAAACTGTCTATGCCATTATAATTTTTCAGAATTCAGATACAAGTAGCAAACGAATGTGTTCTATATGGCTAGGTTTGGAGGAAGATTTGCACGCATAGACTTGGTTCTGCTCAATGCTCAGCAAACTTGCCAACTTGGTTCAACCTAGCATTGAGTTAATTTGGTTCATTTTAAAGTTATATATACACAAACTTGAGCATAAAACCTGGTTTTCGTACAACCTATAAGCCTAGGTTCCATTGGACAAGGTAGCAAATTTCCACTGTCTCACATAAACACGTATGCTTTCTATTTTGAGATTGCATCTGTTTTGAAAAGTGTGGTATGAGATTGCATCATACCTGCTCAATAGCAAGTGGCCTCAATGTGCAAAAGAGCCTAGGGGAATGTGGCCTTTTTGCTAAAGGCAAGTAATATAACAACTTTCAAACACAGCCTTAACCGGCACTGTTCCTGAAAAGTCTGACTCATGACCAATTCTGACTCTAATATGGGCACTCGAGAAGTACCATGACACCTAACTCACATCTTGTATGTATGTCCTTTTTTTAAAGAAGAATGTTTGTCTCACGTTAAGATACCCTAGTCAAATCTTGTGTGTACATCTCCTTTTCTGTTTTGACAAGAATGTTTATCGTAAGTTATGGCATTTCTTTGTTCAAGGCATTGTAACAGAGATTGTTCCTTGCATTGTAGGTGACTCTGGGAAACAGTTCGCAGTGGGTACTGGGGAATCTGAAGACCTTGATTGTGGGTATTTAGTCTAGTAACCTGAAACTTCATATAGTACTGTAGAAATGCATCTTTTTGTCCTTCTAGACTGCAAACGCTTCACTTGGGAGTATTTTATTGCTTAAGAAAAGAATATTTCAATCATGTTACAAACTTTTGAGGTTATTGATGTACCAATTTCTTATGTTGGATTTGGCATGCAGGCTAGTGCTGAAAAGCATTGGCTACAAGTCAGTGCCAGTCGACGGGTTGCCTTTCAATCACCATAAAGGTCAGAATAATAATAATATATAAAGACTGAATCTTGACCGTGATTGCATGCTGAGTTCCTGTTTACTGTTGTCATCTTGGTTCAAGCTAGATATCTATTGGGTACCATTTCTGTACCACTGAAATATACTGCCAATGGCTTTCTCAGGTGTGGTTCCAAATGTTCAAGGCCGAGTTTTAGGGGATACATCAGAACATGCAATCATTGAGAAAGGCTTGTATGTAGTCGGGTGGTTGAAGAGAGGACCTACTGGAATCATTGGCACCAATCTCTTCTGTGCTGAGGAAACTGTAAGTTCACAAACTGCTTGAGACCTCTCTGTAGACTCATTAAGTAGCTTTTCTCTGGCTGTATCCCTCCATAATTCTGCAAATCTGTCACACATGTTCCAAAGAGACACTTTTCTCTGCATCAGTATCCTGGGTCTGCTGTTGGCAGAAACAACAGGACCTATGCATTGCGTGGGGGTAGATCCCCACAATTTCAAGGTCGGTCCATTTCCATCAATGGGAGCTGTATTGAGTAATTAGTTTAGAAAAAATCAGTGTTTGGGGGCAACCCTTTTGATAGTTAAGGACCCAATTTTAAATATCAGCTATTCTGTGATTTGTCCGCCAGAAGGGCTTTTGGGGACAGCCCTTATGATAGTTAAGGACCTTTTTGGTACTAAAAATTGCAACAGTGTTTATTTCTATTGTGGTACCCTATATTAGAAATCACATACAATCAGATGGTTGTAGCCTGTCTGATGGTTAGCTAACAAATGGACGTTTGAGTTCAAGAATGAGTTGAACTGGATCATTTCCAAGATTAAACATGCCAGATTGATTATTACGTTGTCATGTTATATTCAAATGCTATTTTAAAATATTTTTTGGGTAGCATCCAGATGTCATAGAGTAACCAGGCATGCAGGGTACTCCCCAAAATCGATGGTTAATTCAGATGCATGAACTTGGGGAGAAAAGGCGGAAAAAATGAAATCCCACGTAATGAGGTCTCCTTTTCTACATACTGCCCCAAATGCACAGTTGAAATGGAGTGTCTGTTAAACGCTATCGAGCACTCAGATTGAGCTGTAGAAATTTTGACAAACACCTGTATCACACTTTTGCTCAAGTAAAAACTCTTAAGGCCCCGTCTGGTAGATGCCTAAAACTGAGTTCATCTTGTTTTAGTTAACACTTAACAGTAAAACTTTTTTTTTTTTTAAGTGTTTTAGAGATCAAGATCTTACCATCAACATCATATTCCAGAGTCCTCCCATGAGCTTTTAAACTCCAGTAAGAGGCATTCCTTATTTTCTAACTGGGGTGAGATAACATTACAGGTAGCAAGCATCTCCGAAGACCTACAGCAAGGGGTGTTGACACCCTCATCTGAGCCACTAAAGCCAGGCCGTCAAGGCCTCCTTCAAGTTCTAGACAGTAAAGATGTCAGATACGTGCCTTTCAGAGGTTGGGAGAAGATAGATATGAAGGAGAAGATAGATGGGAGTCTGAGAAACAAACCCAGAGAGAAAATAACATCATGGGAAGAGCTATTACATGTTGCCGATGGATGAACCACATTGTGAAATTCATGGCATCCTGTTGCAGTTATGCATGATCTGTATCTAGTTTCAACTCAGTTTCTGGGTATTTTGATATCAACATGGAGCTGCCAATGGGAGCAGCAGCATTTTGGGTATAGATTCATGCCGGTCCATCTGTGATTGAAGAGTAGAAAATAGGTGATGCATTTTGAAATAATATAATCTATAATATGATAGGATCCGTATCTTATGCATCTTTCAGTGAGTGAAATCCATGTGTAGAGACGATCTCTAGTACAGTTCAAGCAGTTAGACCTGCTCATCAATTTGGACCGAGCGGTGGACCACCTTTTGGAGTGGGCTTGTGCCTATATTATAAGCAGTTTTGATGGGGCATGGTCCTATATTGTAAGTGGGAAATGATACAATACACCTAGTTGCATGAGGGAACTATCCTGCACCCATTGTACGAATGAGTCAGTGGGAAAAAACGAAATGCAAACTGAAATTTCACTTCACTCCCTCTTGCTTGATATCTGCCAGTTTATTCTTTGGGTGTAATGGGAGTTTCTACTTTACAGTAGGAGAGGAAACCCAAGTTTCTAAAGGAAACGAACAGCCTGACCGTGTAGTAGTTGAGTTGGATAGGGGCCCTAAGGCACGCCCCCATTAATGACCAGCTGAGTCTAGAAAAGAAAAGAAGAGAGTTTGTCAATGTTGAGTGCACCGGACATGGCTCAAAGCCTTTGGCCATGCTTTTTAGGCAGAATTTCCTTCTTTTTTTTTCTTTTCTTTTTTTCTTTTTTGGGTGGAGAATGCAATCTTTTTGCTGTCCAGGATTTCTGCTGCAAAATTGACATGAGGGTTGGAGCGGGTGATGCCACCGACCTATATCTGCGGACCGAATTTGCATCAAAACCGGCCTGAGACGTCACAAATGAAATAATGAGAGAGAGAGAGAGAGAGAGTTCTGTGGCCATACAAATGTTTCAACAGTTGTCGTTCAACTCACTTTTCACTCTTATGTGGCCTCCTTGAGTTTTGAATCTGCCCCATGTTTGGTCTCGTTCGACTCACTTTTCACTCTTATGTGGCCTCCTTGAGTTTTGGATCTGCCCCGTGTTTGGTCTCGTCCAGATATTAACAGGCAAAACAGATAGATGCACGAATCTGCACGGCCCACAGGGATGTGTATCTGTCATCCAACCTGCTTATAAGGGTTCACAGGCACGTGGATGAAAGGAAAACACAAATATCAGCTTGATCCAAAACTTTGTGGCCCTTACAAAGTTTTCAACAGTAGATGATCAACTCCTATAGTTTCCTGTGGTGTGGTTACTCATTTACAGGTATTCACAAAGGTTTTAAAAAATACAAACAAACAAACACCCCCTAAACATGAAATTACCCATTGGGTTACTAAGAATCACAAAGCGGGTAATAACATCATTTAACATGAGCTTACGCAACTCAATCCCTGGGCATTTCTTACATCTACAAAGGCACATGGGATTTATGTCAATACACAGCGAATCAAGAAGCGTCTTTATTATGGCCGTGCTTATTAAAGGCCAAGCAGATACGATTATATGAAGGACCCAGATTCTACGAAGCAAAGAGAGTAAACTATTCCCGAATTGCTTGGAATTTAAAAAAAGCAGCCAAAGGAAACCCAAATCCACGAAACCATGTCCATGAAAATGCAACTATATTGTGCTACCTCCATAAGTGCCTACACACAAGTCCTGTGGTTAGCACATGCAGGAAATCCATCAAGCATCACAGGTCCTCCTGTGGTTAGCACATGCGGGAAATCCATCAAGTATCACAGGTCCTCCATGTAGATCGATGACCCACCTAAAACCAGGTCAGCACACCCCCATGTGTGGATTGAATTTTCGTGGACACCCTTTTTTTTAAACCATCGGTTCTTTACATGTGGTCCACCTGAATTCAAGATCAGGTCGACTTAAAGCCAGGTCATCTGCACCACGAGCCCCACATGCATGCCAGGTCGGAACATGTGGGACCTAGCAAAGCGCTTATGAACAAATCATCAGAAGTACATAAACGATGAAATCTGCCGTCACTTGATAAATGATGGAGCTTCAAGCACTAAGAAATGTGGGTTTCTTTGGTTATCAGAAAAAGGGTTCCCCTTGGAAACATTTTCACGAGTAAATTGCACAAAATGCTGTTATCAGGTGCCGTGAAAAGGTTGTGTAGTGTGATTTTCCTCGTTTATTTATAAGAGTAGACACAAGTTTACAAGTCAATATAAATGCAAAACTGTTGAAAATATCAAAGGTGTGAAAGTATCCTCCAAATGAAATTGGCCAACACGACCATTACTGGCCAGCAGAGCCTGCTAAATGAAATGCTTGATGCGAAAGGGGTTAATGACATAACATTCATGAACAGGCTCTATACAACCACTCTCAAATATGGTAAAACAGTTGGGAGTCGATGTCTACTTGCCCCTTTTTTCACTCTGTTATCGGACAGGTTTTCCAAATCGATTTCACCCATCCCTGTATCTTCATCCTCTTCAGAGCCTTCCTCACCATCCTCATTTCCAGGATTTAGCTTAGCCATGTGATCAGCTAGTAGCTTATCGTCTCATTCACTCACCTACACCAAATTCATCAGCCTCAGTTAATAATGGTGAAAGTTATACTGGTGCACAGCATACATCACAAGGAGCGCAAAAAAAAAAAAAAAGGTAAAATGGGCAATTTGGTATTTCTTTAAAAAAGGGACCAGCAGCATGATCACTCTTTAAAGAAAAAACATCGCAGTTCTTTAAGGTTTTTAGGGCCCATTTGGATACCACAAAATAAGTTACTTTTTCTACTTATGGCAGTAGATAAGTAACTTATTCAAGATAAGTTCATTTGGTTTAAGATCAATTGTAAGTAACTTTTTTACTTAAAGTTACTTAATCACTTAAGCTTAATAAGTAGAAACCAAGATAAGCTACTTAAGGCATACGTAGCTTAAATAACTTACTATCCAAACGCCCCCTTATTGATCACAGGAGAAGTTCATAAAAATAAAAGGGAAGTTTATGAACTATTTCCACCAGAAGGAAGACAAATTTCCTCACCTGCCATATCTAAGAAAGAAAGCTGATGTTTTAAGTCTAAACACTCGGCCATTGAAAAGCATTTGTAATAGAGAAGAGGCTTTTCTTTTAAAAAGGAAAGAAACCATGTCTAAACTTTAAATTGGGAAGGAGATTATTTAATTAACTCGCAGCTCTATGTGCCTTCCTTTTTTCTTTTTCTTTTTCTTTTTTTTTTTACACGCACACACACCCCACACACTCACGCTAGTGGAATTTCACCACTTATGTATACTCGAACCCGTGACCGGGTGTTGAAACTCTTGAGAGTCTACCAGCATTTGTGATAGAGAAGAGGCTTTTCTTTGAAAAAGGAAAGAAACCATTTCTAAACTTTAAATTGGGAAGGAGATTATTTAATTAACTCAACAGCTCTAGGTGCCTTTTTTCTATTTTACACAACTCTAGGTGCCTCCTTCAATACAAGTTTCCCCTTGTGTCGCTCTATCTCTTCGGTGCAAGCTTTGATTGCATTGTTTAGAATAGAAATGCCTTGTTCCTGTTGGGAACAGAGAAAACAATGCTGAAAATGGGAAGCATGAAACACTAACAATTATAAAAATGCCCCACAACTTTTGCATGAGTTCAAAATATAGCATCAGTTGACAGGTTAACTGTCTTGAACTATATTTACTTATCATGCCATAATAGCTTCCATAAATGCAATAGTTGCCATGAAGTCGGCTCTCAAATTCTTGATAGCTGTTTCAGAGATATGCAATGTCATAACCATTTAATAGCTTATCTTGTACAACTGACTAGAAAAATAACTGCATTATTTCACAAAATTATCATTTTTCACAATTGCTCCAAAACATTTCTCCAAACCAAATTGTAAGCATGCACGCATGCAGCACACAAACTAACATGAACACAAAAAAGGTTCTGACAGAAGACTGATCTTTTCACCCTTTTTTTTAAAAATCCAAACGCACCACATTGGCACTCGAACCCATGAGACCTCAGCATTATGTGTGAACGTAGAAGTTATTCTCCTTGAGCATTAAAATGCTAGAGTAACAGTTAATCATATACTGAAACAGCTACATATCATATAATAGATGATCCTAAACCAAGAAAAAACCCCGAGTGGACAGCTGTAAATTTATCATGAAGTTTCTCACCAACCTTTTCTAGGGTCTGAGTAGTAAAGACAGAGAGGAGAAACTATTTGATTTTCACGGGACAATCATTATTTCCAGCAGCTTCAGCCTTCCTCATAGCTTCCTGTAAGAATTAAATTAGTACATTTTCCTATACAATATGCCACAATCGATTATAAAATCTTTCAAAGTTCCAACAGAATAGGCAATTAAAAACTTGATATGAAGAACCCCATCAAACTGAAAACATTTCATTTCAACATCTGCACGTATCTTCAGCGGTTGTGGGGTCATTCGCCTCCTAATGTTTTTAATCAAAGCATCTTTGACCTCCTCCGACATTGCAGGCACCACCTTGGTCACCTGTAAGAAGTGTAAGTGAGAGGATGGCAACATACAAAAGGGAGATTCCAGAATCATTGCAAATAGCAGCATAAATACCAAAACACAAACCAGCATTACCTCTTGCCCATCGGGGCCGACTTCCTTAACTACACGAGTAAGGGAATTTAGAACTGAATTAGGATCCGTTACAAACAATTTAAATGCCTGCTCATATGAGAGTGTAAGCCCAACCACAAAATCATAATGAACAAAGTTATAGTTAAAGGTTGATCTGCAATGTCACCTCAAAAGCATGTCCATACTTTCGGTAGAAAGGCTGGCCAACATGGATGTACAGATCCTGTCAAGGTCAACTCACATCAAAAGTGGCCAGAAAAAAATAAAAAATTTAAAAAAATGGAACTAGATAACCAACCCGTAATTGAGCATTCATTAGTAATGCATATAAAACCATTTATTGAAACTCAATTGACCATGTAGTGAGAAAGCAGAGAACATTAATGAAGGGCCTAAAGAAAGTCCACAAAACCACCTTTCCTTGCAAGAACTTTCTTCTGATGAACCCAGCCAGATGCAATTAGCTGATGCCATCAATCTAAATTCAAACTAACCCACAAGATCAATTCCTCCTCGATATTCGAGTTGAAGACTAACGGAACATTGGATGCACTATCGACATAAACTATACTGACTATCGTCTTCATCAGTTCACATACAAACTATTGACTATAAAGCTTGGTTTTGAATACCCATAATGTTACAACCGCATTAGCCATTATGCAACGGTATCTAGAACCCCCATTACATGCGACAGGGGTGAACCGAAGCAGAATGAACCATTTTGGGAAACATCAGAAGAAAGGTTTAAAAAACGACTTTCTCATTTTTTTCATCAATGTTTCGTTGTATTCATATGTAGTTGTCTAAACACATAGAAAATAGATCCTGATGTTTTACATCCTTCCTATTTTTTCAAGATTTTTTTGTGCCAAAAAGAATCATCCAATATGGGCCCACATCATCTGATACGGTCCGATACATCCCGTAGCATATAGTTTTCAGGCTGACCAATACAAACACTGATACCATTATTCAAAACCTTGCCATAGAGTATATACTATAGATTAAAGAGACTAATGGGTTACTACTACCAAGTAGGCAAGTACTGACATAAATTATCTAGCAACTAGCAATAATAATGAGTTACCAAAATGAAAAGCATCTTCATGCAGTACCAAGCGCATGGCATTTTAGCTTCTACATTGCTCATGACTTTGAAATTAGGGTCTATTAAACTTAATAGATATTATTTTATTGGTGTCTTTTAAACTTAATAAATATATACACAATTACACATATGGTCATCAAATATAATTACTTTAACCACCAAAATGTACCCCAAAAAGCTTCACTTTGCGTTGATTTGTCAAATCATGTTTAAGTGATGCAAGTATAAGACATCCAAAAAGTGCATGCTCCACCCATGTGCACAAGAAGAGGCCTGGATGGGATCCTACTTAAGCACAATAATTAGTTTCTTATTGTTTTTGTAGTTTACTTTTTATAATTACTTCATTAGGAAATTGTGTTGGATTTTTTTCCTTATGAGGAGAATTAGAGATTAGATTAAGGAAACCTTGTATCCTTACTCTATAAATGAGGCTACAGGCCATACATATGTACAGATACTCTCTTTAGTATATTTGAACACAAGTTGCTGCCATTTGTTTATTTATGGGAGAAGTAATTGGAAGAGGAGCTGAGGTGAACTCTAGCACATGGCTGCCTGTCGAGTTCTACTCAAGAGTCCGCTTTTCTTTGTCTTCTATTTTATTCATAAATCTGATCATGAATTCTCCGCCCATAGTCTTTTCTATTTAGGTCTTTTCCATGCATTAATCTGATATCAGAGGAAGTTCAGCATCCAGCACAGATTTTCTTAGGGGTTTTTTTTTTTTTTTGAGCCTAAACACTCTCTCTCATCTAAGCCTACCCCTAAATTTCCTAACCCTCAACTAAACCTCCTACATCCTGCAACCCTCCTGCATTTTGAAGGTTGCGGCCATTTCCTGCATATTTCTTTTCTCCAATTCTGAAGACTATTTTACAGCTTCTGCAGCGGTCTGCAGTTCTGCCATGAAACAGTTCTTGCGGCCAAGACCTAAAACCAACCCAAGATTATCCTATACCCCAACCATACATCTTGAACACCCACCAAAGCTCATCCAAACTGATATCCAGCACAAAAAGTAAATTAAAAAAATTAAAAAAAAAAAATTTAAAAGAAGAAGAAGAAGGAGAAAAGAAAAGGAAAACAAAACTATTTTTTTATGCAAAAAAAAATAAAAAAACTATTTACAACTTGTAAACTTCATAGTTCATACTCCAGCCCTATCTCTACCCAAAATGTTTCCTAACCTTCTTTTTAATATAATCACACTTCGATTTTATTTTTAAAAGATAGCCTAGTCCAGCCCCTTTAAAACCCAAAACTGATATCCAGCAGAAAAAGTAAATTAAAATTTTAAAATAAAAATAAATAAATAAATAAATAAAAAGAAAGAAAGAAAGAAAGAAAGAAGAAGAAGAAGAAGAAGAAAAGAAAAAAAAAAAAAAAAAACAAAACTATTTTTTTATGCCAAAAAAAAAAAAAACTATTTACAACTTGTAAACTTCATAGTCCATACTCCAGTCCTATCTCTACCCAAAATGTTTCCTAACCTTCTTTTTCATATAATCACACTTTGATTTTATTCTTAAAAGATAGCCTCGTCCAGCCCCTTTAAAACCCAAAACCAGCCCTCAAACCTTACCAAAACCTGTCCCGATCTATTACCCGACTCCAGTCCTCATCTATCTAAAATTAAGTCTAAAGTTGCCACATGGCCTGTCCTAAAACCCTTAGCCTACATGCTTAAACAATTCCAAGTGTCCCTAACAGTTAAATCCCACAAAAGCAGGACTTCTTATAGTCCTGAGGTGGCAAGCATCAATCAAAATGACGAGTAGAAGATGTTTCAGCAACATTTGGAGAGAATGGAGTGGATGGTGGGACAATTTGATAATGAAATAGGCAAGGTAAATAGATTGATGTCCACCCAAGAAGAGGATGGCAGGAAAACTTCATTGTTAGGTGCTCCATTTACCCATTGAGAGGCCGAACCTAAACCTGTGCTCGAGAGATAGCTGTCCATACACTGATAAGGGATGTATGGATTCTCGAGAAGAGAGGAGGATCCCACGAGTGAACCACATTCTAGCCTTGAAGAGTATATGGAGTTGGGGAGTCATCTTCCTAGACAATCTGGGTTTCGGACACCAGGTAGAGATAAAATGTGACTCATGAATATTAGCACGGGACCTACCCAGGGTATCAACAGCTATGACGTGGCTCATGGATATGAGCACGAAACCTGCAGAGATATCAACAGCCCCAATACCCTAGGAAAGGGTCACAGGCACCAGCAGCCACTCAGCATGATTATCCTAAATATACTGAGTCAATTCAGCCTCACTGTCTAGAGGAACCAACTGAGAATATAAAAACAAAAATTGAAGATTTCACAGGTAATCTGGACACCACTGCCTTTCACGATAGGCTGAGAGCATTGGAAAATCATTTTGAGTGGTTCCAATCATCTAAGTTTGCCAAGTTATGTTTTGCAGCATTGAAATTAAGGGGTTGGCACTGACTTGGTGGCATATGGTTGTGAGAGATCAGTGAACTTGTCTTCTGCCCATATCAACTTGCAAAGAAATGAAGATGAAGTTGATAAAGGGGATTTTAACATTAAATTATGAGGGCAATGAGTTTCGAGAACTTCTTAGCCTTCAAGAGGGGAAACTGGCTGTTGAGGAGTACACACACAAGTTCTATGACCTGACAGTGAGACTTGATAGGAATGATACAGTCATACAGAGGCACAATGGGTTGCCAGGTTTTGTCTTAGGCCAAGGATGGATATACAGTGAAAGATGGTAAAGGTCAGTCCTGAAAGTCAGATAGCATTTGGGGGACAAGAGCAATAGGAGATAATAGCCAAACACAATCACACAACAGCTTTCGAGCTATGGGCAGTCTTCTTATCTGACTTCAAGCATGTGTGGTTCGCGTTCTTCAGCATACAGAATTGTAGCTCCACATGGTTTTGCATAGCAAAAAAGGCCAACAACATGAGTATTCAGGGCATTCCAACAGGAAGTAATGGCGGCAAAGTGCAACCCACCTAGGGTTGCATTATAAAATGTTGTGTTTTGGCCTCTAAAATAGGCCTAGTTCCAATCGAGAACAGGTATCTAAGCTTCCTTTAAGGTTGAAATGAAGGAAAATGTAGAAAAATGAGAGAAATCTTGAAAAAGAAAATTGAAATGGGCCTTTATATGCATATTGGCCCACAATTAATAAGGGTGCTATGGGTAACAATGCAGCCGTATCAACTAATGTTGCCACCGATTTTTTGGATTGAACCATTTCACCCCATTTTAGGTATTGGCATCAGCTGATATGGACATGATACAACATTATGGACCAGCACAATGTGGATATTTGGAACCATGCTCCATATTGCATTTACATTTTTTTTTTAAAGGAACTTAACCTCAACTGAATGCAAAATTCTCATTGTGAATCCTCTGGAATTAATTCGTCATTTCTTCAGGGTTAAATCGATTGTCTGCACTTCAATTCATCTGTGCATCCAAATGCAGCCTAAACCTCAAGAAATACACCTAAACAAAGTATAGGTGGGATAATGGTAGTTTCAACAAATAGAAATACGATTCAAAATATTGCTTGATACCACTCGGTTTCACCCAAGACCTTGATCTCGAACAGGACTTCTATGAGTAACCAGCTTCAACAACCATAATAGATCGAGTGCAGGCAAGTCACCCTGGTTTAGGTCTCCAGGTGAGTCACACTCCAAGGCTGCTATTTCAAAATCATGGAAATAACAGAAGCCCATAAGATAGGCGGGTGTCTTCCAATTGGTAGGGAAACTGACCCTTTGCAAATGATACGCCTTTCTAGGAAAGGCAACTCCAACACTAGTTATCAAGCTGCCTATATAAGTAATACTCATATTATCTTCTTCTAAGAAAATCTCAGATGGTGAACAACTATACATCAAATGGGTACTCAGTACTTCATGCCCACCCATATCCTGAATCAAGATTCCAGATGCTGCACTGTAGTGCCTTTTCTCTACTTGGCTCGGAAATTGGCATTCATGCTTCCAACCAGTAATGGAAGACCACACGACAATTTCTTACAAAATGAACTACTATTGTGAGAAAATACACCAACAGCAGAAGGTTTGAGATTGTCGAAAATGGTGCGCATTTTCTGTTGAGTGAAAACCAACTTCCCAATAGCATGATGCTGAGAAACTCCAACATTGAAACATGGTTTCATTTTGATGATTCTATCCATCTACAGCTCATGGGGGAAAGAGCGAACTTGAATGATGGTGTGTAAACCTAGATGTTAGATATCGCACAATGCATGCAAATTTGTAATTATATTTATATGTTTATAGAGAAATTATCAACTCCAACTCATTTCCACCATATTACAGTAAAACACTTATTGGACTCAATGACCTCGAGGTCCCTGCCTTGCACTTCACACTGTTAAAGAATAGGATCATACCCTCGATGTTGTTGTACTCGAGGAGAGAGACGTACGCGCCCACTAATCCATCCATAGTATAACACAACAAACCAATGGTCTAATTCACTAAACAGTAAAAGTTAGTTCTCATCCCTGAAAAGAAATGAAAAGGACTCGATGTATTTGGAATTTCAAAAGTGATGTTTCCTAGCCGGCCCACATGTGCCAATCGGCGAGCTTGTGGAGACATCTAATCAGTGCATGGTGGGGTCCCACCATGAAGAGATGAACACAAGCAAATTTACACTGTTCCGGATGGGCAGCTCTTTTCAAAAAAGAAAAGATAAAAAAGGGAAAATCTTGTGACCGGTTCAAGTTCAACTACAAGAGTGTCCCATATGTTGAGTGGACCACCTATTGCCTATGTTCATCTAAATGGTGGGACCCACATTATGAACAGATCAGATGTCCTGCGAACTTGTCGGGTAAGCACTAGTGTTGCGTGTAATGGTGAGTGTGGAACAAGTAAATCTTCGCTAAAATACAACCAACATATGTAGTGCTCCTGTGGGTCCTGAGAACTTTTAAAGAATAGAATTTACGGATAGGAAAAACACAAGTGTGGTCCACTCAATGAGTTGATGTGACTGGTTTTTACATAGAGTGGTGCTTGCTATGGGGCTGACGTATTGGAGAGGTTGGATGCTGCACGGACAAGAAAGGGTGGAAATTATCAACTAGTGGTCCATGCAGTTGGACCTGAGACCTCATTTGAAATGCAGAATAATTTCTAAATATAATGATTTGAGAGAGGATAGAGAGTGAGTTCCTACAATAAATTAAATTAACCAGGATTAGTCGTGTGAAGATATGAAGATTTGAATTTTAAATATGGGTCGTGATTCAACGAGGACCCCTCACATGAGAGGGCGGGACGTATGGATGGGAAACGGATTGGCTACTCCCCTGCCATCAGCTCGGTGGCCGGTGGTCAGTGCTCTGTGGTCCCACCATGATATATGTGTTCCATCCATGTCATTCATTCATTTTTACAGATCATTTTAGTTTATATCCAAAAATGAGAGGGATGTAGATCTCAGGTGCACCACACCACAGGAAAACAATAGTGATTGGATATCCACCATTAAAATCATCCTAAGGCCCAATGTACTGTTTATTTGACATTCAATCTGTTGATTAGGTCATACAGACCTAGATGAAGTTAAAAAAATAAAGATCAGATTAATCCAAAACTTTTATGGGCCCCAAAAAGTTTTTAATGGTCGACGTTCATTCAACACTGTTTCCTGTAATGTGGTCCAGTTGAGATTTAGATATACCTAATTTTTGGTGTCATAGCCTAAATTGATATAGAAAAATAGATGGACGGCATGGATGAAACATATACATCATGGTGGGGCCCACAGAGCAGCAACCATCAGCCATTGGCTGGTGGCAGGGGGAGTAGCCAATCCCGCCTCGTATTTTAGAGATTTCATGTACGGCACGTGTGGCACAGATCCGAGCCATTCTTCTGGTAAGGTACATTGTAAACATGCCTGGACCAAAAATAATCTTGCTACGCCGAGCAGAGAGTCAAACCTATACAAGAATAATGAAAGGTTAGAAAAATAATAATAATAATAATAAAGTCCAACTTAGGCATGTGGCTTGCTTGATGAATGTCCTGGATCTCTACACGCATGCCATCCGCCCATATCATTGACACGTGTTCTGCTCCTCTCACATCAAGGGCCCTCGTTATCTTACCCTTTTGAACACAATCTGCTTCGACAATCGTGCATGTAAAGCTATCTATCTTTCATCCACGCCGCACATCTATTTTTAAAGATTATTTTACGCATGAGACTAAAAATGAGATATATCCCAATTTAAAATGGACCACATTAAAGGAAATAGTGTTGAATGAGTGTCAACCATTAAAAACATTTTAGGGCCATAAAAGTTTTGGATCAAGATGATTTTTATTTTGCCCCTTCATCTAGACCTGCATGACCTAATAAAAATATTGGATGTCAAATAAATAGTACAATGGGCCCTAGGGGGATTTTAATTATGGATATCCAACCACTATTGTTTTCATGTGTCGTGGTCCAGTGAGATTTATATACCTCTCATTTTTTATATAAATCGTTAAAATGATCTTTAAAAATGGATGAACTTAATGGATGAAATACATACATCATGGTGGGGCCCACAGAGAACCGACCACCAGCCACAGGAATGGTGTCAAGGGGAGTAGCCAATCCGACACCAGCCAATGGTTGGTGGTCAGTGCTCTGTGGGCCCCACCATGATGTATGTGTTTCATCCATGCCGATCATCTATTTTTAAAGATTATTTTACGGCATGAGACCAAAAATGAGATATATCCCAATCTGAAATGGACCACATTATAGGAAACAGTGTTGAATGAGTGTCAACCATTAAAAACATTTTGGGGGCCATAAAAGTTTTGGATCAAGATGATTTTTATTTTGCCCCTTCATCTAAACATGTATGACCTAATAAAAATATTGGATGTCAAATAAACAGTACAGTGGGCCTTAGGAGGATTTTAATGATGGATATCCAATCATTATTGTTTTCATGTGGTGTGGTCCCAGTGAGATTTATATACCTCTCATTTTTTATATAAATCCCTAAAATGAGCTTTAAAAATGGATGAACGTAATAGATGAAATACATACATCATGGTGGGGCCCACAGAGAACCGACCACCAGCCACGGGGCTGGTGTCAAACGGATTGGCTACTCCCCCTAACACCTGCCAATGGCTGGTGGTCAATGCTCTGTGGGCCCCACCATGATGTATGTGTTTCATCCATGCCGCCCATCTATTTTTAAAGATTATTTTACGGCATGAGACCAAAAAAGAGATATATCCCAATCTGAATTGGACCACATTATAGGAAAAAGTGTTGAATGAGTGTCAACCATTAAAAACATTTTGGGGGCCATAAAAGTTTTGGATCAAGATGATTTTTATTTTGCCCCTTCATCTGGACCCGTATGACCTAATAAAAATATTGGATGTCAAATAAGCAGTACAGTGGGCCTTAGGAGGATTTTAATTATGGATATCCAATCACTATTATTTTCATGTGGTGTGGTCCCAGTGAGATTTATATACCACTCATTTTTTATATAAATCCCTAAAATGATCTTTAAAAATGGATGAACGTAATGGATGAAATACATACATCATGGTAGGGCCCATAAAGAACCGACCACCAGCCACGGGGCTGGTGTCAAGGGGAGTAGCCAATCCGTTTCCCAGCCAATGGCTGGTGGTCAGTGCTTTATGGGCCCCACCATGATGTATGTGTTTCATCCATTCTGCTCATCTATTTTTAAAGATTATTTGGCATGAGACCAAAAATGAGATATATCCTAATATGAAATGGACCACATTAAAGGAAACAGTGTTGAATGAGTGTCAACCATTAAAAACATTTTGGGGGCCATAAAAGTTTTGGATCAAGATGATTTTTATTTTGCCCCTTCATTTGGACTTGTATGACCTAATAAAAATATTGGATGTCAAATAAACAGTACATTGGGCCTTAGGAGGATTTTAATGATGGATATCCAATCACTATTGTTTTCATGTGGTGTGGTCCCAGTGAGATTTATATACCTCTCATTTTTTATATAAATTCCTAAAATGATCTTTAAAAATGGATGAACGTAATAGATGAAATACATACATCATGGTAGGGCCCACAGTGAACCGACCACCAGCCACGGGACTGGTGTCAGGGGGAGTAGCCAATCCGTTTCCCTATCAAAGATAAAATAATAAGAGGCCGGATCCACTGCACAGCTGTTTAGGTTAAGGTAAACTGGGGTTAGATCCGTCTTTGCACCATCCCAAATTAGGTAGTCAACCACGTCAAACATATGCCTCTACCTTTTTCTTTTATTACAGCTTTACCCCTATAGTTTAACTTTGCCTTTAAAAGGTTGAAATAGGGCCCACCGCCCATCAATTTTCTTATCTCATTTTTTTACTAATGATGATTCCAACTATTTCCTTCGGTGTATTACTCATGAGCTTTGGATATGCTTCAATTTTATTCTACACTCTTAAAACAAGCCAAAAAATTAGTTAGATGCTATGGATAAACTATGTGTATTTATTATGGGGATGCTGAAGGAGTTCAGCGTGCGTTCAAAGGAGCTATAGTGCAAGTTGTTGTGGATCGATGTCTGTTATTCTATGTTGGTGTGGGGTTCGAGTATGTTGGGATTTTCTACATCGTAAGATAACATTTTCTTAGGTGGATATGCACCGATTC
This sequence comes from Magnolia kwangsiensis, assembly GCA_037074715.1. Lineage (NCBI taxonomy): Eukaryota > Viridiplantae > Streptophyta > Magnoliopsida > Magnoliales > Magnoliaceae > Magnolia > Magnolia kwangsiensis. The sequence continues at coordinate 27,478,280 of CM073571.1, read as the reverse complement.
GTAGTTCAGTGAAAAACTTTGGCAAGCATTTGAAGGGACCGCAGTGCAACTCGGAGTCAATCGGTGTTGTGGATGTAGATCGATGTCAGTCAATCCATGTTGATGTTGGGTTCAAGTGTGTCGAGAGTCTCCATACCTTAGAATGACATCTTCTTAAGTGGATATGTACTCATTCCTATTTCAGTGTGGGGTTTGAGTGTGTGCAGAGTCTTCATACCTTGAGATAACGTCTTCTCAAGTAGATACACACCGATTCCCAATTCGATTAAGAAGTTGAACGTGCATTCGAAGGGGATCGATACAGTGCAACTTGAAGTCAATCGGTGTTGTCGGTATAGATTTATGTTAGTTGGTTTGCGTCAATGTTGGTTTTAAGTGTGTTTGGAGTCTCTATACCTTGATATGACGTCTTCTCAAATAGATACGTACCTATTCTTAGTTCGTTGGAAGAGTTCAGCATGCATTCGAATGACTTGTAGTAAAAGTTAGAGTCAATTGGTATTGTCAGAAGGGTTCAATGTCAGTTGGTTTATGTCGATGTGGGGTTCAAGTGTATCGAGAGTCTCCATCCATAAAATATCATCCTCTCAAGTGGATATACACCGATTCCTAGTTCAATGAGAGAGTTCGAGGTGCGTTCAAAGGGTTGTAATGCAACTCAGAGTCAATCGGTGTTGTTAGCGTGGATCAATGTCAGTTAGTTTCTGTCGATGTGGGGTTCGAGTGTATCCGGAGTCTTTGTACTCTAAGATAATATTTTCTCAAGTGAATACGCACATATTCTTAGTTCGGTGAAAGAATTTAACGTGCATTTGAAAGGGTTATAGTGCAACTCAGAGGTGATTGGAGTTGTGAAAGAGGTTCAGTGTGTGTTGGAGTAGGGTGCGAGTGTGTCTGGAGTCTTTGTACTATGACTTAATGTCTTTTCAAGTTAATATGCACCCATTTAGAGTTTGGAGAAGAATTTCAACATCAGTTTGAAGTAGTTGTTGAAGGGGTTTAATGTAGGTTATTATGTGTTGGCGTGAGGTCCAAGGGTGACAGGAGTCTCCGTATCTTCTTCTTCTTCTTCTTTTTAGGTTAGCTTGATAGTACACACCCATGTCAGTACACACACTCCATGTTAGCCAGCCCCACTAGGGATCGACACCAAGACCTCAAGTGTTGAAACGAAGTATCGAGTCTCCATATCCTGACATAAGATATTCTCAATGAGTTCAACATGCATTTAAATTGGTTGCAGTGCAAGTTAGAGTGATGTGCACTCAACCGGTCACACCTTAATCAAGAAAATATCTGATTGCCCTTTATCATTGTCTTTCAAATTTTGGGTCAGGGCATAAAAGGATCTGGAAAAACAGTACGACGTGGTCACACAAATGTTATGACCGTAGACACTAAATAGCCACTGTTCTTTCTAATGCGGCTCACCTGTGCTATGGATTTGTCTCATTTTTTTAGCAAAACCTAAAACGATTTCGTAAAATAGATGGATAGAGTAGATTTCTAATTAACATCATGGAGCCCGCTACCTTACCAAAGTAGCAAAAGAGAAGCTCGATTACGTGGTGCGCCACACACCACCCACCTAGGTGGTGTGTTGACGTAAACAAGTCACATGGGCCCACCATTATTTATGCGTTATATCCAAACTGTTTCTCTTTAGCTAGAACTTTTTGGAATTGAACTTAAAAATGAAACGGTTTTAAAAGCTCCAGTAGAGCACACCACATAAAGCAATGAAGATTCTGCCATTGAAAACTTACTGAGATCACAGAAGTATTGAACCAACTTGATATTTGGTTTTTACTGCAGCCGTGACCATGATGACAAGTAACCATCATGGTGGGCCCTAAGAAGGTTTCAACGGCACGAATCATTGTGGTGATTGCTTTCTGTGGTCCACTTGAGCTTTGTATATCGCTCATTTGTGGGGCTCATGACCTAATCCGTCCGGGCAGGGCCCTTTGAGGCCTACCGTGATGTAAGTGTTTTATCCATGCCTCTTATCGTTTTTTCAAATCATTTTAACAGCTCCACTGGACCACACCAAAGGAATCTACCGTGATAATGACACCCACCTTTGAAACCTTTCTAGGGTCCACTGTGATATTGTTTTCCTATTCATAAGGTCATGTAGGCGTGGATGAAGTGAAAAAACAAATATCGGCTTGATTGGAAGCTTCTCCATCTCCCAAGTTTTTAATGGTGGAAGTTCAATCCCCACTTCGTGGTCCACTTAAGCCTTGTATTTGCTTCAGTTTTTGTCTCATACTTTAAAATGATACGAAAAAAACAATGAACGACGTGGATAAAACATTTAAAGCCTGTTTGGCCGAGTAGATTGGAAGGGATTGGAAGCTAGATCCTAGTTTTGGCCAGGCTTGCTAAACAAACACGGGATCCTAATTCCGAGATATAACAATCTCATAGATCTTAAGACAATCCATTGACATCATCATCATTACCTTTAAATTCCATCCAATCTACTCTAAATCATTCAAAATTGCCTGGGACATGTTTGGTTCGAGGGATTGGAAGGTTTAATCTTTGGATTGGCTGGGCGTGCTAAACGGACCGGATATACCAATCCCATAGATCTTGCACCAATCCACTGAAGCAGTTACCATTACTTTGAAATCTGTACAATCCATTCTAATACCATCCAATCCCATCCTATCTGCCCGGCCAAACAGGCCCTTATATCACAGTGGGTCCCACATAACCCTGCCCGGACGGATTACCGTACGGGCGGGGGTAGAACGCAATCCGCGTCCTAGATTACAGTGGGGTACTCGGAACTTCGTGATGTAAACCCACAATGGAGGTCGGTGCTGTGTGGCACACCATGCAATCCGTTTCGAAATGGCTTCACGGCGGGAAATCTGCGTCCGTACGGGACGCGGTTTGGGAATCCCAGTCGGTGGATCCCTAACTGTGGGCCACTCTGATGTGTACAATATACATCTACACCGTCCATCTATTTTAACAGCTCATTTTGGAGTAGTATACCAAAAAGGATATGTAGATCCATATCTTAGGTGGACCATACCACAGGAAACAATCATAATGGAATTCCCACCTTAAAAATTTTCACAGGACCATCGGAATGTTTGTTTGCCGTCCAACCTGTTGTGACCATGCCATCCACCTTTTTGATAATTTCACAAAGACATGGATGGATAGACCACACAAGTATCAGCTTGATCCAAAAGTTTTCTGGCCCATAAAAAGCTTTTAATGGTCATTAACTGCTGTTTCCAATGGTGTGGTTCACCTGAAATTTAGATCTGCTTAATTTTTGGGATTGTGTCCTGAAATGAGCTAGAAAAATGGACGGACGGAGTTGATATATAAAAAATATATCAAGGTGGGCTCCACATGCAAGGGTCATAACGACTAAAGTGTTACTATGATAACACAGTGAGTTGTCACATGTAAGCACCACTGTTTTTTTTCCGATGATCTGTACCGTCCATTCCATTATAACACAGTGAGTTGTCACATGTAAGGACCACTGTTTTTTTCCGATGATCTGTACCGTCCATTCCATTATAAGGATTGTACTGTGGCATATATTTTTTAAAAAACTGAGGTAGATCAGATGATCACCGGCAGGATTTCTTTTAATAGTCCAGAAATTATATATTATTGAGACTTCGAAGGGACAGCCTACCACTTAGAATGGTCTCATTTTTGGGTCCTTAACACAAAAAGACATGATAAAACGGAGGGTTGATGTTGATCGCTGAAGTTGATGAACATGGCCCTATTTCACGATTCTACGGCGTTTTTAATTAATAATGGCAATTTGGTAATTCAAAGAGGGGGAAATAAGGAGCTTTCGTGCGCGTAGGATATTGCACCCGCGCTTCGAGTAGCTCGTGTACTTTTCAATCGGACAAAAGTACCCTTGTGAAAATAAATGAGTGCTGAGGAGGTTTCGGCCTTTAGTGTGGTCCATCTGAGATTCTGATTGCAATTTCGTTTCCCCAACCAGGATTATCCAGGTGGATAAATGTGATGAACGGTTTGGATTTTATAAAATACCCTAGATGGAAGTTGTACATTGCATTGTAGATTAAGCTTAACCTACAACGCTGTGCATAGATCCGACCTCAAAAAACAAGAGAAATTTCCAACTGAACGAACAGTATATGGCCCACAACCTTTTTAAACCCACTCGGTTTTTACCTTCCACGAATACTCCCCAGCTGTACGGCCCCATTTCTCAGGTCGAAAATGCCCCTGCTTTCCTTCCTGAGGCGGATCGCCTGGTGCTCGAAGACGAGCGCTTACGCTCCTCGAACTCCGAGTTGTACGAACGGTTCAAAAGATATCAACGTTGCATGGGCCCCACAGTTATGTATTTATTATATCCACAGCGTTCATCCATATTTGGAGATCATTTTGGAGCATTATCAAAAATAAAAAATCATACCCAAAGATCAACTGGACCACACCACAACGAGCAGAGGGAAAATAGATTTTCACCGTTAAAAATTTTGTAGGGCCCACCATAACATATATTTTCCATCCAATCTATTCATAAGGTCACAAAGACCTTGATGAAGAGAAAAAACAAATTTCATAATGATACAAGACTTCTGTGACCCATGAAAGGATTTTAATGGTAGACGTTCAATCCTCCACTGCCTTTTACGGTGTGGTCCACTTGATAGCTAGATCGGACTTATTTTTCATCTCAAGCCTTAGTACGAGTTCGCCAAATAGATGAACGGTTTGGATATAACATATATTTTAACGAGACCTATGAACAGCGATAGAATTATAACAGGAAAAAACAAAAAAACCAACCTGCCCGGTCGACTGGGTCGTCGACCCCAACTCGCTGTCTCACTCACCCGATCGATTGGATTTAGCCGGGTCCAAACCCGATCAACCCCAACTCGTTGTTCCACCTTTGTACTTTTTTTATTATTTTTTTTTTGAGAGAACTTTTTCTCAAATACATAATTATGTAAATATGTATATATAAGTATATAAAAATATTTTTCTATCTCTTAATTCATTTCTTTGTCTATTTATTTAACAAGCATATCTCCTAAACTATAATGAGTTACTTAACGTACCATATATGATTTTGGGGTAGGATAAGCTAATTTAGCCAACTAACATAGTAATTTTTCAAGATTTCATCAGTTCGATGGTTAAAAATCCAATTCACAGTCAATTCACTTCACTTCACGGCCATTTCTATGCACTTTGCGATTATTTCACTTCACTTCACCGTCATTTCCATGCATTTCACGGTCATTCCCGGTGATTCCGTGTTGATTCACGGTCAATTCGACGCACTTCACGGTCAATTCACTTCACTTCACGGCCATTTCCACACACTTCGCGGTCAATTCACTTCACTTCACTTCACCGTCATTTCCATGCATTTCATGGTCATTCTCGGTGATTCCGTGTTGATTCACGGTCAATTCGACGCACTTCACGGTCAATTCACTTCACTACACGGCCATTTTCACGCACTTCGCAGTCATTTCACTTCACTTCACTGTCATTTCCATGCATTTCACGGTCATTTCCGGCGATTCCGTGTTGATTCACGGTCAAATCGACGCACTTCATGGTCAATTCACTTAACTTCACGGCCATTTCCACGCACTTCGTGGTCATTTCACTTCACTTCACCGTCATTTCCATGCATTTCACGGTCATTCCCCACGATTCCGTGTTGATTCACGGTCAATTCACTTCACTTCACTTCACTTCACGGCCATTTTCACGCACTTCGCGGTCAATTCACTTAACTTCACTGTCATTTCCATGCATTTCACGGTCATTCCCGGCGATTCCGTGTTGATTCACGGTTAATTCGACGCACTTCACGGTCAATTCACTTCACTTCACGGCCATTTCCACGCACTTCACGGTCATTTCACTTTCACTTCACCGTCATTTCCATGCATTTCACGGTCATTCTCGGCGATCCCGTATTGATTCACGGTCAATTCGACGCACTTCACGGTCAATTCACTTCACTTCAAGGCCATTTTCACGCACTTCGCGGTCAATTCACTTAACTTCACCGTCATTTCCATGCATTTCACGGTCATTCCCGGCGATTCCATGTTGATTCACGGTCAATTCGACGCACTTCACGGTCAATTCACTTCACTTCACGGCCATTTCCACACACTTTGCGGTCATTTCACTTCACTTCACCGTCATTTCCATGCATTTCACGGTCATTCCCAGCGATTCCGTGTTGATTCACGGTCAATTCGACGCACTTCACGGTCAATTCACTTAACTTCACGGACATTTTCACGCACTTCGCGGTCATTTCACTTCACTTCACCGTCATTTCCATGCATTTCACGGTTATTCCCGGTGATTCTGTGTTGATTCACGGTCAATTCGACGCACTTCACGGTCAATTCACTTCACTTCACGGCCATTTCCACGCACTTTGCCGTCATTTCACTTCACTTCACCGTCATTTCCATGCATTTCACGGTCATTCCCGGCGATTCCATGTTGATTCACGGTCAATTCACTTCACTTCACGACCATTTCCACGCACTTCACGATCATTTCACTTCACTTCACCGTCATTTCCATGCATTTCACGGTCATTCCCGGCAATTCCGTGTTGATTCACGGTCAATTTGACGCACTTCACAGTCAATTCACTTCACTTCACGGCCATTTTCATGCACTTCGCGGTCAATTCACTTAACTTCACCGTCATTTCCATGCATTTCACGGTCATTCCCGGCGATTTCATGTTGATTCACAGTAAATTCGACGCACTTCACGGTCAATTCACTTCACTTCACAGCCATTTCCACGCACTTCGTGGTCATTTCACTTCACTTCACCGTCATTTCCATGCATTTCACGGTCATTCCCGGCGATTCCGTGTTAATTCACGGTCAATTCGACGCACTTCACGGTCAATTCACTTCACTTCACGGCCATTTCCACGCACTTCGTAATCGATTCACTTAACTTCACCGTCATTTCCATGCATTTCACGGTCATTCCCGGCAATTCCGTGTTGATTCACGGTTAATTCGACGCACTTCACGGTCAATTCACTTCACTTCACGGCCATTTCCACGCACTTCGCGGTCATTTCACTTCACTTCACCGTCATTTCCATGCATTTCACGGTCATTCCAAGCGATTCCGTGTTGATTCACGGTCAATTCGACGCACTTCACAGTCAATTCACTTCACTTTACGGCCATTTTCACGCACTTCGCGGTCAATTCACTTAACTTCACCGTCATTTCCATGCATTTCACGGTCATTCCCGGGGATTCCGTGTTGATTCACGGTCAATTCGACGCACTTCACAGTCAATTCACTTCACTTCACGGTCATTTCCACGCACTTCGCGGTCATTTCACTTCACTTCAGCCTCATTTCCATGCATTTCACGGTCATTCCCGGCGATTTCGTGTTGATTCATGATCAATTCGACGCACTTCACGGTCAATTCACTTCACTTCACCATCATTTCCATGCATTTCACAGTCATTCCCGGTGTTCCGTGTTGATTCACGGTCAATTCGACGCACTTCACGGTCAATTCACTTCACTTCACGGCCATTTTCACGCACTTCGCGGTCATTTCACTTCACTTCACCTTCATTTCCATGCATTTCACGGTCATTCTTGGCAATTCCGTGTTGATTCACGGTCAATTCGACGCACTTCACGGTCAATTCACTTCACTTCATGACCATTTCCACGCACTTCGCGGTCATTTCACTTCACCATCATTTTCATGCATTTCACGGTCATTCCCGACGATTCCGTGTTGATTCACGGTCAATTCGACGCACTTCACAGTCAATTCACTTCACTTCACGACCATTTCCACGCACCGTGAAAGTGAAGGGAATTGACCGTGAAACGCATGGAATTAACCGTGAAATGAAATGAATGAAATTGACCAGAAACTAATTGAAATTGGCCACAAAGTGAAGGAAATGAATTTTTGACCATCAACCTGATGGAATCTTGAAAAATAAGTAGGTTGGTTAGCTAAAGTAGCATCTCCTACCCCCAAATCCTGATATGTCAAGTAACTCGTTGTGGTTTAAGAGATATATTTATTAAATGAATAAAGAACGAAATGAATAAAAAGAGAAAAAAAAAATTATATGCTTATATATACATATTTATATAAATATGTATTAGAGAAAAATGTAAGAGAGTAAAAGTTCTTGTCAAAAACAAAAAGAAAAAGAAAAAAAAAAAGTATAAAAGTGTAACAGTGAGTTGGGGTCGATCAGGTTTGGACCCGATCAACCGGGTCAATGGGACAGTGACTCGGGGTCAACTGGGTCCAAACCCGGTCGACCCCAACTCGCTGTTCACCCTTTTGCAATCAGCAAGTTATGGGTGTGGCTATAGCAACGGCTATAATTATAGTTATTATCCGTAGCGAAAGATAGCCCCAGCTTTCGCAACTCAAAAAACTGGAAAAACAAGGGCATTTTCGACCTAAGACATGGGGCCGTACAGCTGGGGCTTGTTCTTGGGAGGTAAAAAGCGAGTGGGCTTCGAAAGGTTGATGGGCCATACATGGGTCGTACAGTTGAAAATTTCTCAAAAAACAGTTAACTTACCGTTTTCAGCTACAGCGGCCCGGTCACGTAGTCCACGGACTACCATATTGAATTTGTAGTCTGCTACGTGGGCCATGCTGAGAAATGATCAGAACCGTTCAGGAGGTAGATCCCACCATATACAGGCCAGGGAGAAGGTGTGAGTTGCCACAAAAAAAAAAAAAAAAAAAAAAAACAAAATGGTTAACAATTAACAGTCAGCTCCATTTTTCCAATAGTTAGAATCATCTCAAACCAATTATAGATTAAGTTAATAATTTATAAAAGATAGCACATGAAAATTTATTTGAAGTCATGAAGATAGATGAGGTCTTCTAATATATTGTGATTAGTAAAAAAAAATAATTTACAAAGTGAACAATGCTTATCACTCGTGGACAAATGGTTAAGCTAAATTTTTCAACAGTAAAATCAAACAAATTTTGAAAAAAAAAAAGAAAAAGGTAAATTCCAACCATAATGATTGGTCAATTAGATTAACTGATGCTAGCTCATTGGACAGCTTATAAGACTCCCACTGGAATGTCTCTCTTTAAACTCGTTTACAAAAATGCTTCTCATTTACTTATAGAATTGGAACATAAGGCTTGTTAGACAATTAAAAATATAAACTTTAACTTGGATAGCACCGACTCACTATGCAAACCCCAATTAAATAAATTTAAAGAGATCCAAAATGATACTAATGAAAATTCAAGAATTTATAAAGTACATAATAAAGGTCTTCTATGATTGGAATATTTTTTGAAAATCATTCACACCGTAGTGAACTGGACATTGAAATACTAACAAATGATATGTATCATGTGTCCTGAAAGCCATCTACTTCAGATAACCATGTAACTTGCATCATACACAAGTGTGAATCATTCCAACATTGTTAAGAGTCTCATACGCCAGAGATACTTAAGAAAATACATGAAATTGCATGTTACCTGTTATTCGGTGATAGGATCCTTAGCATTGGGCGCTTAAGGGTCTGCACTAGGCATAGAGGATCAGGAACATAGAGATTTGTTCTAAATCATAGCACCCATTGTCCTTAAACAATAGCTAAAGGAAAGTGGTGCCCTACCCTTGGTACAGATACCACAATAATCTAGATTTCGGTGCAGAGCCTTGTTTATTAGAAGGCTAGCACCTAGCGCTTAGGATTTTCTTGGGACGTCTGTGCCTGGCGCAAAGCCTTCCAAGTGGGAGTGGAAGTGTTCATACTAGCCCATTAAGTAAATGTTGGTGTATGAAGTTCACAAAAGTGAAGTTGAAAAATCTTATGTAAGTCCATTAGGAGTGGGGTCTTGATTTTTCATAAAAAGTTTGTTATATGGTTATAGACATGTTACCATTTCATTGGATAAGAGGAGTTACATTACGTAGAATGTTGGGGACCATGCAAACTTATGCTTGTTGTGAAAGATTCTAATGTATGAGGGTCGTTGCATGTAATTTCTAGTAGATAGTCATCATGGTTTGTCAAATTAATTGACAACTATTTCAAAAAAGTGTGGATTTATTTCATGAAAAACAAAGCCGATGTTTTCACTGACTTCAAGAAGTGGAAGGCGATGATGGAAAAACATTTAGAGAGAAGGGTGAAGGTATTAAGGACATAATAGTGGAGAATTCATTTCTAAGGACTTCAATCGGCATTGTAAATATGAAAGAATCGTGAGGCACAATAAAGTGCGCCACACACTAGAGCAGAATGGTGTAGTGGAGCAGATGGATCAGATTCTCTGAGAGAGAGCCTGATGCATGATCAGTAATGCTAGGTTGGGCAAGGAATTGGGGACTAAAACCATCAACACGACTTGTTACTTGGGGAATCGATCCCCTTCTACGGAAATTGAATATTAAATTTCAGAGGAAGTGTGGAGTGGTCAGCAGGCAGACTACCTCAGGACTAGGTGTATTTGGTTACGATGCTTACTCTTATGTGCCATCAGTTGAGAGAGATAAGATGGATCAAATGACTAAAAATCTTTGTCGGTTATGGTAATGGTGTGAAGGGGTACAGGTTGTATGATAGGATCATACAGAAAATCATCCTTAGATGTGATGTCAAATTCAACGAGGGATCCTTGTTTCATAAGGATGAGCACAAAGAAGCAAAAAAGTTGGTTGTGCACGTTCAGTTAGATAAAGATGAGACGTTTTTTGATACAGAAACGCAAGCAGAGGTACAAGAGCAGGTGGAGTAACCACCTTTGAGAAGAAATTTGCCAACGGATCACAAGTTACTGGCAAGATATAAAGATGACTCAAATGTTACATTTGTCCTCATTATTTATAATGGTGATCGATCTATTTTTCAGAAGGCTCTTAACATTGTATATGCTGAAAAGTGAAAAGTAACAATGAATGATGAGGTTGAATCCTTGTACTAAAAATGAAACGTGGGAGCTCCCGTGTCACGCTCATAAATTCGAATATAAAGAGTGCACCCTCAGACCCAAGTTTCGAGTCATAACTCATACACGAAGTGTACTAACTTCATTACATTATACGATTATTTAGAGGCAAAAGTAATGTTCCTTTTTATATTCCAACTAGGTTCATTCACAATCATTCACACAAAATAATTTAAGCACCAACATTTGTCCATTCTTGACATCCTTAAACATTCAAGCAACATAAATTAGGCATCATTAATCAATCACAACTTACCAATAAATACTTGTTATAGACTTAGAACAATTCAATTAAATAAAATTAATCAAATACTTAAAATCCTACAACTAATACCATCATTCATTACATATAAATCAGATCATCTTAACAAATAAAATTCTAATTAAATAATTAGGAACATTCCAAATACGCCCAGTTCCTCTTTTGATAAGTACGGTCATGTCTCACGTGTGTCTTACACCGATTCAGTCATAATTTTTTATTCCTATGCCAACTCATCAGATAATTGATTATCTGTACGATTTTTCCATAAATAAAAATGTAAGCTGGCCAAACTTAGTGAGAAAATCCAGCATGGTTCATGCTTATTGAAATTAAGATATAATAGAAACAGAGTACGCATAGTGAAATGAATACAAATGATGTATGAATCCATCAGATAGGATGATCGTCCATCTACTTGAGTTGGAGACCGTTAACCCGCATCCACCCGTTGGTAGGCTTTTACCTTTCGGTAGGCTTGGGCATAACCCGCATCTGGTAACGCTCTACCAGGATTGACATTTCTTCCAAGGAGGGCCCCTAGGATCGACCATGCATTATACAAATACAATGAATGATGGATGATGTATGAATGCATCATTTTCATAACCAATATAGTTATTTATCTTGATCAGAACATCTATATGTGAATTGAACGTACAATTATCATAATTCATGCAATTTAGCATAGATTAGTATGTGATTTATTGTAACATACAACATCGTAACAAAATACTCCAATCAGTACATCAATTTGGGGTGTACACGAACCGAGCTAGCTCAGTTACCTCGATCGACTTAACTCGAAAAAGCTTAATTTGACTCGATTCGAAGCCGAGTTCGAGCCGAGTCAAGCTGATTTTTTAAGCTCGAAAATGAGTTCGAGCAAGCCCCAGCTCGACTCAACTCGGATCGAATCCAGCTCGAAGTGGGACCCAAACATCTTGTACAGCACCGACGTCGGTAGTGGAGCGGTCACTCCCGAATCCGAGTCAGAGGTCGCTACAGGTATGTAGGGGCCCAATGGTGAATAGATTGAAAGAGAAGGGTGTATTGTTGGTGGTGAAATTACCTAAAACCCCTTAAGTTAATAAATAGAGGCAGAGAGATGTTGCAGTGGTCGCACCTGCCTTTTGTGAACTCTCTAGAGTTGCACTGCATTCTTCTACTCTCTCTCTCTCTCTCTCTCTCTCTCTCTCTCTCTCTCTCACACACACACACACACTCTCTCTCTCTCTCTCTCCCACTCATTGCTGCTTGTTGTCGTAAAAGCAAACCCGAGCAGCTGACCGAACCGAGCTGAGCTAACCAGTCAGGCTCAAGGACCGAGCCAAGCTAAGTTCAAGCTGAGGTCAGCCACTTTTTGAGCCGAGTCAACCTGAGGCCAGCTCGACTCGGTTCGACTCGATGTATACCCCTAACATCAATCAATCAAATCATCACAAATAATTTATTTTAATTTCAATAAACATGAGACATAATGTGATTACTCACCTGAGTATAGTAGTGTAGGATCCATAAAGTAATTAGGTTGGTTTGAATTTAGAAATCCTATCAATTATATCCATCATATTGTTATTCATCTAGTTATATCGGGTCCACCTTTGATTAACATCCTACATGGCTAAATCATAAATGACCTGAAATTTTCATATATAATATGTTCATTAAATTCAATTATCAAAATTTAGTTTTTCTTTTTTCTTTTAAGTTTTTGAGATTAAATGACAATGATTGATCAAGGTAGCCCATCAGATAATTGGATCATCCAGATTCTCAAGATCCTGGCATATTTTTCCTCTACACATTACATGAATGGTATGGATTTAACCATACATACACCGATGACCCATCTCAACCTTTTACACCAAGTGATACCAACACTTGCGTAAAAATATGAGCTTTTCTTATTAAACACTTTCAAATCTGACTACTAGGGCCCATTTGATGTAGAATGTATCACAGATACATTCCTAGCATGGTTGGGCCTAAAGAAGGTGGACTGTAGATTGACTGTAACTTTTGATCCGGATATCATTACGAGGCGCACTACATATCAATCTTTACTGAAACGGGCCATCCGAGGTGAACTGATTCACAAAGTGAGTCGCATCTTTCTGTTTCATTAGAAAACATGTGCTTTCAGCTCAAAAATGAAATTTTAAGAAAAAAAAATATTATTTTTAGTAATTTTAAATTTTTTAATATTTTCCTATTTTTAGAGTTTTAGATTTTCTTCCTTCTTAGAAATAACTTGTAATTATGCTAGGACTCTTTTAGCAAAATTTTATTTTGAATTTTTATTTTTAGAAATTAGGCTTTAGAAGAGTTTTAGTAGAATTAGGATTTTTTTTATTGGAGTTAGAAATTTGCTATTTTTGGTAATTATGAATTTTAATTTTTTTTTCTATATTAATGATGTAGCATGGACTTATGGATTGGTCAATTCGTCAATCAAATTTGAATTTTATAGAATTTATTTTCTATTTTCTTATTCTTTTCCTCGTGGATTCGAGGAGTCCAGAGAAGTTCCGTGGATTCGGAATAGTTATCCCCTTGTGGAGGACGGTGCTCGACCTCGCGACCTTCCCTGCATCAGTTTGGTATTAGAGAGAGGCTTTTTCTCAGATCGATAGCTTCTAACAACGGGTCGGGCAACAATCCTGTGGACGTTGTTCCATGAGATCATCTTTTAACAGCTTTTGAAGTAACACAACGAGAGAATTGGCAAACCATGCAAGGGCTGTACGCTTCCATCGATCGCATGGCGGATCACATAACAGAGGCCCTAGGGCAACTCCATGTTCATGGTGGTGATCCACCCCCAGCAATTGCTGGAATTCGTAATCACACTGATCGTAGGGCGATACTATCAGTGAACCACAGAATCACTCCTGAGAATGTGAGATCCAGCAACATGATTCCATAACATCCTAGACGAGGCATTGATCAAATAGATTAGACAATCGATAATTCAATATGAAAGTCGATATTCCTAGTTTCAATGATGAACTCTACTTCAAGGACTTCCTTGATTGGTTGCTTAAAGTCGAAAGTTTCTTCGACTACATGGACATCGTAGAAAAAAACAAAGTTAAACTTGTAGCATATAAGTTGACGAGCAGAGCTTAAACTTAATAGAAACAACTTCAACTCGAGCAGATGAGATAAATGAAGGCTTCAATTCGCACGTGGTCGCAGATGAAGAAGTTATTGTGCATGCGATTCCTCCCTAACAACTACGATCAAGTATTATTCCAACGAAATCAAAATTATTGGCAGGATAACCAACCAGTAAGGAGATATGCAGAGAAATCTCATTCTTTGTAGACAAGGGAGGACCACATCGAAATAAAGTTGCAACAAGTCATAAGATTCATCGGTAGCAAACATACAGCCCTATGAGAACGAAGAACCAACCCAAAACTTTTAAAGTGGAGGGACAATATCTCATAACTGAACACGTCATTATTAAACAATCTGAGAAAACGGGAGATATGTATGCATTAGTTGTAAAGGAAAAATATGTAGAGCCTGTGAACATCTCAGAGGATTTGGAACTAGTGTTGCAAGAGTTCAAGGCGGTTGTGCTCAATGAGCTCCCTAATAAATTGCCTCACATACGAGATATACAAAACTACATTAATCCCGTCTCAAGGGCAAGTCTGCCTAATTTCCCACATTATCAGAAAGAATATGAGATCTTAAAAACATAAGTGAAGAAACTAATCGATACTAGTCAAGTCAAGGAAGATATGAGTACATGTATTGTATTAACTCAAGAGCTTAATGTCAAGTACAAGAAAATGACTAATAAACATCGACGTCAGAAGTTATCACAAATCATGAACCAAGTCCCTTGAATAACTCGAGGACGAGTTTTTTCAAGTGAAGGGGTCTGATGTAGTACGTGTCACAGATACGTTCATATCATGGTTGAGCCAAAAGAAGTGGACCATAAATTGACTGTAACTTTTGATCTGGGTATCGGTACTAGGCAAACAACCTATCAATCTTTACTGGAACAGGCCATTCGAGGTGAATCGACCCACAAAGTTGATCGCATCTGTCCATTTCATCAGAAAACACGTGCTTTCAATTCAAAAATGAATACTTAGGAAAAAAATATTGTTTTTAGTAATTTTGAATTTTTTTAATATTTTTCTATTTTTAGAGTTTTAGATTTTCTTCCTTTTTAGAAATAACTTATAATTATGCTAGGACTTTTCTCGTAAAAGTTTATTTGAAATTTTTATTTTTAAAAATTAGGCTTTAAAAGAGTTTTAGTAGAATCGGGATTTTTATTAAAGTTAGAAATTTGTTATTTTTAGTAATTGCGAATATTAGTTTTTTTCTATATTCATGATGTAGCAGGCACATAAAGATTGGTCAATTCATCAATCAATTTCGAATTTTATAGAATTTATTTTCTTTTCTTGTTTTTTTCCACGTAGATTTGAGAAGTCGCTATGAGGAGTCCAGAGAAGTTTTGTGGATTTGGAACAGTTATTCCCTTGAGAAAGACTGTGCTCAACCTCACGTCCTTCCCTGCATCACCATCTAATGGTCAAATTGATATGAAATTAAGGCCCTTGTATATTTTAGCCTTAGGGATCGTATGATCCGTACAGATATAATCCGATTTAACCAGATGCACAACAATCAATCTCTATGACAAGAAACTTTACATAGGATTTTAGATTTTCATCATCTTCACATCGTATCTACCCATAAATCAATGTAATGAACGTGTGACCAATCTACACCATTCATTGCATAAATCGAGTTAAATTACATAAAATGTATTTTAAAAAAATACTAAAAGAATAACAATAAACTTAACGGATCTGAGCTCTCTAAAATCCTCTCATTCCCTCTTCCTTTCTCAATTGTTACAGGGTGCCTTTATAATTAATATCTGAGTTGGATTAGAACTCCTCTTATGACACCCTCCTTAAAAGAATGGTCATTTGAGAGATTGACAGATACAGGGAGAGTTTTATATATATATAAGGGAAAAGTATTATGGATAGAGATAACATATGAGATAAGATGGAAGATAGAGATGAGATACAAAATCCCTCTCTCAAATTTGAATTTTCATGGGCGTTATATGGTGGAACTTTTCGTCGACCATAAAGCGATTGGATGCAAGTAGATTTTCAAGAAAAAATAAGATAGGTGCAAGGCAATGTTGGTAGCAAAGAGATATGATCAGAGAAAAAGCGTGGATCTCACTGAGATATTTACACCAGTAGCAAAACAAGTATTTATGAGATTCGTATTAGCACTAGTTGCACAATATAATATCGATCTGGAACAAATTGATGTGAATACTAGTTTCCTACATGAAAAAGTGAAAGATAAATTTACATGAAGCAAACATAAGGTTTTAAAATATAAGGGACAAAGAACAATATTTGCAAGTTGAAGAGGTCATTGTATAATGTGAAACAATCATCTAGATAGTGGTATAAAAATTGTAATTCTTTCATGATGAGTTAAATGTTTACTAGGAATGAGTATAATCATTGTGTCTATTACAAGACATTAAGTGATGAGAAATTTATTATCCTATTTTTGTACATCGATGAGATGTTTATCGCCAATCGTGCCTTTCATCTCAAACTAGGCACGGTCTGGTAGTACCTAATCTGGGTCCAACAAGAGTGGATTAGGTGAGACCCGATCTACAGAGGTGGGTGGGACCCCTGACTGTGGGGCTCACAGTGATGTATGTGCCTTAAATCCACGCCCTCCAAAGCTCCTTTTTAGGATCAAAAAATGAAGTAGATCTAAATCTTATGTGGACCATATCACAAGAAACAGTAGTTATTGAATCCCCGCCATTAAAACCTTCATAGGATCCACTAGAATGTTTATTTTCCATCTAACCTGTTGATAATGTTTATCAGCTTCATCTAAAACTTTTGTGGCCGACGAGAAGTTTTTAATGGTCGATTACCATTATTTCCTGTATCATGGTCCTCTTGGGATTTGGATCCGCTTCGTTTTTTGGCTCATACCTTAAAATAAGCTTTCAATACGAATGGACGGTGTGGATGTAGTCACATACATCACATTGGGCCCCGCATTCCGGAGTCCACCCACCTCGGTGGATCCAGAGTCTCACGTAAACCGCTCCTGCATCCAACATCTCTTCCGAATGCCATGTGGGACACCCAATCATTGTTTGCGTTGCCTCATTCATTCGTTCAGCTAGAAAGCAATGGTGCAAAAGTTAGGCCGATGTGATCATCCTAACCTCTTAAATGGAGCAAGTGTTCAACAATCCAATGGTTATGAGCGATAAATCACACGGTTAGAATAATCATCAATGTGGGATCTCTCTACTAGGTGTTTCGAGCTAATGATTTGCCTTATTTTGATTCTCCAATCAATCTTGACTGTCCATTTTTCTTGCCATTAATCCGATACTTAAGATCCGTCCAAGTGGCATGATTTTTGCACCATATCTTTCTCCCAGTTGATTGAATGAATGAATGAATGGTTCAGATCAACAATTAGTCACCCTGTGTGCATTTAAAAGGTTAGTAAATATTGCTGATGTCCAACATAGTATATATATAAACACACACACATTTGTGTGTATGGTCGTATATCTAGGCTTAAAGAATGATAGAAAAGAGTTCAAGCCTCAGTTGTACCAGCCGTTTAACTGGGGTTACTCCTGCCTCATATAACTTTTTGGATTCGCCCTCCTATTCCCACTTCCTAGCCGTTTATACTGGCTAACATTTTGAAATAGATGTTTTACTACTCCTGTACTCAAATGGATTGTTGCTGAAAAAACAAAAGGCAAATCAACTAAACTGACTGCTTTTGGACGGTTTATTCGGCCATGACCAGCTCAATCGGGCCACTAATCACTTGTACATGCCAAATATAAAAATAAAAGGAAATTTTTAAGTTATTTCAATTCTTTAAATGAAAAAGAAAATTCATTTCTAATTCAAAGTAAATAACTAAATCTTGCATCTCAAATTAGTCATGCATGACCCCAAAAGATAAAATCTCATTTCAGGAAGCTTAGGCAAGGCCGAACGCTTCCAACAGGCTCTGTACCTCTATCTCACACATTCATTTTCATCCAAGGTTTGCGAGGAGCTCACATTTAATACACACGTGTGTGTGTGTGTATATATGTGGTCTCAAGTCCAACCAATGGATAACTCCTAGCCCATTAAAGTGAATACAACGTCCAACACTTATGGTAGATTGCCCCACCACGAGTATCTCTTACTGCAAAGATCGGCCCTATGTACTCATCAAATGGGCCATACCATAGAAAACAATGTCTAGCTATTGACAAATAGCTAAATACATGTATGGTCTACTTAATGAGTGGGTTTGTCTAGATAAGGCATTCCTGATGGATGGCTTAGATGTTACATGGATGTGAAAGATGGGAAGTTATTTGTTGAGTGGAACATAACTTGTGGTCCTACCAATTGGACTTGAGATCTTCTCATGGAATATATAATATCAGAGATTATGGGCACGCATAATCAACACATTTCAATTTCCATAGCCCAACATCCAGCCCATTGATAACCCTATGGGTTTGTGTAAATGGGTTTTACGCGCACCAGATCCACCCCATCTAGCAGGTGCCACCAATGTCTAGTCTTGACCCCAAACAGAATGGCCTGATTTCTACGTCGTCCATTCATCCGGCCAAGGGCAATCGTATGAATGAATTGGTTGGAATATAAACACCCATGGACTCCACGTAACTAATTAGGGGTGGAAACCAGTTGTTGGGTGGGTCATGGACCTGTCCGAAAGTTCGACCTCAATTGCTAAACGGGTTTTGAGTCTGAATCCTCTCAAAATCAACCTCACACTCTAAATGGGCCCAATTGGAGTCGTGGTAAAATGGACCTGACAGGGACCCAAACCGAAGAAAAGGTTGTTATTTGGTATGCAAGTCTTTTCTTTGACCTGTTGCTAGCCTTATTATGCATAGGCATACCGTGGAAATGACCATTCAGTTCTAAGGCAACACGGGGTGGGAATGGATTATTTAAATTCAGACCGTCCACCGATTGCTTGTGTAGGCATCCATCCAATGGGCCTGATGTGCGCTAATTGAGAGCTTGGGAGGAACATCAATCAGATGATCCAACCCATCCATCCATCAGGTGCATCGTCACATTTACACCATCGATCCTAACAATAAGTCAAATCCATTGCTAAGGTAGGTCACACCATAGAGCATGATATAAAAATCATGCCCAAAACCGCTAAACAGCCCATGAGTCTTGGAATACCCTTTTTCTTTGGGGTGTCCCTTCATGCTAAGGGAGGGCATAATGATCTGGGTACACAACATAGAGAATGATATAAAAATCATGCCCAAACATCTCAACTTTTCCACGTGGTGTGGGCCACCTGAGCCTTTATTCGTACGGAAGTGAAACGTTTTTAAAATCAAAACAAAGAAATTTGAAAAAAAAAAAAAAAAAGAGGACCAGAATAGTCCACAACTCCTGCAAATCCACTACGTCTATCAAGAGACGAACATTATTGGAACCATACAGAAAAAAGTTAGCTTTATAGAAAACTTCAATAGGCTATACCAATGGGAACAGTGTAAATTTGCTCTTAAAACATCCAGCTTCACGAGGTGTGGCTATGGTAATGGGGCAATATTAGTATGGGCGACTACAACCGTTAGATAATTTAGGCCTGCAATGACGTTTATCATTGTAACATGCTTAGTGTAAAATAATTTGGGAGATGCCATTGGTAAGATATGTTCAGCGGAGGATAAATCCTTCTTAGAATATTAAATAGAGTAGTTTTTGAGTCATTTAAGCAAATAGAACTTGGGCAAACAAATACAGCAATCTTATCAAAGAATGGCTTGTTAAATATCAAATACATATTCAAAACCAGAAAGAGAAATATATATACTTACTTATAATCCTCTCATTTTCCTATTTTTTTTCCACTATTTATTCACATTTTTTCCTTTAAAAAATATTTCAACCCCAATAGCTGCTCATTAAGGCCTTTATTAAACAACTATAAGGCTTGTTACCATTATCAAATACCTTGGGTGTGGGCCTCCTAAGTTTTGTATCAAGAATATTATTATTATTATTATTATTTTAATTCAGCATGTTGATTTACACCTTATCAGGTGGTTTGATGAAAAATTTGGTCTGTCAGGTGAATCTAGAGGTTTTTGGATGGTCATTTCATCCACTAGATCTGATTTTTGAAGCACATCCCATCAGTGGGAATAGGTGAATAGGACCAAAATCATAACCGCCCCTGGCTTGTGGGCCCACCAAGCTCAAATATGTAAAATCCACTCCATTAGGCTCTACATTAGGTTCTATCCTCTATTCTAGGATCTGGGTAAAAAGTTCAGACAAAAATATCAACAATTACATGAATTGGATGGTCTAGGCAAAATGCATTACAACCGAAACAAGCCATAATTGGAATGGTTTAGAATATTAGCTATGTGGAAACTCAATTACAATTCCCATACCTTTGGCTATACTTGCCTTTCCAAATGTGAGTGTCCAAAATTCTGACCTGATTATTAAATGGGTTGCGTCTGGAATCTCCTTCGACCCAACCCAACCAATGGTGGGCTATCCAGCTACCAGCTGTTGCCTATGGTGTGCCTACCTTAGTTTAACCTCATTTTCAGATCTGGCAGCCGGCAGACTGCCTACATGCAGCCACCAGCTCAATGAATCAGGCTCAAACAGTACATGTGCCTCCACCAGGGTCTGGACTAGTGACTGTGGAGAGTTATGAGGATATTTTAACCAAACAATTTTTTCATGTAGCTCACCTTGAAATTGAGTTAGCCAGTAGCATCTGCAATGGCAGAGTGCAGAATCAATCAGGACTGCAGATCGCAGTCCCTAAGTGGTGATGGCATGGGAGGTTAGATGGTCCTGATCCCTTTAATTTTAGCTAATACTTAGTGTGTGGAAATACTTCAATAAATCATTTAAAGGCAAGATGTGTACCCAAGTCTCTAAGCACTGACAGAAAAGAAAATGAAGTCACCGGGCATTTTC
Source organism: Magnolia kwangsiensis (assembly GCA_037074715.1). Classification (NCBI taxonomy): domain Eukaryota; kingdom Viridiplantae; phylum Streptophyta; class Magnoliopsida; order Magnoliales; family Magnoliaceae; genus Magnolia; species Magnolia kwangsiensis. The sequence goes on along the minus strand of CM073571.1, from coordinate 27,456,919 downwards.
GCCAACCATCAAAGTATAATATCCATACCAAAACCAACTACAATACCAAAACAAAAATAGTTCCCACCAACACACTTTTCAAGTTCTACCAACCATTCTCAAAGATCCTGGACACTCAGACCTGCACCACAAGATAAAAAGGTAAAGGGTTAAAAAAAATCAAGTATAACACTGGCAGATTCAACCACAACATACTCCACTCAGACCAGTCAAGAGCCCTTGTTAAACTAATAGCAAGGGGGAGTCATTTGATACTCTGGAAAAGTATGAATCCTGATATACAGAGACATGAATATTGCATGCATGGCATGTATCAACTCAGATTAAACCAACTGCATTGTGGAATCCACAATAACCAAGTCACCATCCCAAAATGAAATTGGCTTGAACCAACATGCCCTCGGACTCCCGGAGGCTTGCTGAAATAGGACAGTTAGATACTTCTTTAATTTCAATTGTCTAATAAATGTCCACCATTCCCATAGGTATATATGGTCAAACAAGTGTAATTTTTTTGTTTATGATGATTAAAAACTGAAACCATATTTTGGCCAGTTCAATTTGAGTTTACTTGTGTGGCCCCAAGTACAATTTATCAGTGCCTGCTTATCATCCATCACAATATGGCAGGCATTATAAACTGAAAAGGTGCAGAAAAAAAAATACTAATATCAATCAGATTTAACGCACATGAACTTTAGAGCAGAGGAGATGCATTTGTAAAAAGTGGGGCTCATGACTTAGTAGTCCTTGTTCAACTAATGAACAGTAATGTGGGTAAGAGATTCTCAAAGATTTTGCTGTTTGGAAGGTCACTAAGAATCCAACATCTGGCCCTTTTCCCCCCTTGAATGTGGACTCTTGATTTATTTCCTATTTTCAGGTCAAAGATCGACGGGTTGGTATTGTTCCAGCAGGAGATATTGGGGAATACCCAACCCATGGTGGGATCCATCAGTCTGGACAACTGACTCAGGGATGAACGTGATGAGGTCGATCACCGTCTTCCTCAAGGATAACTACTCTAAATCCACGGAGCTTCTCTGGACTCCTCACAGAGACTTCTCGAATCCACGAGGAAAGAAAGCAAGAGAATAGAAATAAATTCTAATAAAATTCGAAATTGATTAATGAATGAATAAAAACGAGTTTACATCCCTTTAAATGAGGGAACCAAGCAATAGGAAAGAAATCAGACTCAAACTACAATTAAAACTCTTAGAATCCGTGACTTACTATAAATAGTAAACTTACTATTTATAGACGGTCGTGATGTCTGCTAGTGCGCAAGGTTTCGGCCAAAAATAATAAGTGTCCTATTTGGCTTCACCAAACCGTTCTCCTAATTATTCTAAGCACTTTTCATGTTGGACACAACTCCTAAAGCCCAACGGATGAAGAGTTCTAATAAAACTAAAACTTACCATTTATAGTAAAAACGAAAATAAAACAGGAAAACGACAGTCGATCAGGGGGTTTCTCGCAAATCCGGGCTGCGCAACCCGGCGTAGCTGGGTTGGTTGGCTAAAGTAGCTCGTTCTACCCCAAAATCATATATTTTATGTCAGATAACTCATTCCGGATTGCGAGATACGCCCGATCTAAGGTCCAACGGTCCGGATCACTTCTGTCGTCGACCGGGCCTTTTCTGATCCATCTTGGCCATGAAACTGTCCGCGACCCGCTCTACATCAACAACCAACACATGAGCCCCACTTGTAAGATCTCAAGAAGTTGTGGCTCTTTTGGCAGCATGGATCTTAGGCAGTTAGGAATTAGAATCCAAGATTCTCAATCCAAATCATGTTTGGCACACCCCAAAATCCTGGATTTCAAATCATGTTTGGCACACCCCAAAACAGCCCCTTTCAAGATCCATGAGAAAAGGTGGTGTGCAAAATCTTGGATTTTCAATCATCTCCAACTGTCATAACTGCCCTCTCCCCTCTTCAAAACCCGAAATCCAGGCTGCCAAACATAATTTTAGATTCCATGGGATTGAAAATCCAAGCTGCCAAACGCAACTGAAAGAATCACAATACAGGATTTGGATTTAAATCCATGCCATGCTGCAAAACAACCCCTTGTACTCACGTCAAGGATCATCATACCAAACACTCAAGCAAGAAACAGCCTGTTTCCAGACGAGCTAAAAACAAGTATAACAGTAACAGGTTGCTTGTAGATGCATATGACACCAGGACAGATGATATGCTAAGTATGTCATGCGAATGAATGATGCAGACCAGCAAGCCATCTGTTTTGCAGATGCAGACATGTATACTAACCTGGTGGAAGGGACTGCTTCAACTTATCAGCCTTCTCCGAATCAAACACACACAGCGTGTAGAGGTATTTGGAGCACCGAACCTTAAACTTCACGACATCCTTGCTCTTCTTGATCTTAACTGATCGAGCATCTTTCCTTCTCGCAGTGAGGAGGAAATCCTTGATCTCGTGGATCTGCTTCGGCTGTGGAATCCAAAACCAACATGAGATGTTTAATACATTTACAATATCAAAGAAGGCTAGATTGTATAAATAAAACAATGCCACATGAAATGCCACTACATTAGTTAAATAGGGGCATGCTCCAGTGCTACAAGTACCACCATAAAACAATCCCCCATGAACGAGTAAGCCAGTCTATTTTAATGATGAAACTTCCTTTATTAATTATCCAAAAGATCAAAGTGCGTCAAAATCCTTCACTCACAATCTAAGTACTGCAATTTAGATTTATTCTCACCCAAAAACATTTCATGGGTAGCTACATATACCATTCAACAAGTTTATCTTGTGAGTTGAAGGGAGACGAAATTGAATTGCAAACACACTAAAGCTAGCTTCATTTCCTTTTCTATCTGGAATCTCTATAGAGGTTTGCTAATTCCCCACACACAGAAAGCAGTACGCATCCCACATGTGGGCACACATAGAAATATGAAGCATGTGTGAGATCTGAGCATTCCATATGGTTGGAAATAAATCATTAGATCATTGGTCTGAAAAATCAGACAAAGTTCATTCTTCAGGTGGACCACAATGTGCAAAATTGGCAATTAAATTTTTTTTTCTAGCCATTCATTTGTTTTCATATTCTGTGGCCCACCTGAGATGTAAAATGGACAGATTTTTTTTTTATGCCAGCAAATCTAAACAGTGTAGACCTGATGGAAAGCTCAAAGCTCTCAAACGTGTCACACACCTGCATGTGTATGTGTACTGCTCTGACATACATGTGGATGCATAATGCTCTGACACACCAAAAAATGTGATTGTTTTAAAAACTCTCTCCAAATCTAAACCCCATTTTGGCATCTTCTAACACGACTTACCCACAAACAAAATACAGCTAAGCAAAAAAGATCAATAAAATACTACAGATGATGGGGAAAAGATAAAGAAAACAAATTTAACAAGACGCTTCAACCATCAGCATAAACCCACGCTAACAAAGGGAAATGAAGAACAGTAAACTACAGCCCCCACTTTCCATATGCATTGATGAATGGAGAAGTAGACTCAAGGTAGGGCCCACTGTGACATGTGTCACACATCCAAGCAGTGCATCAGATGCGCACTGCCCAGAAAATGGGATGCCCCAAATCAACCAAATCCAAAGCTCAGGACCAGATCATCAGGAGCAGTGTAAGATCACACATAAAACCTCAACATCGCATGTTGTGGCCCAGTAGAGTTTTGGAATGGCCTAAAGTTTGGGACAACCCATATATATATGGGGCACAAGCAACAAACGCATTCGATGGCATATGAGTAGGAGCAGCAATGAGCTGGGCTCAGCCAGGTAAAACATCTACATCGCGTGCTTTGGCCCACTGGAGTTTTGGAATGGTCTAAAGTTTGAGACAGCCCTTATCTATATGGGGCACACACAACAAACACATTTGATGGCATATGAGATGGCATATGAGTAGGGGCAGCTATGGGCCAGGCTGCTAGGCCCAGCCAGGTAAAACCTCTACATCGCGTGCTGTGGCCCACTGGAGTTTTGGAATGGTCTAAAGTTTGGGACAACCCTTATCTATATGGGGCACACACAACAAACACATTTGATGGCATATGAGTAGGGGCAGCAATGGGCCGGGCTGCTAGGCCCAGCCAGGTAACCCAGCCGTGAAGGGTAAGGGCTTGGGCCACTAAACTTGGTCCAAGGGCTGGGCAAGGGCTTGAAATCTATGCCTGTTGTTCAGGTCCGTCCAAGCAGGGCCAAGGCCAGTGATGGATAGCCCAGCCCATTTCCCTAGTGTGTGCTACATAGTACATGGGTTTTATTACATAGACTACCGGGTTCTTAGTGCATATAGTAATATGAAGAACTTTGACACTCTAGTAGAGTGTGATGGAAGATACATAGGCACTTGTAAACTATCTAAGAAGCCCCACTTTGGATGGGGAACTATATATTGGGCAGGGCATATGCTTAGTTGATAAATCATCATATCAGATGCAAGGTGTGACACAAGAAAATAAAAACCTTCAATTCTTTTGAAGAGCATGATGGTTCATAAACACACACCCGCCAATTGTGCACATAGCATACATGTAACTTATCTTTAACTTATAGGGCCGGTCCTGTCCCAGCCCAGCATCAGGCCTCTAGGGTGAGGGCCAAGCTGGGGCTTAGGGTTCTAGGACTGGCTAGGGCCAACATTGGCCCAGCCCATTGTCACCACTACATATAAGCAACATGGGGGGAGGGGGTGTGGAACCTACATTGACCGTTCGTTCTCCCCCCTTTCCTGTGGTGTGGCCACCTGAGTTATGGAACGAGGTGATCTTTGGGCTCTGGGAGGAGCAACACATCATGGTGGGGCTCACAGAGGTCAATTAGTATGTGATCTAGATCGAGAACTTACTCAGCCCAAAATGCCGTATGCTTGCTCAGTGCCTTACGATGGTCCGAACCGTTCGTATGGTGGGTCCCGCCATGGACACTTAAACCCCCATCCCCATAGCATGTAGCTATACGATCACTCCCTATTTTAAGGTTCTTTCGATCAAGCATCGATCAACAAACACAAATCCAAGGGAGAATAAACCCTAACCATAGCTGCAATCTAATCCAAGACCCCAACTAAGAATCCTATCTTTTACACCGCCCATCAAAACGGATCGGACATAATTCATCACCCAAATAAAATCCACAGAAAGAAAAATCATAAGAAAAAATGCAGATTAGAATCCGAAGAAATGAATAAAATGATTTAGAGAAAAACGAAAAGAAACGAAAGATATAGAAGATCAAACGTATGGATCTAAAGACAGGAAAGAAATTATAAAAGAAAAGATGCATGTGAAGAAGAACACAAGAAGCGAATAGATCTTAACTAAAATGAAATCGTACCATTTCTCAAGGATTCGGAGGAGCTCCTCTGCAATTCCCCCACCAAAAAAAAACACCCTAGCTCACCACCGAAGAGAGGGAAAAATGGTTTTATAAGCGAACCACAAAACCCTAATATTTTTAATTTATAATGCCTAAAATGCCCTCGGCGCGTGTGAAATCGGATTGCGTACTGAGTTACTCAGTACGCTCTCATCGTACTGAGTAAACTCAGTTGGGCCCACTGCGAATGCACGTGGTTTATCCACGCCGTCCATTCGTTTTTCCAGATCATTTTATTGGTTTAATGCAAAATTGATGCATATACAAAGCTCAAGTGGACCATACCACTGAAAAAAGTGAAAGTATTTATCATAACGGTTGAAAACTTTCTAATCATCCAACCTGTTCATAGGACGAGGAAGACATGGATGGAGGGAAAACAAAAAAAATCAGCTTGATCTAAAACTTCTGTTGGCCCAAGAATTTTTCAACGGTGGATATTCAATTCACATGTTCCCAGTGGTGTGATACATTTGAGGCTTGTTATACTCCGTTCTTGGGTAAAAGCTCTAAAATCTTGCGTTTAAAAATGAGAAATTTCTGACTGTACGGCCACTATATGTGCCATTCCCGAGACGAAGCCCACCCCATTTTACTTTCCAATAATACTCCCCGGGTGAACGGATACCTTCCAAAAGGCCAAAAATGGCCCTGCTTTTTCCTTCAACGTCGGCACTTCTCGAACTCCCAGTTGTACAACGTTACATGGGCCCATCAGTTTATGTATTTATTATATCCACGGCGTCCATCTATTTTTTGAGATCATTTCGGAGCATTATCTCAAAAAAAAGAAAACACATATCCAAAGACCAACGGCCACAAAGAGCAGCAGAAAATTGATTTTCACCGTTGAAACTTTTGTAAGGCTCACCCGAACATTTATTTTCCATCGAATCTATTCATAAGGTTACAAAGACCTGGATGAATAGAAAAAAAAAATTTCGTAATGATCCAAAACTACCGTGACCCCTGAAAGGATTTCAACGATAGACGTTCAAAGCAGAATGGCAATATCATTTGATACGGTTAGACCTATGACTACGGATTATAACTGTAACCATAGATATCGTAATCCGTAGCAATAGAGCTCATCCGAGGTGAGTGTGCCGAACTAGCGGCCCCCCACGCCACTTGCTGGCCTGTCCGGTGCGGTCACGCCGATCTAGCGGGGCCACACCCATAGGGTGGACCCTATGGCTACGGATAATAACCGTAACTAAAATTCGTAGCAATAGGTTTTTTATTTTTTATATTTTTTTTGTAGTTTTTTTTTTAATGGAAGAACTTTTTCTCCCTTACACTTTTCTCAAATACATAATTATGTAAATATGTATATATAAGTATATAAAAATATTTTTCCATCTCTTAATTCATTTCTTTGTCTATTTATTTAACAAGCATATCTCCTAAGCTAATGAGTTACATAACGTACCATATATGATTTTGGGGTAGGAGAAGCTAATTTAGCCAACTAACATAGTAATTTTTCAAGATTCCATCAGGTTGATGGTTAAAAATACACTTCACGGCCATTTTCACGCACTTCGCGGTCAATTCATTTCACTTCACCATCATTTCCATGCATTTCACGGTCATTCCTAGTGATTCCGTATTCATTCATGATCAATTCGACACACTTCACGGTCAATTCACTTCACTTCACGGCCATTTCCACACACTTCGCGGTCATTTCACTTCACTTCACCATCATTTCCATACATTTCACGATCATTCCTAGGGATTCACTTCACTTTATGGCCATTTTCACGCACTTCGCGGTTATTTCACTTCACTTCACCATCAATTCACTTCACTTCATGGCCATTTTCACGCACTTCGCGGTCATTTCACTTCACTTCACCATCATTTCCATGCATTTCACGGTCATTCCTAGCGATTTCGTCTTCATTTCGTGCATTTCACGGTCATTTCCATGCATTTCACGGTCATTCCTAGCGATTCTGTCTTCATTCACGGTCAATTCGACGCACTTCACGGTCAATTCACTTCACTTCACGGCCATTTCCACGCACTTCGCGGTCAATTCACTTCACTTCACTGTCATTTTCATGCATTTCACGGTCATTCCTAGGGATTCCGTGTTCATTCATGGTCAATTCGACGCACTTCACGGTCAATTCACTTCACTTCACGGCCATTTCCATGCACTTCGAGGTCATTTCAGTTCACTTCACCGTCAATTCCATGCATTTCATGGTCATTCCTAGCAATTCCGTGTTGATTCACGGTTAATTCGACGCACTTCACGGTCAATTCACTTCACTTCACGGCCATTTCCATGCACTTCGCGGTCATTTCAATTCACTTTGCTGTCATTTCCATGCATTTCACGGTCATTTCTAGTAATTTCGTGTTCATTCACGGTCAATTCGACGCACTTTACGGTCAATTCACTTCACTTCACGGCCATTTTCATGCACTTCACGGTCAATTCACTTCACTTCACTATCATTTTCATGCATTTCACTGTCATTCCTAGCGATTCCGTGTTCATTTATGGTCAATTCGACGCACTTCACAGTCAATTCACTTCACTTCAAAGCCATTTCCATGCACTTCGCGGTCATTTCACTTCACTTCACCGTCATTTCCATGCATTTCACGGTCATTCCCAGCGATTTCGTGTTCATTCACGATCAATTTGACGCACTTCATGGTCAATTCACTTCACTTCACGGCCATTTCCAAGCACTTCGCGGTCAATTCACTTAACTTCAGCATCATTTCTATGTATTTCACGGTCATTCCCTGCAATTCTGTGTTCATTCACGGCCATTTCCGCGCACTTCGTTGTCATTTTGACTTCACTTCACCGTCATTTCCATGCATTTCGGTCATTCCTAGCAATTCTGTGTTCATTTCACAGTTTAGGTTTTGGAATTTGAGAATGGGTTCGGGCTTAGGTTATAGGTTTTGGTTTCGGTTTAGGTTATAGGTTAACGGTTTAGGTTAAATTTTAGCTTTAGGTTATAGGTTTTTAGATTTGAGAATGGGTTCGGGTTTTGGCTATAGGTTTTGGTTTTGGTTTAAGTTATAGGTTATAGGTTTAGGTTTAGGTTTTAGGATTTGAGAATGGGTTCGGGTTTAGGTTATAAGTTTTAGTTTCGGTTTAGGTTATAGGTTAACGGTTTAGGTTAAAGTTTGGGTTTAGGTTATAGGTTTTTGGAATTGAGAATGGGTTCGGGTTTAGGCTATAGGTTTTGGTTTTAGTTTAGGTTATAGGTTTTGGTTTTGAGAATGGGTTCGGGTTTAGGCTATAGGTTTTGATTTTAATTTAGGTTATAGGTTTTGGTTTAGGTTATAGGTTTTGGGATTTGAGAATGGGTTCGGGTTTAGGTTATAGGTTTTGGTTTTAAGAATGGCTTCGGGTTTAGGCTATAGGTTTTGGTTTTAGGTTAGGTTATAGGTTTTGGTTTAGATTATAGGTTTTGGGATTTGAGAATGGGTTCGGGTTTAGGTTATAGGTTTTGGTTTTGAGAATGGGTTCGGGTTTAGGCTATAGGTTTTGGTTAGAGGTTTTGGTTTAGGTTATAGGTTTTGGGATTTGAGAATGGGTTCGGGTTTAAGTTATAGGTTTTGGTTTTGAGAATGGGTTTGGGTTTAGGCTATAGGTTTTGGTTTTAGTTTAGGTTATAGGTTTTGGTTTAGGTTATAGGTTTTAGGATTTGAGAATGGGTTCGAGTTTAGGTTATAAGTTTTGGTTTTGAGAATGGGTTCGGGTTTAGGCTATAGGTTTTGTTTTTAGTTTAGGTTATAGGTTTTGGGATTTGAGAATGGGTTCGGGTTTAGGTTATAGGTTTTGGTTTTGAGAATAGGTTTTGGTTTAGGCTATAGGTTTTGGGATTTGAGAATGGGTTTGGGTTTAGGTTATAGGTTTTGGTTTGGGTTTAGGTTATAGGTTGTAAGTTTAGGTTAGAGGTTTTAGGATTTGAGAATGGGTTCGGGTTTAAGTTTTAGGTTTTAGTTTTGGTTTAGGTTTTGGTTTTGGTTTAGGTTATAGGTTTTGGGATTTGATAATGGGTTCGGGTTTAGGTTATAGGTTTTGGTTTTAGTTCAGGTTTAGGTTATAGGTTTTTGGATTTAAGAATGGGTTATGGTTTAGGTTTTAGAAATCGGGTTCAGGTTCGGGATTGGGTTTAAGTTTGGGTTTTCAAGTTTAGGTTTAGGTTTGGGTTTAAGTTTGAGTTTAAGATTGGGCCCCACAGTTATGTATTTATTATATCCACAACGTTCATCCATATTTCGAGATCATTTCGGAGCATTATCCCAAAAAAAAATCATATCCAAAGATCAACTGGACAACACCACAAAGAGCAGCAGAAAATTGATTTTCACCGTTAAAACTTTTGTAGGGCCCACCATAACATTTATTTTCCATCTAATCTATTCATAAGGTCACAAAGACCTGGATGAAGAGGAAAACCAAATTTCATAATAATCCAAAAACTTCTGTAACCCCTAAAAGGGTTTCAATGGTAGACGTTCAATTCCCCACTGCCTTTTAAAGTGTGGTCCACTTGATAGTTAAATCTATCTTATTTTCCATCTCAAACCTTAATATGAGCTCGCCAAATAGATGTACAGTTTGGAATATAACATAGAGCTTATGATGGGACCTAAAAAAAATAAAGATTCGACATTTTTTTTAAAAAAGTGATTTTTATTTTATTGGATACAAAGTGATTGCTACGGATTATAACCATAGCTATATCCAGAAAATTCCGTAGGCGCGTCCGCGCCACTCGCTGACATATCCGGCGGGGGCGCGCCGATCTGGCAGGGCAATGCCCACCTGACGACTCCTATAACTACGGATTATAACCGTAGTCATAACTGTAGTCTGTGCCCCTCTATGAATTCTTTTTATTTATTTTTTATTTTTTTACATGGAGAACTTCATTCTACTTACAATTTTCTCTAATACATATTTATATAAATATGTATATATAAGCATATAAAAAAAAAATTCTCCCTTTTTTTTTTCATTTCTTTCTTTTTTCATTTAACAAGAATATCTTCTAAACCAAAATTAGTTACTTGACGTACCCTATATGATTTTGGGGTAGGAGAAGCTACTTTAGCCAACCAGCCTGGTTATTTTTCAATATTCCATCAAGTCGATACTCGAAAATTCATTTCAATCACTTCATGGTCAATTTCAATCAGTTCGGGGTCAATTTCGCTCATTTCATTTACTTCGCGATCAATTCCATGCATTTCACGGTCAATCCCGGTGATTTCATTTTGATTCATGGTCATTTCCATGCATTTCACGGTCAATTCCCTTCACTTCACGGTCATTTTCATGCATTTCACTGTCAATTCGCTTCACTTCACGGTCATTTTCATGCATTTCACTGTCAATCCCGGTGATTCTGTTTTGATTCACGGTCATTTCCATGCATTTCACGGTCGTTCTTACCTATTCCGTATTGATTCACGTTCATTTCGATGCATTTCACGGTGAAGTGTAGTGATTGGATGGTGAAATGAAGGGGCATAACCGTGAAATGCACAGAAATGACCGTGAATCAACACGAAATAGGCGGGAATGACCGTGAAATGCATGAAAATGACCGTGAAGTGAAGCGAATTGACCGTGAAATGCATGCAAAACCTTAACCTAAACCTAAACTAAAACCTTAACCTAAACCTATAACCTATAACCTAAACCACAACCAAAACCTATAACATAAACCCGAACCCATTCTCAAATCCCAAAACCTATAACCTAAACCAAAACTAAAACCTATAGCCTAAATCCGAACCCATTCTCAAATCAAAAAACCTATAACCTAAACCTAAACTATTAACCTATAACCTAAATTAAAACATGTAATCTAAACCAAAACTAAAACCTAAAACCTAAAACCTAAACCCGAACCCATTATCAAATCTCAAAACCTATAACCTAAACCGAAACCAAAACCTATAACCTAAACTCGAACCCATTATCAAATCCCAAAACCTATAACCTAAACCGAAGCCAAAACTTATAACCTAAACCCGAACCCATTCTCAAATCCCAAAACCTATAACCTAAACCCGAACCCATTCTCAAATTCAAAAACCTATAACCAAAACCTAAACCATTAACCTATAACCTAATTCAAAACGTATAACCCAAACTAAAACTAAAACCTATAACCTAAACCTGAACCCATTATCAAATCCCAAAACCTATAACCTAAACTGAAACCAAAACCTATAACCTAAACCCGAACCCATTATCAAATCCCAAAACCTATAACCTAAACCAAAACCAAAACCTATAACCTAAACCTGAACCCATTCTCAAATCCCAAAACCCAAACCTAAACCTAAACGTAAAACCTAAAACCTAAACCTAAGCCTATAACCTAAACTCAAATCCCTAAACCTAAACCTAGACCTAATCCTATAACCTAAACTCAAATCCCTAAACCTTAACATATAACCTAACCTAAACTTATAACCTAAAACTATTCTCAAATCTCAAAACCTATAACTTAAACCTAACCTTTCCCTAAACCTATAACCTAAACTCAATTCCCTAAACCTAAACCTTAGCCTAAACCTAAACTCAAATTCCTAAACCTTAACCTATAACCTAACCTAAACATATACTTATAACCTAAACCCAAACCCATTCTCAAATCCCAAAAGCTATAACCTAAACCAAAACCAAAACCTATGGCCTAAACCCGAACCCATTCTTAAATCTCAAAACCTATAACCTAAACCAAAACCTATAACCTAAACTAAAACCAAAACCTATAGCCTAAACCCGAACCCATTCTCAAATCTAAAAACCTATAACCTTAACCTAAACCTTAACCTTAACCGTTAACCTATAACCTAAACCGAAACCAAAACTTATAACTTAAACCCGAACCCATTCTCAAATCCCAAAACCTAAACCTAAACCTATAACCTTTAAAATTTGAGAATAGGTTTAGGTTATAGGTTATAGGTTAAGGTTAGGGTGTAGGTTAAGGTCATTTGCTATAGGTTATAGGTTTACGTTAAGGTTTAGGTTTTGGGATTTGACAATAGGTTTAGGTTAGGGTGTAGGTTAAGATTTAGGAAAATGACAGTGAATCAACACGAAATTGCCGGGAATGACAGTGAAATGCATGGAAATGACCGTGAAGTGAAGCGATTGGACCTTAAAATGTGCAGAAATGACCGTGAAATGCATGTAAATGACCGTGAAGTGAAGGAGTTTGACCGTGAAATGCCTCGAAATGATCGTGAATCAACACAGAATTGTTTCGAACGACTGTGAAATGCATGGAAGTGATCGTGAATTGAAGCGAAATGACCGTGAAATGCATGCAAATGACCGTGAAGTGAAGGAGTTTGATTGTGAAATGCCTTGAAATGACCGTGAATCAACACGGAATTGTTTCGGATGACCGTGAAATACATGGAAGTGATCATGAATTGAAGCAAAATGACCGTGAAATGCATGTAAATGACCGTGAAGTGAAGGAGTTTGACCGTGAAATGCTTCGAAATGACCGTGAATCAATACGAAATTGTTTCGGATGACCGTGAAATGCATGGAAGTGATGATGAATTGAAGCGAAATGACCCTGAAATGCATGCAAATGACCGTGAAGTGAAGGAGTAAGTGAAGGAGTTTGACCGTGAAATGCCTCGAAATGACCGTGAATCAACACGGAATTGTTTCGGATAACCGTGAAATGCATGGAAGTGATGATGAATTGAAGCGAAATGACCCTGAAATGCATGCAAATGACCATGAAGTGAAGGAGTTTGACCGTGAAATGCCTTGAAATGACCTTGAATCAACACGGAATTGTTTTGGATGACCGTGAAATGCATGGAAGTGATCATGAATTGAAGCAAAATGACCATGAAATGCATGCAAATGACCGTAAAGTGAAGGAGTTTGACCGTGAAATGCCTCGAAATGACCGTGAATCAACACAAAATTATTTTGGATGACCGTGAAATGCATGGAAGTGATCATGAATTGAAGCGAATTGACTGTGAAATGCATGCAAATGACCGTGAAGTGAAGGAGTTTGACCGTGAAATGCCTCGAAATGATCGTGAATCAACACGGAATTGTTTCGGATGACCGTGGAATGCATGGAAGTGATCATGAATTGAAGCGAAATGACCATGAAATGCATGTAAATGACCGTGAAGTGAAGGAGTTTGACTGTGAAATGCCTTGAAATGACCGTGAATCAACACGAAATTGTTTTGGATGACCGTGAAATGCATGGAAGTGATCATGAATTGAAGCGAATTGACTGTGAAATGCATGCAAATGACCGTGAAGTGAATGAGTTTGACCATGAAATGCCTCGAAATGACCGTGAATTAACACGAAAATGTTTCAGATGACCGTAAAATGCATGGAAGTGATCATAAATTGAAGCGAAATGATCGTGAAATGCATGCAAATGACCTTAAAGTGAAGGAGTTTGACTGTGAAATGCCTCGAAATGACCGTGAATCAACATGGAATTGTTTCGGATGACCGTGAAATGCATGGAAGTGATCATGAATTGAAGCGAATTGACCGTGAAATGCATGCAAATGACCTTGAAGTGAAGGAGTTTGACCGTGAAATGCCTCGAAATGACCGTGAATCAACACGGAATTGTTTCAAATGACCGTGAAATGCATGGAAGTGATCATGAATTGAAGTGAAATTGTAACACCCCAGATTTTTTTCAACCTGGGATTAGACGTCCTTAGGCAATGGGTCAACCATAACACCTTAGTAACCTCTCAGAACCCAATTCCAAAGCTAAGAAATCATTTAGAATGAAATTCTTTAGAAATTTAACGTGAATTAGCCAGCGCTACGTTAGATTAGCTGTGAAATTAGCACTGATCGCTTTAAATACGATCTGTAAGACCCAAAACCTGTAAAACCATTGACGCTTTCTTACCCTGAAATCCAGGATCAAACTCTAAACCGGTTTGTTCTCAGGAACCCTTTGAAACTTTGTATTGGATCTAGAGCGCGTGTCGAAAGTTTGATATCCGCAATCTCAGACCGTTATGACCGCTTAGCTAGACTTGACAATCATTTCAAAAATCAAGCCCAACCGATGCTCTGAGGCTATTTCATTGAGCCTGAAGCAGAGAGTGTGAGAAAGAGTGAAATTCATTTAAAATTAAATAGGATTTAAATAAATCTGGCACGTTTCGTTTGCGGGTTAAGTATAAGCATTTAGACCGTCGGAATCTAACCCAAATACACCCTCGAATCAGGGAACATTTTTCACTCAAGTCAGTGTACTTGGAATCCTCGATCGAGTCTCCGTGACCGCTGAACTGAAACTGGTCCGCCACGTGCGATCTGGGAACTCTACCGGTCTGAAAACTTGATGTGAGCAGGATCCAATGTGCATGAGCTTAAGTCCAACCGCGTTCGGCCAGGGAACCTCCCGAAATACTCTTTTGGATCGAAAAAGACCCGATTTGGCTATAACCCAAGTATACCTTGACTTGAAGTCTGTTTTGGTTATGTTTGGGCTTATAAAAGGGGCTTAAACCCTTAGCTTTCTAACCCATACGAATTTGAGAAAAACCCTAGGAGAGAGAAGAGAGAAAAGAGAGAAGTGAGGGAGAAGCTGGTGATTTCTCCTGGGATTCTTCCCTGCTGCTCTACGTGCCAAAGCCATCCACCTGCATCATTCTTCCGGCGATTCTAGTTTCGTTCTAGGTAAGAAAACCCTAACCCTAACCTGATTTGAAGCTTAGACTAGCTGTAGAAGAGTTCTAGCTAACCTGTTTCTTGCCATAGGTGGCGTATCTGTCGTTAGTGAAGACACATCATCTGAATCCTAACGAATACGCATTTCTGGTTTAAGGTGTGGATCTTAGATGCTTAGATTACTTATTTTCAAAGCTTTCAATGTCGTTTAATGGTAGATTACTGATGATGATGCTATTTGACATATACAACATGCTGTCCATTTTTCATTCCGTATACGTACGAAGAATATAAGATTTAGGGTATTTTAGGTATTTGTAGAAAATACTGTATACGTACGTATTTTGTCGATATGATTGCCATGGGTATTTGCCGTGTATTTATACTAGTTATGGATGTATGATCTGTTTGGCGAAGAGATTCACCCTAATGCACATATTGGCCGACATATGCTATGTAGACTAAGTGTTTGTTGAAATGCCTAAATCAATATGATTTATGCCTGCCATATGTTTTGAATGTAAGAACATGATTTTTGTGTATTAGACATCTCCTCGATATAAAGATTTGTCATATTATATGTTGAAATCAACATATGTCAAGTACGTTAGAGTTGTGTAGTCTAAGTGTTAGTATAAATGTATGTATTAGTAAGTATTGAGTAAATGGTGTTGTAGATTAGCGTTGAGATTGGATTCTCAACTAATTTGATGATGTACATGAATTCTTCCATGCTTGTTATATTGAATTGATTACCTTATGTTTGAAATACCCGTATATGGTTAATTGCTTATGATGTATGTTATAACATGCTGATAACATGCTAGAATGTCTTGTATTTCGATTCTGTCTCTCTCATGTGATTATTGATTCACATTACATGTGCTTGGGGCTATACTCTATCCAGGCAGTTGGTAACAGTTTAGAATTCGTGGTCGGATTCTATTCGCCACGAAGGATGTGTATGATGAACTCGAGTCGTACTAAAGTCGTCGACAGTGGTTAGGCCACACGAAGTGCTTGTGCACTTCATGTCGGTCGATTCGACGTGCGCTCGCGCTAGTCGGACTCATCAAGTAACCCGACTGACCATTGTATGTTCACCTTGTATTCATCATAACTGCTTGAACCTAGGGTACTAAACTTACCATTGGAAAGCCCCTCTAACCTTGGTACCTCGATCCCCTAAGACTCATGAGCCGGGCATGGTGGTATGAGACACCGTGGTCGAGCTGTCAGCCTACGCTGGGGCCACAAACCTCCCCGTAGTGACCAGTGAGTACCCTACTCTGAGCAGATTATGGTGGTATGGGACATTATATTCTTGTTGTTGGCCTACATTGATAAGGTGATGGGGGAGTGGAGCAACGAGTGCGAGCAACAGCCCTTGCAGCCCTTTGTAGTGACCTTGAGTTTATCCTGACACCGTATGGGGGCGACGAGTCATGATGCAGTATTAAGGATATAAACTAGGCCTATATTGATAAGGTGATGGGGGAGCGGAGCAACGAGCGCGTGCAACAGCCCTGATAGCCCTTGCAGCGACCTAAAAATATATCATCGTATGAGATTACTAGGAGTGACGACCCTAGACAGGATCATTATTTGGGTATTGATATAAGGGAGGTACCTTAGTTTCCCAATCCTGCTGTATGAAATAGACTAATAACAACTCGGTAATCATATCCACGTCGCACTGCATGTGCCTGGAAGATGTGGAGCACTGTGGGAAGAAAGTATGCCGCGGACGCAGATGGTGCCGCATGAGAGAGTATGTCGGTGAGGGCATCCATCATGTCATTTCATCCATACATTAATCACAGTATTTAAGAATGTTTGTTTTGTTTGCTTTATCATTATCACGTGATGGATTTGATAACATGTTAATCTTTATTTTATGATTTCACTGAGTTAGCTACTCACTCTCACGTTACGGGATGGTATTCCGGATACCCACCAGTCCCTATTTTAGTTTCAGATGAGGGCGCTGCTTGTGGAGCGGAGCTGGACTTGTATGATGCTGAGGAGGACTTCTCCTCCGTGTTTTGATCAACGGGATTATAAGGAGGTTGATTAGACGCCATGACACTTGTCTTTCTTTTGTACTTTTGGAGCACTCATGTATATTCTTTTCTTTCTATTTTGGAGTATACATGTATTTAGTTAACCTGGTAACATGTTCACACTCTGGAGACTTACAATCATTTATATGTTTTATATATCTATCACATTCTTCCGCTTACTAATTTAACTGTCTCTGGAGTATGATATGTTATTTTGGCTTAATCCACCTCATGTTTTATGTACTGTTACCGACGACATTCATCCATTATTGAAAATGTTGCATAAGTGATGTTCTGGAAGTCGGGAATTGGGTTTCTACCCGACTCCCAATTTTTGGGGCATTACAGATGGTATCAGAGCGTGATTTGGATTAAACTGGACCTGGGTTATGGTAACACAATGCACACTGACGCACTCTGACTTAGGAAGGGGGCGATGGAAACCTAAAAACTACATTGGAATCCCAAGTTTCGCCGACAGGTGAAACTATACGGTACTTTAGATCGTAACGTATCTTTGGTCGCGTGAAGCGACCTAAGCCGCCTCTAGGTCATGAGTCGACGGGTTGGAGTCATTTCCTGAAGAATTTTAAACTCGGGAATGGATGTCCTTGGGCTGTGGGACAACCCCAACATCTTACACTCAATCTCAAGGCCTAAAACTCCTCTTTTATCCAATTCCTTCGAAATCTCTCCTTTAATCACCCCATTCTTCAACCTTTTCTAAGTCCTTTCACACGAGACATAAACCCTAATGTGTAAATGATAGAGAATCATACTTAAACAAAAAATTTACTATGAATAGTAAATATATGTGTAGATTAGACTTTGACCATTCCAATTATGAAATCTTGTGGAATAAATGGGTTAGTTGGATGGATTAGCCCTCCTACCCCAAAATCATATGTTACAAGTCATATAAACTCATTCCGGTTCGTAAATTGGCCTCGAAACCCCTCAAACGGAGTCGTGTGCCTACTCACGGTAATCCGCAATGATCTAAGGTGGGCCCCACACACATTTAGGACCTAGGGGACAGGGGGATCCCTTCCAACTGGATGAGCATCGCCGAAAAGACGGATGGTCGGCAAGGGCCTCGCCATTTGGTCGGGCCTTCAGGCCGGAGGTGTTTGGGGGTTAGGGTAGCCCCCTGGTATGTGGGTCGTCTGTTAAAATCCCTCCAATCTAGTACCACCTTCACAAACTGTAACACCCCGGATTTTGGCCAATCTGGGATTTGACGTCCTTAGGCAATGGGTCAACTAAAACACCTGGAAAATCGCTCAGAACCCAATTTCATAGCCAAAGAAACCACTTAGGACTATTCCTATGGAAATTTAGCATAAGTTAGCTAGCGCAACGCTGGAGTAGCTGGGAAACAGTCCCTGATCACTTTAAATACGTTCTACAAGACCCAAATCGAGTAGAACGTATGACTCCATAATACTCTATAACCTTGGATCAAACTCTAAACAGGTTTGTTCTCTGGACCACTTTGAAATTTTGTATTGGATCTAGACCGCGCGTCGAAAGTCCGATACCTCTTATCTTAGACCGTTAGAACCGCCTAGCTGGACTTGACAATCATTTCGAAAATCAAGTCAAACCGATAATCACAGACTATTTCATTGAGCCCGGACTGAAGAGACCGCGTATAGGGACAGAATTGGAATTTCAAATTCAAATCTGGCACACGACTTGACACGTCAGTATTAAGCGTTCTGACCGTCAGAATTCATCCAGATTACACCCTCGGATCAGGAAAAATTTCTATTTATTATTATGAGACTTCCAGCCCTGATCTACGTTCGGTGACCGCTGAACTGAAACTGGTCCGCCACGTGCGATCTGCGAACCCTGTCGGACTGAAAACTTAATGCGCGCTAGATCTGGTACGCATGAGCTTAAGTCCGATCGCATTCGACCAGGGGACCACCAGAAATGCCCTTTTGGACCGAAACAGCCCCGATTTGGATATACCTCAAGTATACTTTGTTCCCAAGCCTGTTTTGGGCACATTTGAGCTTATAAAAGGGGTTGAAACCCTCACTTCTCTCACCCATCCGAATTTGCTAGAAACCCTAGCTAGAGTGAGAGAGAAAGTGAGAGTTTGTGAGAGAAGGTGGGAGAGCTTTTCCTACTGCTGCTGCATATGCTTAAGTGGCGTATTCCAATCACTTTGCCGGTGATTTCTCCGCGTTTCTAGGTAAGAAATAACCCTAGAAAGTTGCTGATTTGATGCTTCTTTAGTTCCATAGCTTGTTAGTTGATAAATCTCGTAAATCAGGTTCTCTATTCGCCGTAGACGAAGCGTATACGCTCCGTTCGAATTCTCATCCCTAAAAGGGAAAAGGTGCGGATATTAGACGCTTTGATTGACTGTTTCCAAAGCTTTCAATGTCGTTTAATAGTAGATTCTTGACGGCAACGCCGTTTGACATGTACAACATGCTCTCCGTTTCCTGTTTCGTAAATTAACGAAGAATATGAGATTTAGGGCATTTTAGTCATTTGTAGGAAGTACAGTTTACATTCTTATTTTGCTGATGTGATTGACATGGTTTGTTGTCGCATTAGGAAGTTAGGAATGCGTGCATAATTAGTTTGGCGAAGATATTCACCTAAATGCGCACGTCGGATCGACATACTATATGTAGACTTAAGTGTGTAGTGTAAGTATTTGTATAAATGCTTGTATTAGTATGTATTGGCTTAAATGGTGTTATAGATTAGTTTGAGATTGATTTCTCAATTAATATGTTGATGTGAATGATTTCCTACATGTTAGCCATATGTACGATTTCATTATATGTATGAAATACATGTGCTTAATGATTCATTTAAGTGGTATGTTATAACATGTGCTTGATGATTTTCTTATGACTTAGTTGGAGATTGAATTCTCAATTAATACGCTGATGGTGATGATTTCCTATATGTTGGCGATATGTATAATTTCATTATATGTATGAAAGGCATGTGCTTGAAGACTCGCTTAAGTTGTATATAATAACATGTGTTAACATGCTCACATGGTTGCATTTCATTTCCATTACCCTTACACAACTGCTGATGTGATTCTATGATTGTTTGGGACTATGCCTAGTCCAGGCAGTCGGTAACCGAAAGAATTCATGGTTAGCTTATCTTGGCCACGAAGGACGTGTCGATGAACACGAGTCGTGTTTAGAGTTGGCGGCAGTGGTTAGGCCACGCGAAGTGTTTTACGCACTTCATGTCGTTCGACTTGCGATGCGCTCATGCTAGTCGAACTCGTCAAGTAACCCGACTGGCTGTTGTATGTTCACCCTGCATGAGTCATATCTGCTTGAACCTAGGGTACTGAACTTACCATTGTAAACCCTGTTAACCATGGTACCTTGATCCATAAAGACTCATGAGCCGGGCATGGTGGTATGGGACACCGTGGTCGAGCTGTCGGCCTACGCTGGGGCCACAAACCTCCCCGTAGTGACCAGTGAGCACCTAGACTCGTGAGCAGATTATGGTGGTATGAGACACTATATTCTAGCTGTCGGCCTACACTGATCAGGCGACGAGCCCTTTGTAGTGACCGCGAGCGTATTCTGAGTTCACGGGAGGCGACGACCCTTCCGTTGCAGCAGAGTACAGTAGGCCTGTATTGATAAGGTGATGGGGGAGCGGAGCAACGAGTGCGTGCAACAGCCCTGGCAGCCCTTGCAGCGACCTACGAAATATACATCGTATGAGCTTACTAGGAGTGACGACCCTAGACAGGATCTTTGTTGGGATTGATACAAGGGAAGTACCTTAGTTTCCCAATCCTGCTGTTTGAATGGACTAATAACAACTTGGAAATCATATCACCATAGAATTGCATGTGCCTGGAAGATGTGGAGCACTCTAGGGAGTGTGGCATGCCGCGGTCGTAAGATGTTGCCGCATGAGGGTGATCGTCGGTGAGGGCATACATCACGTCATGTCATAATTGCATTAACAACAGTATTAGGAATGTTTGATTTATTGCTTTACTATTATCGCGTGATTGATTTGAGAACATGTTAATCCTTGCTCTATTATTCCACTGAGTTAGCTACTCACTCCTACGTTACGGGACGGTGTTCCTGGACACCCACCAGACCTTTTTGTGATTGCAGATGATGGCGCGGCCTGTGAGGCGGAGCCGGACTTGATGATGATGAGGAGGATCCCTCCTTTATGCGTGTTCTGATCGACGGGATTACAGGGAGGTTGATTAGATACTTTGACATTTGTCATTTTATATTTTTAGCGCACTCATGTATATTCGTTTCATCTACTTTTGGAGTATACATGTATGTGTATAACCTGGTAACATGTTCACACTCTGGAGACATACAACAGTTTATATATGTTATACATACTATTACAGACTTCCGCTGGTTAATTTAACTGTCTCTGGAGTATGATATGTTGTTCTGGCTTAATTTCACTCATGTTTAATACATTATCACAGACAACATTCAATCATACATATCTATGTTGCATAAATAATATTTTGGAACTCGGGAGTTGGGTTTTTGCTCGACCCCCCAATTTTCGGGATGTTACACAAACTACCCCTCCAAGCTCTCCTTTCTCTCTCAAACGTCTGATTTTTGGCAAAAAACTGCCCCTCCAATCACTCTCATTTCCATTTTCAGTCACAACTGACGCCACTCCATCACTCACAGCCATACAAACTCCCCTCTCTCTCCATTCTCGTTGTTTGGAGCTCTCTCATCCTCCATTGGAGGCTAAAATTCGTGTGAGCCTTCATCCCAACCTATTTTTCTCTTTTCCCTTTGAAATCCTGGCCTTGGAGGGCCTGATTCACCCCTCTATAGGACCTAGATTTGTGCCAGCCCATTGGGTCAGCCCTATCTCCCCCTTTCTTCCATTTTCCATGGCCTTTGTAGAGGCTAGTTTAGCCTTCTTCTCCATTTCCACCATTTTCTCTCTTATGGACAAGAAGAGGAGCCCCGTTGATGAAGCCGGGCCTAGTCGCCCCGCCCGTTCAGGAAGGTCGAGAGATGCCGCCGCCCTGTGGCTTGGTTGTTTCTATGTTAGGATCCTTGTATTTTTGTGTTGATGAGCTTAGTAGCGTAGTAGTTGGTAGAAGGTTTTAGATGTTGGGAGTCTTGGTCGCATTAGCTCACATGCATCTTCTGTCATGATTCATGTAACACTGTGTTCCAGGTATTATGACAAATTCTGATAAATGACATGCATGCAGTCCCTTTTGCTATGAAGTGAGTGGAATGCTTAAGGAATTGTGTATTGCTATGCTACATCTCATATTTTCCAACATAAGGTCCATTTTTCAAAGCCTAAAATTGATTTTTAATCCCACCCCACCCTCCTACCAAATAAGCCGCTCCCACTCCCGAAGTGAGATCAGCAAAGCAGTCCTATTTAACACAACTTGAGACCACTGGCAACATATAGTCCCTTGGCATTTTGGACCTAAAGTTAGTACTCCTAGATTTGAAAGATCTGACGATATAGGAAATCCAATTCCATTTAGACAATCGTGACCCTAAGCGATAGAATAATTCTCTGTATTAGAAATGGTTTGAAACCATTTAGCGTATAAGCTTAGATTTTGGATTACAGCTAGTGAGTTACAGACTAGTCTACTAGTTACCTTAAGTAGTATAAAGCCTGTATATGCTAAGGAATAGTAGGTTAGATTTGGTTGGAGTAGAACCTCATTCCTTCGATAGATCCCCTTGATACTTATATACTTCTGTTATAACCCTTAGGAAAGTTGTTTTAACTTAGAACCATTCACTCTCAGGAAAAACTTATAAATCTCTCAGATTGGACTTAGAATAAACTAGCACGCCCCTTAGAATTGCCTTCTCCAAGGGCTTATTGCATTCGGGAATACAGAGTAAAGGAACTGTATGTAATCGATGTATTTGCGGTTTAAATCGATTTCTTAATCCTAGTAGTTATCAATGAATCCAATGCTCTGATCAAGCAGAAGATCGGCATCGACTCGGATTAAGAACTGATACAACGAGTTTTCTGTCCTAATTAGACAGAAGGTTCAATGTATCCGGCTCAGACCCACTATACAACTTTTCTTCCGTGTTGGCCCGACCACCTACAACTAAAAGTTATTGCTTTGCCTTTGGAAAATGTTGAGGACATACAGCCAATAGAGATTAGACCTCTTGCCACAAACTCACATCCGTCCTTAAAATCAACTACAACACCCATCACTTCAGCTTTTTTCTACAACCATAGGTACCAATACCATAGAACGCGTCGTTAGCAAAGGAAGACCAATGTAGTGAGAGGTTATTTCCCATTTCATGTTAAATATAGGCCCTAAGTTACACCTCATTCCGATATACGGATCGAGACATAGATTCTTGAACCTTAAGTAGAACTAAGTTTTAAGGGGGGTAGAACGTATTAAGCCCAATCTACTTCGAATTATCTAGTACAACTGTTGGATTAGAGTAGCGCAACGGAAGCGTGGTTGGCTTCTTCCCCACTGGCCCAGGATCGAAACAGTTGATTTAGGTTATACGTAAGGTTAGGTCACTAAATAGGATTTGAACCATACTTAGAATGCCAATACTAAAGTCTCTCTAAGGACTCATTATCCTTAGCCAATTTCGGGGATAAAATTTTATTTTAAGGGAGGTAAATTGTAACACTCCAGATTTTTACCAACCTGGGATTAGACGTCCTTAGGCAATGGGTCAACCATAACACCTTAGTAACCTCTCAAAATCTAATTCCAAAGCCAAGAAATCATTTAGAATGAAATTCTTTAGAAATTTAACGTGAATTAGCCAGCGCTACGTTAGATTAGCTGTGAAATTAGCACTGATCGCTTTAAATACGATCTTTAAGACCCAAAACCTGTAGAACCATTGACACTATCTTACCCTGAAATCTAGGATCAAACTCTAAACCCGTTTGTTCTCAGGAACCCTTTGAAACTTTGTATTGGATCTAGACCACGTGTCGAAAGTCCGATATCCGCAATCTCAGACCGTTATAACCACTTAGCTGGATTTGATAATCATTTCAAAAATCAAGCCCAACCGATGCTCTGAGCTATTTCATTGAGCTTGGAGCAGGGAGTGTGAGAAAGAGTGAAATTCATTTAAAATTAAATGGGATTTAAATAAATCTGGCACGTTTCGCTTGTGGGTTAAGTCTAAGCATTCAGACCGTCGGAATCTTACCCAAATACACCCTCGGATCAGGAAACATTTCTCACTCAGGTCAGTATACTTGGAATCCTCGATCGAGTCTCCGTGACCGCTGAACTGAAACTGGTCCGCCACGTGCGATCTGGGAACTCTACAGGTCTAAAAACTTGATGTGAGCAGGATCCAATGTGCATGAGCTTAAGTCCGACCGCGTTCGGCTAGGGGACCTCCCGAAATGCTCTTTTGGATCGAAAAAGACCCAATTTGGCTATAACCCAAGTATACCTTGACTTGGAGTCTGTTTTGGTTATGTTTGGGCTTATAAAATGGGCTTAAACCCTTAGCTTTCTAACCCATACGAATTTGAGAAAAACCCTAAGAGAGAGAAGAGAGAAAAGAGAGAGAAGTGAGGGAGAAGCTGGTGATTTCTCCTGAAATTCTTCCCTGCTGCTCCACGTGCCAAAGCCATCTACCTGCATCGTTCTTTCGATGATTCTGGTTTCGTTCTAGGTAAGAAAACCCTAACCCTAACCTAATTTGAAGCTTAGACTAGCTGTAGAAGAATTCTAGCTAACCTGTTTCTTGCAATAGGTGGCGTATCTGTCGTTGGCGAAGACACATCGTCTGAATCCTAACGAATATGCATTTCTGGTTTAAGGTGCGGATCTTAGATGCTTAGATTACCTGTTTTCAAAGCTTTCAATGTCGTTTAATGGTAGATTGCTGATGAGGATGCTATTTAACATGTACAACATGCTGTCCGTTTTTCATTCCGTATACGTACGAAGAATATGAGATTTAGGGTATTTTAGGTATTTATAGGAAATATTGTATACATACGTATTTTGTCGATATGATTGCCATGGGTATTTGCTGTGTATTTATACTAGTTATGGATGTATGATCTGTTTGGCGAAGAGATTCGCCCTAATGCACATCTTGGCTGACATATGCTATGTAGACTAATGTGTGTAGACTAAGTGTTTGTTGAAATGCGTAAATCAATATGATTTATGCCTGTCATATGTTTTGAATGTAAGAACATGATTATTATGTATTAGACATCTCCTCGATATAAGAATTTGTCATATTATATGTTGAAATCAACATACGTCAAGTACGTTAGAGTTGTGTAGTCTAAGTGTTAGTATAAATGTATGTATTAGTAAGTATTGAGTACATGGTGTTGTAGATTAGTGTTGAGATTGGATTCTCAACTAATTTGATGATGTACATGAATTCGTCCATGCTTGTTGTATTGAATTGATTGCCTTATGTTTGAAATACTCGTATATGGTTAATTGCTTATGATATGTGTTATAACATGCTGATAACATGCTGAAATGTCTTGTATTTCGATTTTGTCTCTCTCACGTGATTATTGATTCACATTACATGTGCTTGGGGCTATACTGTAGTCCAGGCAGTCGGTAATAGTTTAGAATTCGTGGTCGGATTCTATTTACCACGAAGGATGTGTATGACGAACTCGAGTCGTATTAGAGTCGTCGACAGTGGTTAGGCCACACGAAGTGCTTGTGCACTTCATGTCGGTCGATTCAACGTGCGCTCATGCTAGTCGGACTCATCAAGTAACCCGACTGACCATTGTATGTTCACCTTGTATTTATCATAACTGCTTGAACCTAGGGTACTAAACTTACCATTGGAAAGCCCCTCTAACCTTGGTACCTCGATCCCCTATGATTCATGAGTCGGGCTTGGTGGTATGGGACACCGTGGTCAAGCTGTCAACCTACGCTGGGGCCATAAATCTCCCCGTAGTGACCAATGAGCACCCTACTCTGAGCAGATTATGGTGGTATAGGACACTATATTCTTACTGTCGGCCTACATTGATAAGGTGATGGGGGAGTGGAGCAACGAGTGCGAGCAACAGCCCTGACAGCCCTTTGTAGTGACCTATCCTGACACCGCATGGGAGTGACGAGTCCTGATGCAGTCTTAAGGATATAAACTAGGCCTATATTGATAAGGTGATGGGGGAGCGGAGCAACGAGTGCGTGCAACAGCCCTGACAGCCCTTGCAGCGACCTAGAAATATATCATCGTATGAGATTACTAGGAGTGACGACCCTAAACATGATCATTGTTTGGGTATTGATATAAGGGAGGTACCTTAGTTTCCCAATCGTGCTGTATGAAATGGACTAATAACAACTCGGTAATTATATCCACGTCGCACTGCATGTGCTTGGAAGATGTGGAGCATTGTGGGAAGAAAGCATGCCGCGGACGCAGATGGTGTCGCATGAGGGAGTATGTCGGTGAGGGCATCCATCATGTCATTTCATCCATGTATTAATCACAGTATTTAAGAATGTTTGTTTTGTTTGCTTTATCATTATCGTGTGATGGATTTGATAACATGTTAATTTTTGTTCTATGATTTCACTGAGTTAGCTACTCACTCCCATGTTACGGGATGGTGTTCTGGACACCCACCAGTCCCTATTTTAGTTTCAGATGAGGGCGCTGCTTGTGGAGCGGAGCTGGACTTGTATGATGCTGAGGAGGACTTCTCCTCCGTATTTTGATCGACGAGATTACAGGGAGGTTGATTAGACGCCATGACACTTGTCTTTCTTTTATACTTTTGGAGCACTCATGTATATTCTTTTCTTTCTATTTTGGAGTATACATGTATTTAGTTAACCTGGTAACATGTTCACACTCTGGAGACTTACAATCATTTATATATTTTATATATCTATCACATTCTTCCATTTGCTAATTTAACTGTCTCTGGAGTATGATATGTTGTTTTGGCTTAATCCACCTTATGTTTTATGTATTGTTACCAACGTCATTTATCCATTATTGAAAATGTTGCATAAGTGATGTTCTGAAACTTGGGAGTTGGGTTTCTACCCGACCCCCGATTTTCGGGCCGTTACAGAAATGATTGTAAAATGCATGCAAATGACCATGAAGTGAAGGAGTTTGACCGTGAAATGCCTCAAAATGACTGTGAATCAACTCGAAAATGCTTCGGATGACCATGAAATGCATTAAAGTGATCATGAATTGAAGTGAAATGACAATGAAATGCATGCAAATGAATGTGAAGTGAAGGAGTTTGACCGTGAAATTCCTCGAAATGATCGTGAATCAACACGAAAATATTTCGGATGACCGTGAAATGCATGGAAGTGATCATGAATTGAAGCGAAATGACCATGAAATGCATGCAAATGAAATGAACGAAATTGACCGCTAAGTGAATAAAATGGATTTTCGATCATCGAGCTGATGAAATCTTGAAAAATAACCAGATTGGTTGGTTAAAGTAGCTTCTCCTACCCCAAAATCATATAGGGTACATCAAGTAATTAATTTTAGTTTAGAAGATATTTTTGTTAAATGAATAAAGAAAGAAATGGAAAAAAAGAGAAAAAAAATTTATATGCTTATATATACATATTTATATAAATATGTGTTAGAGAAAATTATAGGTAGAATAAAGTTCTCCATATACAAAAAAAATAAATAAAATCTATTGCTATGGATTTGAGCTACGGTTATTATCCGTAGCCATAGGGACCACTCTATGGGCGTGGTCCCCCCAAATTAGCGTGGCCACGTCGGACAGGCCAGCAAGTGGCGCGGGGGGCCGCTAGTTCGGCGCGCCCACCCTGGATGGACCCTATTGCTACGGATTATGGTATCTATGGCTACAGTTATAATCCGTAGCCATATGTCTGACCGTAGCAAATGACATTGTCATTCTGCTTTGAACGTCTACCGTTAAAACCCTTTCAGGGGTCACGGAAGTTTTGGATCATTACGAAAAAAATTTTACCTATTCATCCAGGTCTTTGTGACGTCATGAATAGATTGGATGGAAAATAAATGTTATAGTGGGCCCTACAAAAGTTTCAACGGTGAAAATCAATTTTCTACTGCTCTTTATGGTGTGGTCCAGTTGATCTTTGGATATGATTTTTTTTTTTTAGGGATAATGCTCCAAAATGATCTCGAAATATGGATGAACATTGTGGATATAATAAATACATAACTGTGGGGCCCATGTAACGTTGATCTCTTTTGAACCGTTCGTATAACTCGGAGTTCGATGAGCGTCAGTGCTCGTCTTTGAGCAGCGGCCGATCCGCTTGAAGGAAAAAGTAGGGGCATTTTTTACCTTTGGGAAGGCGTCCGTATACCTGGGGAGTATTCTTGAAAAGTAAAATGGGGTGGGCTTCGTCTCGGGAATGGGCCATATACTGGTCGTACAATTGGAAATTTCTCGTTAAAAAATATGAATGAAGTAGATACGCTGCATGAATGACAGTGGAGCTCACAGAGTTTGCTCATTACGCTCACCGTACTGAGTTATTCTGTACGCAATCTACTTGGCACGTGTATGAGCATAAAAATCATAGGAAATTAGACTTAATTATTATCACCTCCATCTTTCTGTGACAATTATGAATACCTCCCTATGGCTGGAATTATGCAGTGGCTCTACACCGAATGACAAAAATACCTTTATCTTAAGAGTTCATTTTGCAAACGCGTGGACCTACCATTCTGTTAAATGGTGTCCAGCTAACGTGACTACCTACAACACTCTCACACAATTTCTTTGCTCATCAGCTAAGTGGGGCCATCGCATGAAGTTTCTATGCTCATAAGCTAAGTGGGGCTGACACGATGTTTGCAAGAAATTAATCTTATCCATATATTTTGCCCGCTTATATGTTAAGTCATGAGCCTAAAAATAAAGAGATACAAAACAAGTTGCATGATATGGTAGGTAAGGAGATACTAATTAATGAAACCTTTCCCATATTGCTCAAAAGATTAGATGAATTAAAAACACCAAAATACTATCCTAATCCAGTACTTTTTTAACCTTGAGATGGTGGACATACAATCTTCATTATTTCATGTTGTGTGTTCTACTTGAGTTTTGAATTTGTCTCATTTTTTGGGCTCATGTCATGTTGTGCGGGATGCCTTGAATTATGTCAGTCTCCTAGTGTAGAGAAGCCCTATCTTGGTTTGATTGGTGTCTTTTTTATCCAACAAATTAAGGGTGAATTCTCAGTTTGCACGCTATGAAGATTTGCACATTTTCGATTCGACCAAAAAGTGTAAGTCAGTTACATTCGATGCGATCGATAGATTATGCAAATTAGCGCAAATCGAGGTATTTGAGTCCAATTTTGATTAGGGATTAATAGAATACAAGTCTTCTCTCTCTAAGGGTAAAGAGTTTTGCAAGATGAGAGGGTTCTAGACACTTGTAGAGGCTTGAGAAGGGATTTTCTCAAGGGACTAGGGTTTTCCCAGGTGAGCATCATGAAAGGAGATCGAGTTTCGTATGCAATTGAAGAAGGTGAGTGGTGTAAACTCTAAGACTTTTGATTATAGTGATTTTTTTCTCTTTTGTGCCATAAATTTTTTTTTCCATAAGGATTTTTCACATTAAATATCGTGTGTTTAGTGTGATGCTTTATTGATTATTATTATTTGATTGATCTATCTTCATTGAACATGCTTTCACAAAGCGCATAGATTAATGGTGGTATCATATCCAATTTTCTAATACCTAAGGTTAATCTAGGCTTGTTGTGGCTCAACATTACATCATAGTGGTGTGAGATAAAAGGCAAAACTTCAACAAAGTGGTATCAGAGTGTTAGGTTTAAAGGACATTTAAGAATTCAGTGAAGATGTCAGGGTCAAAGTGCGATATATAGAAATTCGATGGGAATAACAATTTTAGTTTGTGGCAGCAGAAGGTTAATGATATTTTAGTATCACAAGGGTTGCACACTTATGAATGTAGATTCTAAGTGTCAATTAGTCTAATTGTGGCTATTAGCTCGCATGTTAAATCCACTCAATTGTGACAATTGATCCACGTTTCAAATCCATCCAATTAGGATCGCCAATTCATGCCATAAATCAAACTAAATAGGTGTTGGAGTTAGTACTCCATAAAACCATATGTGCCCTTATCCACTAGCCACATGGATGTGATTAGGCGGATCTCAATTGTTGTTCGTAGTGACCATTGGTCCTTAATTGGACATTGCTCTCATCGTATATTCATTATGTTTATTGGGGTGCGATTCCTCTAATAGACATTGGAAGCTTAAGATTGGACATAATGGTTATTGACTTGGGAGAGTCGTGGTCCATAGATCTTAGTACCTTGTTAGACCATGATCGTCACAGGTGTTTGGGACACACCTGAGGACATCAATTCATGATATGTACAATCATCTTGTGCAAGGGGACTAACTTGGGTCAGGATGGATAGTATCTACCATTAGGAGCTGACTTGGTGTTGGTTTATGCCTTGTCCTTACCTTGCACAAAGCGTGAATGTGCCATGTACATAAGATCTTGGTTTGCACCTTTGGTTACTCACATTGGTAAATCAAGGTTAAGTCTACAATCTATGGGCCCATTAACTTGGACTATGATTGTGAGATGAAGACTTGATGATGCATAAAAAATGGTTTAATCTTGGACTTGAGGACGTGTAAGAGTCATAATCTTAACTGATTGGCTTTGTCTCTTCTTATGAGGTCCATGCAGGGCCCAATAAAAGTGGACATGGATGAGTATTTCCATCAAGAGTAGTTGATTTTTGTACGGGTCAATAAGGGATCCACCGGTTTTCCCCGGAATATATTTATAGCTTTGATTTAAATAGATTAAGGAGTCATCGAGTGGTTTTTCGGCTAGGCCTAGCATTTTGAATGCTTTATTAAGATTTTCAAGGGTTTTTAACCATTGAAGTTTTTGATTTAATTATTAAAATTGCTTTAATCACACTTAATGATAGCCTGATGGCCCACTTCTGATTGGCATGGTATGTGATCATTAGTAGATACACTATGGTAGTTGATGGATTGAACCATGAGTATATGCATAGATGAGGTAGATTGACGAGCTTTATTCACACTGAATTACATTGAAGTCCGTGAGGTGACAGAACATTATACTAAATGCACATCTGAAAAATAAATCTGATGTACTCGCCAGATTCAAGGTTTGGAAAGCAATGATTGATAACTACATAACGAAAACTGAAAATATTGAGGATGGACAATGGTGGTGAATTCACTTTAAAAGAATTTAACCAATTTTACAATGATGAGGGGATTGTAAGGTATAATACAGTAATGCACACAACTGAGCAAAATGGTGTAGCTGAAAGGATGAATCAGACAATCTTGAAAATAACCCAAAGTATGTTGACTAATAATGCCTTAGGTGAGGAATTATGGACTTAGGTCGCTGATACAACTTGTTATCTTGAGAATCGGTCCTTATCTACTATGATAGATTGTAAGATTCCAAAAGAAGAGTGGAGTGGTCATGATGTAGACTACTCACAGTTGCATGTATTTGATTGTGATGCTTACTCTCATGTTCTGTCAGTTGAGAGAGATAGGCTAGACCAAAGGATGAAAAAGTATACTTTTGTGAGCTATGGTGATGATGTGAAATGATACAAAATATATGATCGGGTCACATGAAAAATTAGAATTAATCGTGACGTCATGTTTAATGAAGATTCCATGTTCCGCAAAGATGAACATAAGGAACTAAGAAAATCACTGATGATTGGCGTTGAAATAAAAAAGTTGAAACATAAGCTGAATCTGAGCTACAGACAGAGGTACAAGAGCAGGTGGAGCAGCCACCTCTCAGAAGAAATTACACGAGGGATCGCAGATTTCCAACTAATTATAGAGATGACTCGAACGTTACATTTGCTCTCATTACGGACGAGGAGGATCCGTTGTCCTTCTAAGAAGCATTGGAAGATACTGATGTTGAGAAGTGGTTGGAGGCCATGCATAATGAGATAGATTCTTTGTACAAGAATGAGACATAAGAGCTAGTGGAGCTTTCAGTTGGGCGTAAAATGATCGAATGTAAGTGAATTTATAAGAAGAAATGGGATAGGTATAAGGGGAGGCTGGTGGCGAAAGAGTATGCCTAGAAAGAAGGCGTCAACTTCAATGACATATGCACTGGTTGTCAAACAAATATCTATCATATTTGTGTTGCTGTTGGTTATCCAATACAAACTAAAATTGAAGCAAATGGATGTGAAGACTACTTTCGTACATGGGGGTTTAAGGAGTAGATATTCAGAAAGTAATCAGAAATGTTCGAAGTAAATGGGTTAAGGAATAAGGTTTATAGGTCAAAGAGGTTATTGTACAGCTTGAAATAGTCATCTAGGCAGTGACACAAAAGATTTGATACTTTTATGATGGTTCAACGGTATATAAGAAGTGAATATGATTATCGTGTTTACCTGAAGACACTGAATGATGGACAATTCATTATACTAGTGTTGTATGTTGATGACATGCTTATCACTAGTGAAAACATGTTTGAAATCAACATATTAAGGACTCAACTATCAAGGATATTTGAAATGAAAGACCTGGAGGTTGCAAAGAAGATTCTCGACATAGACATACACAAAGATAGGGAGATAAGCATATTATAATTGTCTCGGCTGAATACCTTAAAAATGTATTGGTGGAGTTTGGGATAAACAAGCTAAAGCAGTTAACATGCCCCATGTTGCTCACTTCAGGTTTTTTACATAGCAATGTTCTACTATAAATGAAGAAAATTATGTTATGTCTCGTGTGTCCTATTTAAGCATAGTTGATAATTTGATGTATGTCATTGTCTCTATGAGATTTGATATCTCACATGTAGTCGATGTTGTGAGAAGACATATGTCAAACCACGGTAATAAACATTGAGAGGTAATGAAATGACTACTTCATTATTTACAAGGTATAAAGAATTATGCATTGACATTCAAAAATTAGGAAAAAACTAGTAGGCTATATGGTTCTGATTACACAAGAAATGTGAACAACAAAATATCGATTTCCAGTTCCTTATTTGTATTATCGGGTGGGGCGATCAGTTGGATGTCAAAGTTTTAGTCTGTACTTATTATTTTCACAACCAAAGCTGAGTATATAGTGGTGATGGAAGCATTCAAATAAAGTGTTTAATTGAGAGGAATGATAAATCACATTAGGCTTCAACAGGAAGCCGTGCCAGTCAATTATGACAGCGAAAGTTCGATCAAGTTGGTGAAGAACTCAATTTACCATTCTCGTATTAAACATATTTATATTCATCATTATTTTATCCCATAAGTACTTGAGGAAGGCAGTGTGACTCTTGAGAAGATCCACACAACCGTCAATCCAGTGAACATACTTATGAAGGTGGTTCCTGCAGAGAAGTTAAAGTTTTATGCGACTTCTATAGGCGTGGCGAAAGTTTAATGAAGAAAGTATACATGAGAAACGATGATGATGTTAAAGTTATAATGGAGGCGATTAGCGATGAATCTTGGAGTTGTGGTTCATAATGATCGAAGCCATGATGAAGATTGTTGTCAGATATCTTTAATTTGACTGAAATATGGGTTTGTCGATGACATCGATAGACCACTTGATTCCATTGAGAGTCTGTCGATCCCATCAATAAATCATTCAATCATATTGATAAAATCTCATTTTTTCCTATGCTTATTGGACAATTTTTCGGGCATTCTTTGATCTCATGGACAGGTCTCGATGGCTATTGATCATATCGAAATAATTATACGATTTTGCAAAAGTACGTATTTTATTTCCTAATTCGATTGCAACACTATATAAAGGTTATAATCAGGATTATGGTATATTAATACGTTCCTAAGGTGTTTTATAGTAAAGCTAGGGTTTTGTAAATGGATTTTGAAATTTTTTAGATCGGTTAGTGCATATATCTCTTATAAATTTATTTTTATAATGGATTCACCATCACTTTGTGTTGTGGTTTTTTCCACATTTTTTTCCTTAAGAGTTTTTCCACGTAAAACGTATATTCTTTGTGTGCTTTATCTACGTTTGATTTGAATTCGAATTTGCTTCCACGATTCGCCAACACACACAACCCTTGTCACCTACCTCCTAACATTACCATTAACAATCTGGATGACATACATTGCCAATCTATCAATCTTTCAACCAACATTCAAGATACTTCTAATTTACTTTTGGCTATGCAAGAGGAATTGGGATGGAGGGAGCTTATGGGGGATATTAAATTACTTTGTCATTTATTTAAGGGGCTCTAGTTATAGCATTTGTGTTTCACTTGATCCTCTTTTATGAGGGACAGAAGAAAGTTTTTAATAGTGGGTGTTCAATCAACATTGTGCGGTCTACTTGAGATTTAGATCAACCTCACTTTTGGGCTCATACCATAAAATAATCCTAAAAAATGGGTGGACGGCATGGATGAAAGACATACATCATGGTGGAGCCCACAGAGCACCGAACACTAGCCATTGGCTAGTAGCAGGGTGCGTAGCCGATCCGTTTCCTTCACAGGCAGAGTTGGACATCGGACCGAGTCAAATCGGATTGGGTACAACTCGATTCGGTCCGAAATCTACATGAGCTGACCCGAATTCGATCCGATCCAAAATTGAGTCCGGGACACCTAACTCGAACCGATCCGATGCACGGTTGGTCTGACCCGAACAGAGTCGGACTGCGTTAGGTACGATTCGGATCGGGTTGGATCAGTGGGTTAAACTATGAGGTATGTGTTATATCAAAACCGTCTATCCATTTGTAGAGCTCATCTTAAGGCTTCAGCCGAAAAATAAGATAGATCTAAAGATCATTTGGCCCACACTGCAAAAAACAATGGGGGATTGAACATTTACCA
The DNA here is from genome assembly GCA_037074715.1 of Magnolia kwangsiensis. Lineage (NCBI taxonomy): Eukaryota > Viridiplantae > Streptophyta > Magnoliopsida > Magnoliales > Magnoliaceae > Magnolia > Magnolia kwangsiensis. The sequence goes on along the minus strand of CM073571.1, from coordinate 27,421,807 downwards.
TTGAAATCCTTTTAGAGATCATGAAAGTTTCAGATTAATATGAAATTTGTTTTTCCTCTTCATCCATGTATTTTTAACCTTAATAACATATTAAATGGAAAATAAACATTATGGTGGACCCTACAAATTTTTTAACGGTGAAAATCATTATTCTCGTTGCTCTTTGTGGTGTGGTCCAGTTGATCTTTGGATATGATTTTTATTTTTTTTTATAATGCTTTGAAATGATATCGAAATATGGATGAACGTTGTGGATATAATAAATACATAACTATGGGGCCCATGTAACTTTGATCTCATTTGAGCCGTTCGTACAACTTAAAGCTCGAGGCTTATCTCTGTCGTCTTTGCACAACTCGTAACCAGCGTCACGTGCTAGGCACGAATTGGTTACAGGCTACAGCCTGGCCTATAGACGAGGAAATGATTATAGGCTACACAAATTACTGATAGGTTGAGTTGGAGTCACCAAGTTTTGTGGGCCCCACTATGATGTATGTGTTGTATCCACACCGTTCATCCATTTTTAGATATCATTTTAAGGTATTAACCAAATAATGAGGTAAATAAAAATTTATAGTGGACCACACTAAAGAAAACAGTGAGGAGAGTGATTTCCACCGTTGAAACTATCTTAAGGTCCATCATAATGTTTATTTGAAATCCAACCTATTAAAAAGTTAAAAAAGACATAAAATAAGGGAAAACACAAATATTAGCTTGATCTAAAACTTTTATGGCCTTTAGAAATTTTCAATGGTGGGCGTCATTGTCCCACTATTTTCTGTGCTGGGGTCCACTGGAGCTTCTAACTTAACTCATTCTTTGGATATTGCCCTAAAATGATCTCTCCAAATGGATGGAAGGTGTGGATATAAAACATACATCATGGTGGGGCCCACGAAACTTATTGACATCACTTTCAGTAGCTAGTCTCGCTACTTAACCAGTCATTGACTTGCTGTGCACATAAGTGGTTAACGTGTTGTGCACATCTCTTAGTAAACTCTGGTGGGGCCACCGTTAATGCACATGGTTTATCCATGCCATCCATTCATTTTTCCATATAATTTTAGTGGTTGAACCTAAAATTGATGCATATCCAAAGCTTAAGTGGACCATACCATAGGAAAAAGTAGAATTATTGATTTTCACCATTGAATCACTCCGAATTGGATCGGATTGGTCCGAATCGGATCCATTTGGTTCGGATTTCAGTTTGGATCGGTCCGAATTGACCATGATTCGAACTTGATCCGATGAACGGTTGAATATGACCGATCCAGGCCTTCTGTTCGGTTCGGATCCACCAAATCAGATCAGAAATGCCCAGTTCCATCTAAAACACTATACACCAGATCACTGCCCATTGGATGCGCAATCATGCAAATGGAAGAGACCTCATTATTCGCTTACTAATATTGACCCGACACGTCGATAGCGAACCCATTTATGGGCTGGTCAAACTCAGCCTAGTTATGCCTCCTATCCTCGGGTGGATAAGCCACACCCCCTTCCAACCGACCACGACACAGTGGAAGATGCGACCTACTAGTATACGACTCTCGTGCACTTATGTATCCACTCGGTCTCGACGTTAGAGTCATTTTTTGGTACCATCGGGTTTAGAAATTTTCACTCAAGGACATATATAACTCCCCGATGCTAGTAACAGTATTTCTTGTATCTAATCATATCATCCACGATATGCTTGTGAAGGCTATGACTCTGATGTCGCTAGGGCATACAAAAATCATATCACACAAATGCGAGATGTATGAATTATACTATCCAGTCATGCAACAATCTTGTGCATATCGTGTGCTCATGTGGGCAACTCCTCCTATCAGGGAGTCTCATAATAATCTGCCCAATGACATGTATTATGATTAATCACTCCTCATATCAAACATACATATGGTGTGCATGGGCATGGATCGTGAAGCTATACTAAGCATGTTATATGATGATGATGTACTTTCCTCATTTCAAGGACAGGCCTAAACGGCCTACTCATATCAAGAATGGGTCTAACAATCGTGGGGGCCCAACGGTTTGGGTTAGCCCACTAAGGGGAGGTGAGAATAGGTCTAACAATGGGCCTTAGGGAGAGTTATAATGCGAACATTTAACCATCATTACTCTTATAATGTGGACATCAAACCATCATTGCTCTCAAGGCATAGCCCGTCATAAACATCATTACATACATCATGGTGGAATCACACATCACATTGGTCCTCATATACATCGCTTTAGGCCTCACATACATCGCATTGGGCCTCACTTATGGGCCTCACATGCATCACGTTGGGCCTCATAAAAGGGCCTTATATACGTCACATTGGGCTGCGTCACATGGGCCGCGACAATGGGCTTCATGTACATCAAGTGGGCCACATCACATGGGCGGCAACAATGGGCCTCAATACATCAAGTGGGCCGCATCACATGGGCCCCATATACATCAAGTGAGCTGCATCACATGAGCCACAATAATGGGCCTCATATACATTAAGTGGGCCGCATCACATGGGCCCCATATACATCAAGTGAGCTGCATCACATGAGCCACAATAATGGGCCTCATATACATTAAGTGGGCTGCATCACATGGGCCCCATATACATCAAGTGGGGCGCAACAATGGGCCTCATATACATAAAGTGGGCCACATCACATGGGCCCCATTACATCAAGTGGGTAGCACCACATGGGCCCCATATACATCAAGTGGGCCGCATCACATGGGCCGTAATAATGAGCCTCATATACATCAAGTGGGCCGCGATAATGGGCCTCATATACATCAAGTGGGCCTGTATACATCAAGTGGGTCGCATCACATGGGCTGCAACAATGGGCCTCATATACATCAAGTGGGCCCACTGCCCTAGCTGGACTATCTACACCATTTATCTATTTTTAGAGATCATTTTAGAGCATTACTCAAAAATGAATCATATCGAAAGATCATTTGGACCATACCACAAATAGCAGTGGAGATAATGATTTTCACTGTTAACAATTCACATGGGGCCACCTTAATGTTTATTTTCCATCCAATCTGTTCATAAGGTCATAAAGACCTAAATTAAAAGGAAAAACAAATCTCATGTTAATCTAGAACTCCTGTGACCCCAAACGGTTTTAATGGTCGACGTTCAATCCTCCAGTGATTTTTGCAGTGTGGTCCACCTGATAGACAAATCTATCTTATTTTTCTATCTTAAGCCTTAAGAAGAGCTTACAAGGTGGATGAACAGTCTAGATTTAACGCATACTCATGATCAGACACACAGAACTGTTGATGTCAATCCAACAGTTATATAGCTGGTGGGTGGATGGTCTGAATTTAACACATAGTCATGATCAGACGCACAGAACTGCTGGCATCAATCCAGCAATTATATATCTGGTGGATGGATGGTCCGGATCTAACACATACTCATGATCAGACACATGGAACTGCTGACCTCATATATAGCACCTGCATAACTGATGTGAGATACACCAGCCAATCTGCTTACCACCGTTTAATCCCTGGACAGTGAGGATATAACACATCCATCATGGTAGGCTCCACACAAGTGGCAAGTGGGTGCCTTACATACATCCCAATGGGCCCCCAACGTCTAGCCTATCTGACGGCCGGAATAAAACACATATATCATGAGGGGCCCCACAAATGTACGGTTGCGATATAACACATATCTCATGATCAGAACCCACAGACTTGCTAACGTCAACCAGCGATGGGACCCACCGTCTTAACATTGGACGATGTGGATTTAGAATTCATACATTAAGGTGGGCTCACCCCATACGTGTGGCACATGTGGGTGGGTCCCACATTCTAAAAGGACGGACGATTTGGATATAACCATACCTCATGGTGGGACCACAGAACTTGCTGACGTCAACAATAGCCATTTACTGCTAGTTGTCCAGCAGATGGATGGCCCAGATGTAACACCTGCATGAGCTGGGTCCACATGTGTCGCCCACCAACGACTTTGAATAAAGCTGATATTTGTGTTTTTCCTTCATCAAGGCTTGTCTAAATGGACGGGCAGCAGGCCTGCTTGCTAGACATGCAGCAAGGTGGGCCCCATAGGTGGACTGTGGTGTGGTCCACTAAATGGACAACATGGATAAAATATGTAAATCATCAGGTGGGCAATCAACAATGAAGGAGAGAGATAGAGAGAGAGAGACGGCGTGTGTGCGAGGGAGGAGCTCCGCCACCATGAGCTCCTCTCCATTTACAGCACATACATCAAATGGGTCCCACCACAAGTGGGCCCTCAAATAAAAATCAATGGTGAAAATCCTAGGATCACCCACCGATTGTCTTTTTCTTTAGTTCCTTGGACTCCTTAGCTCCTAAGCTTCTTCTTTAAGGGTGGATGATGAAGATTGAAGGGTTGGATGGTGAGATGTGGGGGTAGGAAGTTGGCCTGGATCTTTTATCTCCTTAGAGCTTTTCTTTCATGGAAGCTTGGTAAATGGTAGAGAGAATAAGAGAGGGATGGAGTGAAATAGTATTGTAAGAAGGATGGGTGGTGTAAGAGAGGAATGGGTGGAGAGAGAGAGATTTGACTTTGGCGATGGGAGAGAGATGGGTGACATGCTTTGTTGGTAAGAGAGGGATGGGTTGTGTACTTAATTTATGATCGATTGATTAATGTGATGAGTTGTAGAGATTCTCTTAGGATTTGCAATGTGCGATATTTTTCTACAAATAAATGTGGGCCCACAACTCCTAGCATATGTATAACATTGGTGCGCAAGATGCTGCGTTGAAACCGCAGCGACGGCACGGTCGCTAAGGAACAAGTTTCAGGTTAAGTCAACTCAGATATATGAGATGCGACTTAAGGTTGTGCGTAAATGCTAATTATAGGTTACGGGTTGGCGGAATTCGACGGGAAGGATCGTGGGAGTCTAAGGAACGGTACGAATTAGGATACGGGCCTTACACATAGGGCCTAAGCACATCGAATTTGTGGACCCGACGCCGCTAGACCGACCGCAAGAGCTTCCGGTCAATAATAGGTGCGGACCATTACCTTTAGATGACTGATTATCGTGCCTAGCGTAGATTTTAGTAAATGTGCATGATATATTATCCCTACATGTTGTTGGATTTTTTTATTTTTTTTTAAATTGTTGATTTGAGATTACAAACTTAAGAATTCCCCCAAATGTAGAAAGGGATTTAGGCCCTGAACATCTCTGAATGTGTAAAATGCCGACCTACATGTCCAATTAGAGCGTATGCACTCAAATTCCCCAAATGTTGTTGAATTGTTGGTTGAACTTTGTTGCATGTGAAACATGTTAGGCGCAGAAGGAATGTATTGTCATTGAATTGTTGAATTTCTGGATTAATTACACTTAATTTTAATTATATTGCGGAATTATATGTTTCATATCGGCATGTGTGAAAATGATTTGATGTGAATAGGTGCGTAGCTGTCCACCTTGTTACAATTGTTGGAATATACTGAACATGATCCTCGTAGTTTGGTGAAGATTGGTGTATTTCTATCCATATACTTAGAATGCTGAATTTTATTTGTCATTTGTGAAATTATTCTTGAATTTACTGAATTTATGCTATTTGTTTATGAACTTGTCCTCTCATGGAATTGGCCAAATAACCGAAATTATTTGGGAATCTCATCGTTGGATCAGCCCACGAGTAAATCTGGCCCGACCAGTTAAGCTGTAAATTTTCGGTCATAGTTGGACTACACGAGACGTCATTCTTAGGCCGTTCAGTTTATAGTTCAGCTTGGGGGGGAGGGGTATATTGGCTCACAAATTGGTCATCATTATATGTTAATCATGGTCGCACACATCTGTATGAACCCTGGATACCCTAAGACCCTTGCGCCTACTATTAACTATAATTTTCGGCCCACAAGACTCATGAGCCAGGGACAGTGGTATGGAACACTGTGCCTGTGCCGTCGGCCTAGCTTAGGTGATGAGTCTCCCCATAGTGACCAATGAATATCAAGACTCGTGAGCTGGGGACAGTGGTATGGGACATTGTGCCCATGCTGTTGGTCTATGCTGGGGTGACGACCTCCCCGTAGTGATCACGAGTAGGACTTGGAAGTCCCAAATGTTTTCATATGAGCTTAAAAGCTAGAGGATTGATGAACCCACAAGGGTTAAGGATCGTGAGAGTCACATGATCACGGCCTTTGAGCCGCGCGATTAGGTAAAGGCAATGTTTCTGACAAGGGTATTTTGGTTTCCCTAACCTGCTGAATGAATGAACCTAATTAATCAACTTGGCTAACATTTACATGTCATTGTACAATTTATTGTGGCGATTCGGCAGTCGAGGTCGCAGCTGAGGGAGTGCTAGCCATTGCAATCGTTCGATGTTATCACTCGAGGGAGTGTTGGTGGTGAGGGGCATGCATTATATCATTAAATCGTGCATTGCATTAACTAAGAGTACTTAAGATTTTATGATGCATGTTGTTTACTATATCCACTCTTATGTATGATGATTTGTGTGATCTAGTGCTAATGATACTACTGAGTTAGCTACTCACTCCTACTCTAAGATGGTGTTTTAAAACACCAACTAGAATCTGATATATATGCAGGAACACTGGAGTAGGACGTGCTGGAAGATGCCAGTATGGACGACAAAGAGGAGCGGGTGTACTTCTAGACTTTCAGCGGTTTCTTCTACCTTATGCTTGGATGGTCGTAGGACACAGGCCAGGGCCCTAGTCATTTTTGGATATATATTTGGGTGGGTTTAGTTCCTGACTTGGATTTTCTTGGTATTGTATTTTGGATATCTTACATATTTATCAGCCCGTATTTATATTTTATGATATTCTCATGCTTATAGTTTGCTAAACCCCTCATTGCTTATAAATAAACTCAAAAACATTGAAATCTAGAGCCCATTAGGTCATACATGGCACCCGAGAATTTGAGAGCTAAGTTCCTACTCGGCCCCTGAAATCCAGGGCATTACAGGTGGTATCAAAGCATAGTTTGGGTTAAGTTGGGCCTTGTGCAATGGGTCTATCATAATGCCTTATCAACTTAGGAGGGAGCGATCAAACTTAGCCACGTTAAAGGACCTTAGGACCAAGCCATCCAGCTAATCTGAGCACTGTAGTCTTAGCCTAGGGTTCAGGTATAAAAGGAACTTAGGACATAAGAAGTGATCTAAATCACTTGTAGTTGGGAATTCGAATATTGGAAATAATATGACCCAAAATGTGTGTGGGGCCTCCCACATGTAGGGACCCCTCTTTGCTCCTTTAAATCACATGGAAGCCCTAGGGGCTTCACCTAGGGTTATTTCTACTTCTTTCCTACCCCATTTCTACTCCTTTATACCCTTTTGTAGTGCCCCGAATTTTAGGGGTCGAGTAGGAACTTGGCTCTCGAATTTTCAGATGTCACGTATGCCCTAGTGGGCTTTAGATTCCAATGCATTTGGGTATATTTATAAGTGAAAGTGCACTGGTTTGTCAAATAGCGTGAGCATTAAGTCATCAAGCCAAAGGAGCCCCATAGGAAGATTGATCAAGCGTGTGCCTCAACGGGATGTGTGCCCGAACTCGCCTAAGGTAAATCTTAGCCTCACATCCTATGTCCCAAAACACCAGATATATAAAACCCTTAAAATTGAATAGAACATCTTAGGGTTTTTTTTTTTTTTTTTTGTTATAAAACTAATTTGCACAAACAGGAAAATCTTTAAGTTTACTACCTTTGTCAATTTATCGATACATGGGTCGATGAAATCGAACCCTATTATCGATGTCCTCGAATCTCACTCTATATTATCGAAATGAGGACTTAAAATGTCTAGCAACCACAAAGATCTCTGGACTGAATTATCGATGAATCGATGGACTGCTCGATATCATCGAATTTCGAATCTTGAGCCCATCGAGTCGACTCGATAAAATCGACATCTGGTCGGTTATATTCAAAAATGCTACTAAGAAAAAATATGTGATTCTCGATATATCGAAAGGCTCCTCGATATCCTCAAAATTCAAATCTCGATGATATCGATAGACCTTCGATGATATCAGATTGGGACACAAATCTATCCAGCAAGTTTTTAGGTTAATCTTTCTTGGATTTAAGGCCACTCAATAAAATTAATATTTAAATATTGATCATATCGAGGCTAGGTCGATGTCATCGAAATAGGACATAAATTGTCTAACAAGAGCATAGGTAAATTCTTTGGAATTATTAATGAATCGACATCGGCCTCGATATCATCGATATTCAAATTCCGACGATATCAAGTGATGCTCGATCATATCTTATACCTGTTAAGTATCAAAGGCAAGTTGCTCTCACATTTTCACATGTCGAGGAATCGAACCCATTATCGATGAAATCAGAGTTCGAAATCCGATGACATCATTCGATCTCCTCGAACAGTTGGCAAAAAGTTTCAAAAGTGATTGACAATTGAGTTCATATCATCGAGCGGCCAATCGATGCTATCGAGAGTATACGCTCGATGATATCGAACTCTGTAAAAAATGTGACTGTTTTATATACGTCGGAACCTTTTACCTAGTTAATGAAATCTTGTCCTTAGTTGTTGGCAGAGAAAACAGAGAGTACGTTTGTGAGTTTAAACCCAGATCACATACCTTAAGCCTTTTCTCTCATGAGAGTTCATCCTCCAATCCACCCTCATCATTGACATTCAATAGAGTGGATTGGGGAATGAACGTCCACATTCAAGGATCCTGTAGCTACCATCTTAATGATAAATCATTAAACTGGAATGCCTTGAATGCATAGATGATTAGAATCGCTCTGTCTCCTTCATAGGAAAACATTTAATAGAGTAGAATTCCATCATACCCTTCACCCAACCCATCACCTTACATTGGTACATCTTCTGAGTTGCGGTTCAAGAGAGCTGAAGATTCTTCATTATCAAAGGAGGAGATCTTCATCAGCGTGTTGAATGGGGCTCATCTATTATTTGTAAGTCATTAGAGTCCAGAGGACTCTTGTGATCATTCCTTCTGTAGGATTGGGTCTAAGGTGTTTCTCACCCCTTTCAAGTCTTCACAGGAGGCCTCTGATGGGA